>CAJNDT010005279.1:0-573839 GCA_905221615.1 Symbiodinium sp. CCMP2592 | reverse complement strand
TTTTTTTTTTTTTTTTTTTTTTTTTTTTTTTCTTTTTTTTTTTTTTTTTTTTTTTTTTTTTTTTTTTTTTTTTTTTTTTTTTTTTTTTTTTTTTTTTTTTTTCTCTTTTTTATTCTTCTTTTTTTTTTTTTTTTTTTTTTTTTTTTTTTTTTTTTTTTTTTTTTTTTTTTTTTTTTTTTTTTTTTTTTTTTTTTCTTTCTTTTTTTTTTTTTTTTTTTTTTTTTTTTTTTTTTTTTTTTTTTTTTTTTTTTTTTTTTTTTTTTTTTTTTTTTTTTTTTTTTTTTTTTCTCTTTTTTTTTTTTTTCTTTTTTTTTTTTTTTTTTTTTTTTTTTTTTTTTTTTTTTTTTTTTTTTTTTTTTTTTTTTTTTTTTTTTTTTTTTTTTCTTTTTTTTTTTTTTTTTTTATTTTGCTAAATATTTTTAATCTTGAAATTCTGATTCATAATTTACGAATATTGAGATTCAAAATTTTTCTAGAATCTTTTCCAGCTTATCAGAGCTTTTCTTGCCATTATTCTAGCGTGATTTGTATGATGTCGGTAGGTCGCGATAATAGATTTTGATCCAGGACTTGTACTAAACCCGGCCCCGAAGCAGACACGAACCCCCACTAACCCAAATATGAACCAGATACGAACCGGACCGGACATGAATTCTGACATATGACCGATACCTAGTTTCATTCAGCAGAAACAAAACTAGAGCCTCCGCCAAAATCCCAAGAATAAGTATCTAAATTCTTTATTGAAGGAAATTCGAGGTCTTTTCTAAATGGATTACGATCGTCAACTACATTTCTATGGATCCAGAAGTTAGGCAAGCCCCATTTTGACAAGTAAGCGCTCCAAGGCGGCGAGCTACAGCTGCCGAGGTTACGGCTGTACAGAATCCTTATGTACTCGGCGCTCCAGAAAATTGTGCCACGCCGCTTCATGGCAATGGCTTGGGGGCTTCGCCCAAAGGGCGAGCGAATCCGGCAATTCGGCGAGGGCGTGGCAACAACAAAGGTCGCACACGGCCCAGCCACAGGTCCATCGGAAGACCCACCATTACTGCAAGCCGAAGGCCCACGAGCTTCAAGAAGCGATCTTGCAATTTGTACTGTTGGCGGTCGGAGGTGAAGCAGCGATCTTCCGTGAGAATATGCACTTTGCCGTGGCCTCTCGTATATGCAGCGTCCATGTCGCAAACGACAAAGGATTCTGGAGGCGCGACACACGAGACGTTTTCTAGCTCCCACGGAGAACAGTCAATGGCTATGCTAATGGAGTCAGGCTCTTCAGGGTTTGGCAAACACTGCCCTTGTAGGCCATGCCTAGAAAGATGGACTGCGACGCTAGCCTCCAGATCCAACCCCACTCGCGGAGGCTTGGGAAAATCTGGCGAGCACTCGCAATCAAAGCTTTGTGAAAATTCGTCTAAAGGCTCCAGCTCCGCAACGAGGCCGTTCACTTCAGCTCCACGTTGGCAGAAGCGGCTCTTGGAGGTGTCTTCTAGAGGATCCGTCAGTCCTCTCAGCCGGAGACACCAAAGCCCAAGTTGACCACTTTGTGCTCTGGCAGCACAGAGTAAGTGTGGAGGCCACTTCAATAATGTTGGACCGATTGGCATGGTGAGCATGAGACAATCGAAAGTTGCACCCCCATCCTGACTGACCCATAGATCGCGATGAACATCGTCAGAGACGCCACCGGCTACGAGCAGCACCAAAGGACGCGAGGGTACCGTGGCACACGCAACTCCCGTACGGGAGCCGAACGGTGCCTTCTCGCACATGCGTGACCATTTTCTGCCAGCGGTGTCTGAGGCCCAGACATCGGGAAGCAATCCGGGACCTCCTTGGCCTCCGACGATGTAAATTACTCCTTTGGGTCGTGGCTCAGGTGCAGTGGAGCCACCGCAACAGCCGAAGTCAGATCTTGGGCTCCAGTGAATCCCAGCAACGACTAACTCCCAGCTGGCACCGCCGTTCACAGTGCGCCACACGTCATCAGAGTAGCCCAAGCCAGGAATGATGCCTCCGAACACCCAGATGTTGCGCCAGCCAGTTGCAGACAAACCGCCTGATAAAGCATAGTAGCCGTGTCGAGGTGCCCACTCAGGCCTGGGCAGCTCATGCAGTGGCGAATGCCACAACCTCTCGCCGATCAATCCGATCGGAACTTTCTGAGTACTCGGGCTTGGGTTGCTTGTGGTACTTATGGAGCTTTTGGTCTCCTTCTTTTCGCTCTTGACCGCTGGAGGGGCCGATGGGACCGCTACCGCTTCAAGCAGCCTCCCTAGGCCCAACCTAGAGCCGTCTACAAGCATCCATGTTTCCCGGTTGTTCAGATCTCTTCGCACCCAGAGCTCGCCTTTCACCTGAACGCGCTTCCCGGAGATAACGGCTCCGAGAGCTTCAACGCCTACGATCTCTGCAGTTGTGGAGGGCAGAGCTCGGACCGCGACGCGTTTGTGAACAACTCGGAAACTTTCCCCGTCCTTTGACATGGCGTGGTCTGCTGGTCCTATAGCCTACAGCCCAATCCCGAAACCTAAGGCTCTGCTAAATGGCTCGCGGATGCTCGCGGCTTGCCGTTCTGGTGCTCCAGAGAGCAGGCTGTGGCCTTCATGTGGCTGTCTTGTCTCTTTTGGGCTCGAACCAAATCGTGGCGGCAATGGAAAACGGACTTTGACATGTTCAGAGACGACCACAGCTCGCACGACGCTGTGGCACCTCCGAAGAACTAAGACTGGGTTCGATTAAGGAAAGTGGGGTCAGTTGGACCAATCCGGCGACGTAAACTTTTTTAGCGACAGAAGAGTCGCGAATGCGATGCAGCAAACATCTGCATAAAAGCGCGGTGCAGTTTCCATTGGTTCCCAAGTCCTGAGGCGGCTTCATTCCTCTGGTGAAGGGGGCCTTTAGTAAATACGAGTTGTGCCACGCGACATGAGGCTGCACCGCAGGGGTGGGGGGGTGTTTCTATTATAACACTCTTACCACAAGCAAGGAGCGGATGATTTTATAGCACTGAAGCTCAATGCATGATGCTATGAATTTGCGCACAACCGACGTGGGTTTTCAGAGTCTACTCGGGCCAGCAATCATCTCAACAATTGCAGCCTGTACTTGTACTTACTTCATCTTACTTTCTGATCGCAACTAGGGGCAGTTTCCAGGACACCGTCAGGCAATGTGGTGGCACATGTCCATTCACCAGGTGACGATCCAGAAAAACAACACAATCCTTTCAACATCAATCCCGAAATGTCCGACAGTCCATAAGCCAATCTCGAAGCGAGAACATCTGACAACCGTGGCCTGAGGCCCGACTCAATATGAGATCACTGTACCTAGATCTTTATGTGGTACTGCGACGTGGGACTTCCAGCATGTGTCAGCGATCCAGGCGCCCTCGCCTCAACTGCAAGACGTTGTCATTTCAGAACTGCTGCGCACCGATCCTTTGTCTCTTCGCTCGATGTCCGCAGTCCGCATGACATGGAACATGCCCGAGTGCAGGCAATGTCAGCCTCCACAGCCTCCGGGCAAGATGTCCTTGGGTGAGCCAGCTTCCCAAGGGCTCCGAAACCATGCTCGAGAGAGTGAAAAGCGCCGGACGTACATTGACTGTGCTGCCGGAGCAGGGATCAACTCCTGGTCACGTCAGGGTGCGGGCCCGTTTGTAACCTGCGGGCTGCTGCATCAAAAGCACCAGTCCTGAAAGCGGTTGAAATCCACTGTAAGTGTGCCAGCTGGATCACCTGGAAATAGTTCTGCTTGGCGTATCGGTTCTGTTCTCCAGCATCTGACAAGAGGCATGCATGCCGCACTTCCTCGGGCAGCGAATTCCCTAAACATCCTAGAAAGCAAAGGAAATGCAGCCAGGCTGACGCAGCACGCAGGGGGCGAACGCGCAATCAAACAGCACATCCTGGCTTCGCTCGCACAACAACATCAGTGTAAGAAGTGGTGACAGAAACCTTCAATCACTTTGAAACCTGTAGGCTGGAGAGGACAACAAGGGCAGTTCATGGCATGGCACTCCTCAGGAAGTTTCTGCTGTGGTTCTTCCGTTCATGTTTCCCATCGGCGCCTCCAGCACGTAGGAATAGGACATGCGTCCCTGGGTGCATGCAGATGTAATGGGCTCCATTCCCTCGATCAAGGAGACGACCTGCCATCTGTCCCGAACTCGCTTTATCCACCGGCGGATTCCTGATTCCTGCCTGCCTGAATCTAGCATTCCTAACACAGTGGTCGCGTGGCCCCTTACTGCCAAAGCTGTGCCTCGACGCGATTTTGGCTGAGATGTTCCTAACCGTGATGCAGGGTCAGTTTTCAGAAAGAGCTATGTGTCCAGCTTCTTGCTGTCCTGTCCTCTATCTGGTACTTTGTCAAGGACCACCCCTTGCAGGTGGAGGAGCCTTACCACCATCTGCAGGCTGCCGTTACAATGGCAGCTCTGCAGACACCACGGCACACGTTCTGCAACTTCACATCTGTCAGGCCACCATTGCTTATCTGAGTGCTCCACTGGAAGCATTGTGGTCAGGGTTGAACGCGAATGGGCCTTTTGCAGGCAGCCCGGTGCGGAGATGGGGTGATCGGGCGATGGTCTACGAGTTCCAGTTCTGCTGTGGTGTGGAACCGATGAGGATTTCTCACGTTCGTGCAATCGGATGCGGAGGATCCCTCGGTGCGGCCTGGGAATGTAGCTCTCTTTGCCTGTCACGACAAGATGTGCCGTCTGAGCTGTAAAGTATTGAGCACGCCACACCTCTGGGCACAAAGGGCTCCACTGGTCAATTTCGTGGATGATGAGGTTCGGCAGGGCCAGGTGAAGGAAGCCTTCGACTGCTCGTAATGTTTCGACTTGTGACAGAATGTGATCGGCAATCGGGGCAGCTCAGGCTCTGGCTTCCCACGGCATCATCTGGCTGTACCAAGCGTAGGCGCCGGTTCTCGAAGTTGGTCACGGCGACGGCACCTCTGCAAGCGAGTCTGTCTTGGTGTCCTTGACTTGTTTCCTAGCCTTATCGCATGAACTATCTGGCACGATGAGCAGATGAAATGTTCGGTAATCCTTTTCGACATCAGCCGCTGGATGTCGCTTGCACTGGCTACCAATCAACCACATGGACCTACAGTTTCAACCGGTGCAGTGAGGAGTACACTGGTAAGTTTAGCAAGTCTTCCCGGCATCACAATCCGAAAGCAAGGGTGCGGTTTTTGAACTTGCTTGCTTTAGATACACTGAGCGTGTAATCGAGCCGAGGAATTCGGCCCCTTGTTCAACGCATGCACCTACCTGACAGGTTGCACTGTTTGCAACCAATTGTGCAGAGCAGTGAGGTTTACAAGATAAGATGTACGTCTTCTGCTGGAGTTTTCAAGCAGTTCAATGCTGGGGAAGACTTCACTGGCTCCACATCCTGCTTGGCATTTGCTGGAAGTTGCTGCTGGCACAGAGGGGACGAACTCCGAGTAAGTGCCCAGAAGTCTTTCTTGCTGTCTGAACTGTCAACTCGGTGGACTTCGTCCTCTTCAAGCAGAGGCTTGCACAGGCTCTGATCAGCAATGGACATAATTGGCAGCCTTCGAAACGGAAGCCTGAAACAACACCCCGCGGGATGTTGGGAAAGCCATGGGCAGCAGAGTCTGCACCTACTGACAACAATCAATCCTGCACTACATACATGACACACGTGCCGTTGTGCACCGCAGGTGGTGACTCATGCCGAGGTGGTTACTCTTATTAATAACTCCCGTACTGCGTGGGAGGAGTATCTTCAAATTGCTGCAGCCGCAAGCAACCGATGTCAGACCTCGGCGCGCGATGGTAGAGTAGGACATGAACGCTCCTCGCATCCGAGTCAATGGCAAAACCTGTAGCAAATAGGTGCCCTGCACCATAACTCTCACCAGCAGCTTTCGGTCGTGGCTAGCGCCGGAGCTTACCAACTCCTGTGAAAGCTTGCGACTTACATCGCCCATCCCTGATCCCTTTTGGTCCGAGCTCGCCTTGAAACGGTGGAGCGTTATGGCTTCGTGTGATCCCAGCAGGGCTCCGCCTGGCGTGAGCTCCTGCATCGGGAATGTGGTGGCGAGACGGGATGTTGACCTCACTGACACTCCTGTGCAGGATTCTCGAGGACTGTCATCCACATTGCTGACTGCGGGTCAAAGATGTCGAGACGAACCTGATCCATCAAATGGTATGACGCTGTCAATCGCTTCCGCTCCATTTTCATACCTGATGTGGTATATATATATATATATATATAGATATATGTAGGTATATTTATGTATGTTATACAACTGTACATACATACATATACGCGCAGCAGCAACCGGCATGAAAGAGTGCTGCTCTGCCAACTAAGATAAGCCAAGCTACCGCGCACACGTAACCTGGCATCGAGCAAAGCATGAATCTACAAACCAGGGCAACAAATCGTCTCGAGTTGGAGCTGGCCGTCTGTATCCACATTCCTTCCATCCTATCTTCTGCAAGGGTTCACCCCCATGCATCGGCTACAGCGGCGCAGTGTGCTCTGGTTGAAGCCGAGGTGCTGGAGAGTCGATTGCCGGAGTTTCCCAAGACGACACGCGTATCACACAAACCGAAGAAGACGCCGACATACTCGGGCCACATCTGACAGGTCAGGCACACAGGAAGCAACCTGAACACTTGACTGTGGTCTATGATGACTCGTGCGGACATTGCCTCGCCATTCCGAGGGCTTCGAATGCGTGGACTGCGGGGGCTGTCGCCCTGGCACCAAAGATCTCTTTCAAGGTTGCCAGGCCGACAGGTTCGACGGCAAAAGATGCAGACGGGAAGTCAGCTTGCAAAGTTCACGTTTTCCGCTGCAGGTCCTGCGCTTTCAATAGTTTTGCTGCGCGTGCAAGTTCACAGTGGCTGTGAGTTGTCAGTGTGAAACTCTGAACACAAGGGTGACATAAGCCAAATCCTAAGTCGCGGCGAAGCCAGCGAGTGATACGAACTGCTCGGTTGATATCTTCCCAGCCAAGCATTTGTAGCCACCAGCCTGGTCACTGGTAGGAGCTGAAACGAAATTCCGAACTACACCAATCCTGTTCTTCAGCCATCGATCTGTGCGACCAGCTCCATGTTCTCATCTCGCTGGTCGAGTGTGCGGTCCACGAGCTCGAGCAAAGGCTTGTTCAATGCAACTTCGGTGTCAGACATTTCAATCTCACGTTGTGCCGCCTTCCACTCCATCTGCTTGATGATCTCTCTCTGGTTAGCCAAGCTGCGTTCTTTTCGATCGATGATCTTCTTCTTCTCCACCGCATTGAACTCTTGCGTGTCGCGATCCATGATCTGGGCCTGGATTGCAGTCAAGTACTTGTCGTCATCCTTGCGGCCGTCTTTCTCATGCATCTGCTTCAGGAGGTAAGCCTGGTTCTCGAGCTTCATCTGCTTGAGCCGCTGCTGCTTGATTGACTCGGCCTCAAAGTAATGTCGATCGGCTTCGTCCTGCTGTGCACGTGCACGGGCTTCGTCGGTGTCACCTGACTCCTGCTTCATGGTGTTCACATTGTCCTGGAGCTTCTTCATGAGCTCTGCCTGCCGAGCCATACGGTCGTGGAGCTCTTTGGCCTTGGCCTCCTCCTGCTCATCCAGAAGCCGATTGAACTCCTTGATCGTTGCTGCCTCCTTCTCCTTGGCCTCTTTGGCAGCCTCGTCTCGTTTCACCTGATCTTGTTTGTTCTGCTCGAAGACCTTGCGCATGGCCCGCTTCGTCTGCTCTTTCTTCTTCTCGAAGCGCTTCTGGTCTGCCTCCATCTCATTGACGATCTTCTCCACTAGCTGTGCCTCCTCATCCTTCTTTCGTTGCTCTTCCTGGTCCTTGAGAAGTCGTTCGTACCGGAGCTGCTCATCACGGTCCTCCTTCTCTTTTTGGATTCGCTGATGCCTCTCTTCCTCTCGCTCCTTCTCTTGCTGCTTCCAACGTTCAAGCTCAAGCAGCGTGTTTTCATGGTGCTTCTTCTCCTCCTCTAATGCCTCGTCCCTTCTCTTCAGCTTGTCCTGCACCTGGGCATCCAAGTCCAACTTCATCTTCCTTTGCAGTGCTTGGACGCCCAACTTTTGGCGAAGTGCATCCTGCTCATGCAAGTACGAAGCGTAGTCATCAAGCTTGGACCAGTCATGCTTCCGTTTCGGAGCCACCAGGTGTTGCCCAACCAAGGAGGTAGCACTACGGCTTCGCTGGCTCAAGCCCGTGTACTGGCTCACACCACTGATTGCCTTGGAGACGGTGGAAGCATCATCCAATGCCCTTCCCAGGGCACGGCTTTGGATGCGGCGCTCCAAGCGATCGAGATTGCTGTTTGTGACTGGCGCCTTCCGTGCAAAGTTTTCCACTTCTTTTCGGATCATGGCTGAGTTCACAGACACCTCGTCAGCTTCCTTGCAGGCACCATGCCCGAAACGGTTCTTGAACTTCTCGGTCAGCTGATCCTTCAAGTCTTCCCTCTTCTTCAAGTCCATCAGCTTTGCTCGACGGGCGTCGGACAGCCGCCCGTTCACTTCAAAGTCGGAGGCATCGATCCTCTCAGCTGGCATGGCCATGGCTCTACGGGTGGAGGCGGCTAAACGCACCCCCTCAGCCTGCCTCAGCTTTGAGAGCAGAAGTGCTGGAAAGCTTTGACATGTTTGCTCTTGATCATTGCCCGGAGCAGTTGCACTGCGACATGGCCGCCCTTTTAACGTGCTCTCGAAACTCCGGATCTGAACCAGTGTACGGAGTAGTCCGTGACACGCCAGCACATCTCAGTACCGAAGCAGTGCAGGGTCGAGTTGGAGAAACTAGGCCTTTGACATAGTCTTTCGTCAACCGAGTGCTTTGGTGCATACAACCTAAACTTGGTACAAATTGCTTCGGGCACAGCATGCTTTCATTCTCATTGTGACGGTGATGCATCTTACATCTCCGCCTGGTTTCAAAATACAACTTTGCAGGATGCACAGCTCTCGCCATGCGCTTTGCCTGCGTCTTGAAGACGGAACTAGACACGTCCGGCTTTTGGAGCCGTCCACCTTCGTGTCTGCACTTGACCTCAAGGCTTGAAATCGATAAGCGTCTTCTCCTCAGTTGCAAGTCAGGCTACTCTGGCATGGCACTTTCCTTCCTGGTAGATCTCCAGTGAATCGTTTTGACGTATCGGTGTTTCGGGATGCTGCAGACACTGCCAGAACAGGCATGAGCAGGTCCCATCAGAAGCAAATGCACACCCTGCTTGGTGTTCTCGCCGGCCGTTGGCACTTTAAGAGTAGACAAGACAAAGCCCCAAAGGGTCCGAGGGTCCTGGAGCTTCTTTAACTCCTTCCGCATTTCCTCCTGGTTGGACTTGAACTCCTGCACTTCGCACCCAAAGGGTACAAGTACGTGCACATGTCCGGACCCGCTGCAAACGACTCAGTGCTCCAACTGCGTGCCTCCGTCTTCGGCAAGGCAGCAGAAATCTCTTCGTTGATCTCCTTATGGACCAGCAGACACAGCTTCTAAACCAGCAACAATCAACCATGTCACTCCCAGTACCCAATGGCACCTTCGTGAGTCGAAACAACTCTCGCCTGGCATGGTCTGGGCTACCTTTCACTGTTGAAATGGTCAGAATTAGTCAGCTCTGAACTCTAAACTCAAGTTATCTCAAGTTACACGTTACAAAAACCTTTGAGATCCGAGGCGCGGCCAGCTGCTTCGGGTGCTGGGCACGTCGCCGGGCCAGCTGGGCCTCGACGTCACGGAGCCGCGCCTGCAGCTCCTGGGCTGACGGCGGAGCCCCGGAGAGCTTTGTGCGCTCTTCCGGGACAGGACGGGTCTCTGAAAACTCAACGCCGTGTTTCCATCAGCTCTGCCTCCTTGTCTTCCAGTTCGTGTCTCTTTTCGGCGATGGCCTGAGCTGCCAGCTCTTGCCACCGTTACTGTAGAATTCTCGATAGCCGCCAAGATGCGAGTTCATTCTCGTGTGCCGTCTGCTCCAGGGCATCCTGACAACATGTTGCACCGTCAGCCGTCAGCATGGGGCCCGGACTGCATTCTAGACCGAGCAAAAGACTCCGTAGTATTGGGTGCTAGCACGTGGAATAAATTCATGGGGGCGCTCCCATCCCGTCCTTGAGTTTCTCCATGTACGCTTCTCGCTCTTGCAACTTCTGCTCCACACTTGCGACTTTTTGCTCAGTTTGACGAGCAGACTTCATGATCCTTGGCGGGCCGGTCGTGACTACAATCTATTTAGTTCCAGGTGAGTCTTCCTTGACATTCTGTGTAAAAAATAGGAAGCTTTGATCGTGCACGGTGGACACCTTCAGCATCCTTCAGTACGAGTTTAGTGAGTTTAGTGGGGCACGCGTAACTCCCAACGAATGTCCATTGCCCTTTGCATGCAGCACGCAGTCAAGCATCCCCAGCCGCAGCTGTCGAAGCTCTTCTGCAGCAATGTTCTCGGCACTCATTCTGACGAAAATCTCTGCAGAGTCCTGACTGTCAGGCTGTGTCGGTACCACTGTTGTGGACTCAGGAGTCTCAGGCTTGCCTGTACCCGAGGTCCCCCACAACGCTCTCCATCCATCCGGGAAACGGAAACAACCCTTGTGCAAAAACAAGGCTCATCTTCGTCAGTGGCTGGAATGCACTGGACACTATTCCGTTCCCAAACACGTGGGTACACTTCGCTTGTCCGAAGCCAGTGCGTCCTTGGCGGCTTGATGCTTGTGCTCTCGAAGCTTCACCTCCTCAACCTGCAAGTGCCGAATCTCTTTCCGCAGCGCTCGAGGCTCCTAGATGGGGGCAGCGACGCAACTCGAACACTCAGCTCGGTCATCCATTTCACCGTTTTCATGCAGTGTTCCCAGGAATCTCCTGATCCTGGACTCTGAAGCGATTCTTGGCGCAAATGCGGCTGGCTCGGGTCAAGTTGCGAAGGGAAAGCCTCCAGCACAGAGGAGTGCAGGACAAATCGAAAGGTAGGTTCAGGAAGGCACCAGAACGTAACTGTTGAGCTCGCCTGTTGCTGTCCAGGTGGAGGTACTGGATGTATCGCAAAGCCTGATCTCTCATGTAATAGAGCTAAGGTAGAGCAAGACCGACCGAACACGCACTATCCGGACTAATCGAGGCTGCCTCAACGTGCGTCATGTCCAGAGAATCATCAAGAAAATTGTCTGACCTAGGCAGGGCATGCCGCAATATCCTGATGACCTATGCAACTTACAGGAGCCGGCGAGCTGTTCGCAATGAAACGGAATGTCGAGTTGCAACCTCAATTGTAGCAGGCGACGATTGTCCCTGCCAGGGCGACAAAGGTGCTTGCTAATGTTTGCAGCTTTTTGAAGAAGGATGCCCCAGCACAATCTGTTGAAACATGTTAAAATGTTAAAGGCATCCTGCAGGATTTCGCCCCACGCCTCAAGCGAATCAAAAGAAAGGTTGCCCCGGGTCGCCCAATGCGGCAGCTTCCCAGCTCCAGCGTGCGAAGCACTGGACCATCCGGTGGACCTTCGATGTGGACAACCATGTTTCCGCAACTGCTCCAGTATATTGGAGTGGTAGCAGCAGCAGCAGCAGGAGTAGGAGTAGGAGTAGGAGTAGTAGTAAAAGTAGTAGTAGTAGTCGTCGTCGTAGTAGTAGTAGTGGTAGTGGTAGTGGTAGTGGTAGTGGTAGTGGTGGCAGTAGTAGTAGTAGTAGTAGTAGGCTATGTTGAGCTCAAGGCCACTACCGTCTACTACGGCATAGTCCATTCCTCTTCCAAAGGATGTGGGACCGGCCCGAAAAGGATGCCCTGCTGGAAGCCGATGACAACTTCGAGATTGTGGCCTCCACGGTCAAGTGCATCTGTGACAAGACTAGCCGCAAATGCGGCGGCATGAACCGGGCCGTTTTCTCTAAACCCAAAGATGGCCGAGTGCAGCGGAAGCTGTGCATCGAACATAACAAAGGCGACACCCCGATCTTTCTGTGGCACCGCCAAAAGGAACAGCGGGACAGAAGACAGGGAGATGAACCGTCGCCAGACGGACAAACGCCATCGAGATGGCGAGGCTTGGCCAGAAGCTGACTGGTGAGGTCGGTGGTGGCAACGAAGTTCAGGCTCCGGCTCCAGCGGCAGCCGACAGTGGCGCCAGTGATGCCCTTTCTCACGCGGTGCCAATGGCTGCCGGACTCGATGCGAGCGGAGGCACTGCCTAGCTCCAACAGTCTTCTTCACACCTTTCTTCCTGCACCAGAACGCTGATGGCTCTTGCACATAAGCCGCCGCCTTTTTGCTAGCTACAAGAATGGAGATTAAGTGGTATTAAGTGCCGAGTACGGTCAGCTGCAGTCAAGTCAGCAAGCAGTGTTCGATTCCAGGTACTTGCCTCGTTCCCTGTACCGTGGAGGCAGGCTGTCCTGTGAACGCCCCAGACATCTGATTGGCCGCTTGTACATACACTGAAGGCCGAAGCACTAACAGTAACAACTGGATCACTTCTCAGACTTCTCAGACCATACAGGGTCACCTGGTCAGTTTCACACCAACGTGAGTGCACATGCGGCAGTCGCCCGCAACGTGCTGAGCCCGCTCACACGGCGTCCGATTGAAAAGTAATAGTAGTAGTAGTAGTAGTAGTAGTAGTAGTAGTAGTAGTAGTAGTAGTAGTAGTAGTAGTAGTAGTAGTAGTGGTATGGTAGTAGTAGTATGGTAGTAGTGGTAGTAGTAGTAGTAGTAGTTGTTGTTGTAGTAGCAGAAGTAGTAGTAGTCCACTGTTTAGGTCCGTATTCTACTTTGGTCATCGTTCTGGCTGCATCCCTGCTTGCATGGGTCCTCGGACCGAGGGATGCAGCAACATCCTAGGGAGTCCTCGATAGAAGGACTGCGCAACGTGCCGGGGTGAAGACCCTGCCAATCCACTGGATCGCCGAGCAAGACATGCCTCTTGCAGCGTCTGGAAGAAGAAGAAGGTAGTGTAGGAGAGCAGGAGCAGGAGCAGTAGGAGGCGTGCTAGCGGTCGTCGTCCGAGCAGTGGTAGCTAGTAGTGCTAGTACAAGCGGTAGTGGTACTAGTCTAGTTTCTTGGAAGCCAACGCCCTAGGCTCCAGGCTAATCGACTCATGGCCACACTTATGGGCCCCAACCCATGGGACCGGGATGCCTCACAATGGGTCGACGACGGGACTTGCCAAGAAAAATCGCCCTTCCAGAGTGTGTGTGTGTGCTTTGGCTCAGTGAAGTAAGGTGACAAGAAGCAGTTGTCGGCATAGTAGCCGCGGTTCGTATCAACAGTAGGAGCAAGCAGTTAGTCAGTAGTAGGTAGTAAGTAGGTAGCGTTGGTTTTCGGGCTGCTGTTATGGTTTTGCTGCCGCAGTAGCGGCAGTAGTGTTACAACTTCGTGTGTGTAGCAATGCTGCTAGCTGTAGTTTGGGAAAGCACCACGCAAATGAGCCCACCAAGCGAAAGGCCCCGGTGCTTCGGGCAAATCCTTCCGGTGCATTCAGTGCTTCATCAATCTCTCGCGGAGAATATCTGCGTGACATCTATCGGAAGCTCGAAAAAAACGGTCTCACGGCCGAGCGACAACTGTCGGCATCCAGGGAATCTGCGAGTTGACAAATTCCTGCTTGGCGTCTGTGGAGAGTCCAGAGACGAATCGAGCACAGAGATAGTTGCTACGCGTACAACTCTCGGAAGAACCTACTTCTGCAATCGGCCAATGTCCAGGTATCTCTTCGTGAACTGTGGCCTGCATTGCCGAGCGGATTCCGATTCAACCGCAGAGTCTGCAGCGCTGTGCCCGCGATGATCTTGCCGAGGCTAGCAAGTGCCTCTGGCGAAGGAGAAGAAGCTTGCTGTCTACAGCGCTGGGCAGCATCGCTTGCCGAATGATGCGGGTCGCAAGCCTCAGCCTCCGAGATACCATTCTCGGACATGTCCAACTCGCGCAAGCACGTGGTGTGGGAGTTCAGCAAGCCGTCCTACGTGCATGCTGCTGCTGCTGCTTACGGCTGACACGTCTGGCAGCAGGCCTTTCATGCAAGGCTATGTAGAAAAGTATTTCGCTGCAGGCAGTTTTGCCGAGTCTCTGCCAAGGCCAGGACGCCTTCTGTCTCAATTGCTGTGCCAGCGATGTTTAGGGACAGCAGCCTTGACTTCAAGCGCTCCAGACTTCGACTTACATCCACCAAACATGACAAAGCCAGTTTGGCCCTCACGATCCAAGGTCAAAGGTAGTAAACATAGTAACATAACCTAAGCGCTAAAGTTGGTCCTAAATCTATGCTACCTGTAAAGCAAGAGGCGACGCGCAGGAGGAGATGCTGCGAGCAATGCGGCGCATTGGCCGCGGCTCCAGAACGTTGTGAGCGATGGACAGGGACGCCAGGCGGTCGGCTTTCCTCAAGTGCAGTCGGCAGGCGGCCAGCAAAACTGAGTGGCACTCCAACAAGAGGCTACGACCGTGCAGCCAAGCAGCTGCAAAAGCTCACACAGCTTTCCGTGGATAAGCTCTCCTCGACACCCAGTTTCGGAGATGTCCTGCACCGTTCAAGTTCAGCCGTTACATTTTATGAATACAAAGGCAGCGAACCGTGCTTGAAGCAACCATTACAACCACCCATCAAACATCAGAAAACCACGGCCCTCAAGATATTGTGCACAACGCTCTGACGGCAGGGTCTCCAGCATCTGTAGCTTTGCGCAACTCGGCAGCAAAGCAGAGATGCCCTCAGATGTCAGTGCATTGGAGGACCTTAGTCGACTGTACGGTGCGACATCCATGTATGCTGCAGGAACATCACCCCTGGCATTTTTTGCCTACGCTGGCTTTCCTGACATCGAAATTCTATGCTGCTTGTTCTCATGAAGCTCGATACCTTCTGCCTGATTGCATGCTAGCTCGTGCTGTAAGGCGAAGAAGCCACAAAACCGTGTCGCATCAGCCGGCATATTCACTTGCGAATGACTGGGGCCGTGGCACATCCAGGCTCGTGAGGACTGAATCCTCCATCAGGAACGCCTTAGATCCGGGAGACATTAATCATCAACCATGGCTACATAGTCACAGCGCAAGCTTTCCAGAGGGTCCTCAGGCCGCCTTAAACCCCCAACCAAGCACTGCCGGTGATTTGGCCCAGGGCATGCCTGTCCTTTGGCTGTAACGGCGTTGCGAACAAGGAGCACATCAGGAGTGTACAGAAGCGAGAACATAAACATCAAATGTGGGACAGGTCTGGGCAAAGTGGCAAACAACGGCTGTCTAGGTTCGTTTGGGTGGACTCTTAAGCGGCCCATGAATTAACAAAAATGTCACACAGAGCTCTCTCCAGCAAGGTCATTAGTCTTGCCGTGGGGCCGACAATGCTTGACCCGCCTCTGCCCGAAGAGCTATGCGTCCCGCGGCCAGAGCTGCAAGACGCCGATTTGGGTTGCGGCTTAAAGCTGCCAGCAGCGACTCGAGGCCTTTGCCAATCAGAAGCTATTGGGTTTGGTTGCCCAAGCCTATGGCGGCCATATTATGCGGCCGGGGATCAGATGGAATGCGGGGAACCGCATTGAGGCGCGGGGCGCTTAGGATGGTTCATGTCGGTACATGTGGCATCTTCATTCTTTATGACAGGACTCGGGGCAATGTGGCAGCCCCGGCCTTCTGTGGAGATGTGGTTCGGCCTCTGGCGAGCTGTCTTGATCACGGTGCTGTAGCCAGGAGGAGCCTCGCCAATTGCCAGCTGCTCCAACCTGGGGCTGACATGGCAGTCTCCGAAAATATGGCGTACCTTATTATGGGGTTTTTATAAGACTATGTTAGGGTCCCCCAGGCCCAAAAAGCCACCGGGGTCCAGGAAGCCGAGATCTTCTGAGACCCAGGCATCCCGTTGCTCTGCAGCTCCGAGTTGGCGATCTCCTTGAGCCCAGCATTACCTAAGATAGTCACATGGGTGGTTGTCAACATTAGGGCCATTATGGTTTTTTCCTGGGTCCTTATTCTAATACGGCACCGAAAATATAGGGTACCCCAAAAGGGACCATACTTTTGACAACCACCCACATCCAGGCACAGTGGGACCAAAATCACATCAACGGGGGACCAGGGCCTGGACCTGTCCTTCTCATTTCAAGATATTATATGATATTTTATTATATTACATTATATTCTATCATATCATACTATAGTATATTTCAAGGGTAGGAATGCTATCGCATGTATACAGTATACACATCAATCATCAAGACCCATCCGAGAAAGTATCTACCAGTGGCCACTCCTTCGTACATTCTCAGGCCGTGGGTATTTCACAAAGTGATCAAAATTGGAGTGGGCAGCTAGTGGATGTAGATGGAAGGAAGTCGTGCATTCTGCGAATTCCGCACAGCCAGGGTGCAGCATTCCATTTAGCGGGGGCTCTGAATCGTAAGCCCGGAAAAACTGGTGGGAATCTCAGAATTGGGCTGGCATTGCAGGCAAGGCTCCCAATATGTTTCCTGCCAGCAAAATGCTCTTCAGCTGCGGGAGTCCATGGATCAGACTTGCAATAGCTGCGGCAGAGTTGTCTCCCAACTGGTTGTCGCCTCTCAGCTGATGTCAAATTCATCGGCATGCTTCTGCAAAAAGTAGGCAGCTGCATCTAGCGTTGCTCTCAGCTCCCCGACATGAAACCCAGCCAAGCCGGAGCAGTGCTGGCTCTCTTTCTTTACCAAGTGGCTTAAGTCCAACCTGGTCAAGCTCTTGCCGCGAAGCTGCCTGGGACCGGGCCGTGCCAAGGGATCCATTGTACTGGTACACTGCTTACCAGACTTCTAAAGGACCGTTTCGAGCACGTGGCATCGCCAAGCAGGAGGCCCCAGCGGCACCCATGCGTAAGCTCCGGAAAGAGAGACGGTCCTGAAACATAGGGCACCCCAGGACCAGGGAGGTAAAACACCAAGCAGAAACGTCGGCTGTTCGGACTACAAGGATGGCCGCGCAGTGTCTCCTCAGCGGTCCACCGTGTCTCAGACCTTAAGCACTTCCCTGTGTTGAGGACGAGGAAGGTCACCATGATGCCACACCATCTCAGGGTCCGGCGGCCGAACCCTCAGCATCTGACTATGCACGGAGGCCGTAGAGGGACGACGCATCGTTCCTGCACAACAGTGCAAAGTGTGTGTGTGGGCTACAAGGCAGTTTGAGAAGGAGTTGCGGCCACGAAACATAAGTTTGCCCGATCTGGCCTGTTCGTTGTGCCGAAGGTGGTCGCAGCGCCAGTTGCACGGGTGGAGCAGTCGTAGGAGCCTGCGCATGAATAGTTCGGACTCGCAGCCGCTACAGGCCTCCCTTCGACTCCCACAGCCAGGCAAACCAGGCGAAGCGAACGCTTTCGAATGTCTGACGTTGATGCCCGGTGCGATGTAGACAACCATCAGATTGCGCACGATTACACTTGCAGAACCTGTGGGTCCCGCATCTCCAACATGCATCCGTGCTCAGTGCTCATTTCAAGGCCTGGAAAGAGAAAAGTCTTCAACTTGGCACCGCGTGACTTGCTGAAACCACCCGTCGCTAGATGCGGTCAGCTAATGCCGGCCTCAACGTGATGCATAGTTTGGTGGTTTTCGTCTTTCCCTGAACAAGTCTAGATTCGTTTCGTTGGAGAGATTCGCCCGTCTCGATCTGACTGGCCATCCCGAACCCTCGCACTGCAAGTGACACTGCCTTTGATCCCAAAACAGCCGTCTGTGGCCCTTCCGAGGCCATGTGGATGCTTCGGTCTTCAGGAAAAAGACAGAGCCTGCCTTTGCCGCTTTCGCAGTGGGCGCAGGTAGCGACGCAGGATTTTGCGCCTCGGTTTGCGAAGTCTGAAAGTCTGCCGAGTCTGCCAGCACTGGATTGCATACGAGATTCCCGAATGTGCCTCGGCAAAAGCAAGTGGTCAATGCAGCGTAAACATGCCCGTGCCCGCAAAACCAGGACGACAAACATAACTGCACAATCGTTCACAGCAATGCTACAGGCAAGGCATCTCCTGGTCTTGCTCCTGCCAGACTGCCAGGCGTGTCTACCCGCAAATGCCCCATGCCACTGTACCATGGCATTTCCCGAGATTTGGTTTGGTATTGCATACTATTGACAAAGGTACAGGAGAGGATTCGGAGAGGATGCTGACGCGAGAATCAAAAGCAATGACCCACTTCCGATCAGAAAGAAGGTATGAAGATTTGACGAGCCCTGCAGTGTGCAGCACTTTTCCACGATGGACTGGCAGGTTTGCTTAGGCATTAAGCAATCAAAGAGCATTGCCCTTGGCGTTCTCACCCTGGCGCACCACCTGACGGAATGCCACGCGCCACACGTTGAAGAGGGCCCAGGAGATGGCGAACAAAGGCAAGGCCAGCACGGCAATGATGCGGACATCGAAGCCCTCGTCATCCTCGTCTGAAGCGCGTGCCGCCCAAGCAGGAGCTGGGATGGAGGCAGCTGCCAGTGTCGCGCTCACGACTGCAGCTTGCTGCTGTTGCTGCAGAGCCGCTTCTGCAGCCTTTGGGGGTGCCACGAAGGACGGCGCTGAGCTGCAGCAGCAGCTCAAGACGTAAGCGGCCGCAGCGATGAACAGCAGCGGGGCGGCAACGGAACTGGAGCGAGTCATTTCTTCTGCTAGCTTCTGCTGCTAAGATGGGTGCCTGTGCCTGGGATCAAAAACTGCAACCGTTCAAGTACCAATCTTCAGACGGCCGGCGACAATTTCAAGAAAAGCCAGCTCCTACCATCACTGTCTGTCAAGTGCGAGATTAACAAGCGTGATAGTGAAGTGCGTGAAGCGGATGATTGGCAATTGTGCGCCGGAACCCGAGTTAAAGTAGCGAGTTGCCGACTATGACTTGCAAATCAGCTAATCTAAACGACCACGCTGGCGATAACACGGGTTGGTTCACGACGACAGGCAGGAAACATCTCAAAACTGCATCAAGGCATCCTACTCTGGCGGTGCGCGCCTTTTTCATGCTGTACAGCCGGAGATGCAAAAACGATCCTACAAAGGTGGAGCCTTAGGAAGATCAGCGCATCAAAGAGCATTGCCCTTGGCGTTCTCGCCCTGGCGCACCACCTGACGGAATGCCACGCGCCACACGTTGAAGAGGGCCCAGGAGATGGCGAACAAAGGCAAGGCCAGCACGGCAATGATGCGGACATCGAAGCCCTCGTCATCCTCGTCCGAAGCGCGTGCCGCCCAAGCAGGAGCTGGCATGGAGGCAGCTGCCAGTGTCGCGCTCACGACTGCAGCTTGCTGCTGTTGCTGCAGAGCTGCTTCTGCTGCCTTTGGGGGTGCCACGAAGGACGGCGCCGACCTGCAGCAGCTCAAGACATAAGCGGCCGCAGCGATGAACAGCAGCGGCGCAGCAACGGAGCTGGAGCGAGCCATGATCTTATGCTGCTGTTTATCGAATGTACGGAGCGCCTGAGCCAGAAACTTGCCATGGCCACATCAGGCATTGAGCACAGTGCACACATCAATGGACTCATGTGTGGCATCCGACGCTCACAGTGAAAGCAGCGGCCCTCCTTCTCATTTGGTGCTTTGCAGAGCGCACCAGGACAGTCTGCGGCTTTAGCCTAATCATGCTCACAACCGGCCCGATTCTGCCATGTACCAATGGAAATGCAAAAACGACCCAGACAGGCAGGGCACCAGGAAGATAAGTGCATCAAAGAGCGTTGCCCTTGGCGTTCTCGCCCTGGCGCACCACCTGACGGAATGCCACGCGCCACACGTTGAAGAGGGCCCAGGAGATGGCGAACAGGGGCAAGGCCAGCACGGCAATGATGCGGACATCGAAGCCCTCGTCATCCTCGTCCGAAGCGCGTGCCGCCCAAGCAGGAGCTGGCATGGAAGCAGCTGCCAGTGTCGCGCTCACGACTGCAGCTTGCTGCTGTTGCTGCAGAGCCGCTTCTGCAGCCTTTGGGGGTGCCACGAAGGAAGGCGCCGACCTGCAGCTCAAGACATAGGCAGCGGCAGCGATGAACAGCAGCGGCGCAGCAGCGGAGCTGGAGCGAGCCATGATCTTATGCTACACGTAGATCGTTATGGCCGTGCCGCGTATTTTTGAGCCGCGAACCTGTACGAAGCAGGATCGACGCGAGATAAATACTCAGTTGCAAAGGCCTGCCATAGCGCCCGGCATGCTGGCTTAATGCTTCCAGCACTCTTGCGTTTTCTGCCCCCGCTGCAGAAGCAGCAGATCTTATGTTTGCATGATAACCGGCGAAGGATGCAACTCTTTGCAACCGTTCCTGTCTTGCCGGTGCTGTACAGCTGCTTGTGCAAAAACGAGCCCGAGAAGGCCAGGTTTTACAAAGACCACATCAAAGAGCGTTGCCCTTGGCGTTCTCGCCCTGGCGCACCACCTGACGGAATGCCACGCGCCACACATTGAAGAGGGCCCAGGAGATGGCGAACAGGGGCAAGGCCAGCACGGCAATGATGCGGACATCGAAGCCCTCGTCATCCTCGTCCGAAGCGCGTGCCGCCCAAGCAGGAGCTGGCATGGAGGCAGCTGCCAGTGTCGCGCTCACGACTGCAGCTTGCTGCTGTTGCTGCAGAGCCGCTTCTGCAGCCTTTGGGGGTGCCACGAAGGACGGCGCCGACCTGCAGCAGCTCAAGACATAAGCGGCCGCAGCGATGAACAGCAGCGGCGCAGCAACGGAGCTGGAGCGAGCCATGATCTTCTGATGTCAGGGCGTTCGCTGCAGTGCTGTGTGTCTTCGTTGAAGAACTTCAGCCAAACATGCGGTCGCGAAACAACCTCTTCACTCACAGCGATCTGTTCACTTCCTCTCTTTCAGCGTATTGGAGTCTGAGAAAAGGAGTCTGTGTATCCGTCGAGGCCTGCTCAGAAAAAGAGCGCTTCTTGTTATTCACACGACTGGCCTCGCTAGCTCTCTCTCTCTCTCTCTCTATTCTGCTCTTCTTCTACATCACAACATGAAGTTGAGGCGAGCGTCATCCCCCTGCCCTTGCCTTACGAAGTGTTGGAATGCGTCTGTCGCAGCAGAAGTGGCCAGCATGCTGAAGCTAGTCGACTTCTGTCCTTGTTTGTATTCCTTCCATCTTTGTTTAACTCTCTCTGTGTTTGTCCTCCCACACACTCCGGACCTGCTATCACTCTTGCTCACCAATTCCCCTCACATTTCAGTTGGACATGCCCCTAGAATGCCACTTCCCTAATTTTTTCGAGACGCAAGTCTGGCCTGGCAATCCGGTAGCTTGGCTCTCGCCTTGGTGCGAGATGGCAGTTGCAATGACAGTCGTGAGAAAGCAGCAAGCAAGGGGATCCCCCGCATCAAAGAGCGTTGCCCTTGGCGTTCTCGCCCTGGCGCACCACCTGACGGAATGCCACGCGCCACACGTTGAAGAGGGCCCAGGAGATGGCGAACAGGGGCAGGGCCAGCACGGCAATGATGCGGACATCGAAGCCCTCGTCATCCTCGTCCGAAGCGCGTGCCGCCCAAGCAGGAGCTGGCATGGAGGCAGCTGCCAGTGTCGCGCTCACGACTGCAGCTTGCTGCTGTTGCTGCAGAGCCGCTTCTGCAGCCTTTGGGGGTGCCACGAAGGAAGTCGCCGTCCTGCAGCAGCTCAAGACATAGGCAGCGGCAGCGATGCACAGCAGCGGCGCAGCAACGGAGTTGGAGCGAGCCATGATCTTCTAATGCACTGATGCCAGGGCCTCTACGGCTGTGCGTCTATCTTCAAAAACTGCAGCGAAACATGCGGAGCAAAGGAAAGGATGGGGAAAGAGCTTAGCTGACTTTCGTTATCGGCTCTACTTCCCGAACTAGTCTCGTCTGTCACCTTCCGCTCCAGACATGTTGTCACATCACGGGCAAGACCGTAACTTGCAATCGTCCCTTCCAAATTGTCCTGCCTGCTTTTTCGCCTCTCACGGTCACGACGCGGTTTTGGTGTCAAGACTGGTGATACGAAGGTCGCTTGGCGCTCGAGCGCTGAATGGTGCAACCTGCCATTTGCAAAAATGACCCCGTAGGTTTGGCGCTCGGAAGATCAGTGCATCAAAGAGCGTTGCCCTTTGCGTTCTCGCCCTGGCGCACCACTTGACGGAATGCCACGCGCCACACGTTGAAGAGGGCCCAGGAGATGGCAAACAGGGGCAAGGCCAGCACGGCAATGATGCGGACATCGAAGCCCTCGTCATCCTCGTCCGAAGCGCGTGCCGCCCAAGCAGGAGCTGGCATGGAGGCAGCTGCCAGTGTCGCGCTCACGACTGCAGCTTGCTGCTGTTGCTGCAGAGCTGCTTCTGCTGCCTGTGGTGGTGCCACGAAGGACGGCGCCGACCTGTAGCAGCTCAAGACATAGGCGGCCGCAGCGATGAACAGCAGCGGTGCAGCAACGGAGCTGGAGCGAGCCATGATCTTCTGATGTCAGAACGTTCGCGGCAGTGCTGTGGGTCTACGTTGAAAAACTGCAGCCAAACGAGCACAGAACGCCTCTGCGAAAGATGTGGGTGTCGGCGTGCATGTTTGTCTGGCTGCGTTTCTGGTCTAGACCCGTAGAACTGTCCGCATCGATACAAATATCAGCTTACCAAGATCTTAGGATTGACGAGCTAGCCGCTGTTGGAAGAGTACCGCGCAGCCATGGATCCCCATACAATAGTGATTCAAAGATCGCCCCAAATGCTGGTGCTAGAGTGCTAGGGCCGTTGCCAACATGCTGCCAGATCGGTGTCCTGCACTTCCTCTGACTGTTGGCTCGTCGCACTGTTGCGCTTTACCACTGCCCATGATTTATGGTTGCTCATGCAGCACTGCAAACTGTCTGTTTTGCATACCACGCTCGAAATGTATGTCGGGTCTTGGGTCACTTTGTGCTCGTGGCACTCGGCACTGTAAAGCGCGACCTGGCAACTGCCACTAAATCTCTGGAAAGCAGGGACCAAGCAGGAATATGCGCATCAAAGAGCGTTGCCCTTTGCGTTCTCGCCCTGGCGCACCACTTGACGGAATGCCACGCGCCACACGTTGAAGAGGGCCCAGGAGATGGCAAACAGGGGCAAGGCCAGCACGGCAATGATGCGGACATCGAAGCCCTCGTCATCCTCGTCCGAAGCGCGTGCCGCCCAAGCAGGAGCTGGCATGGAGGCAGCTGCCAGTGTCGCGCTCACGACTGCAGCTTGCTGCTGTTGCTGCAGAGCTGCTTCTGCTGCCTTTGGGGGTGCCACGAAGGACGGCGCCGACCTGCAGCAGCTCAAGACACAGGCGGCCGCAGCGATGAACAGCAGCGGCGCAGCAACGGAGTTGGAGCGAGCCATGATCTTCTAATGCACTGACGCCAGCGCGTCTCTGGCTGTGCGTGTATGCTAAAAACAACTGCAGCCAAATATGCAGACAACATCAGATGACACGGCAGCGCAAGGGAGCAAAGGATGGGCAGGAGCCCAGCTCGGAATTCTCGGCTCTGCTTCTCAACTAGTCTCGTCTACCACACATGCCTCACCCGGAATGCCAGACACTTCATGACATCACTGACAGGATCGCTTGTTACAGCATTCCACGCCAAACTGCATCCGGCCTTTTCGCACACCTGCGTTCAAGACGCATTTCTGGTCTGGAAACGTGGTGATGCGAAGGTCGCTTGGCGCTCGAGCGCTGCACGGTGCGACCTGCCATTTGCAAAAATGACCCTCAGTGGGCAAGGCCCTCGAAAGATCATCACATCAAAGAGCATTGCCCTTGGCGTTCTCGCCCTGACGCACCACCTGACGGAATGCCACGCGCCACACGTTGAAGAGGGCCCAGGAGATGGCAAACAGGGGCAAGGCCAGCACGGCAATGATGCGGACATCGAAGCCCTCGTCATCCTCGTCCGAAGCGCGTGCCGCCCAAGCAGGAGCTGGCATGGAGGCAGCTGCCAGTGTCGCGCTCACGACTGCAGCTTGCTGCTGTTGCTGCAAAGCTGCTTCTGCTGCCTTTGGGGGTGCCACGAAGGACGGCGCCGACATGCAGCAGCTCAAGACATAGGCGGCCGCAGCGATGCACAGCAGCGGCGCAGCAACGGAGTTGGAGCGAGCCATGATCTTCTAATGCACTGATGCCAGCGCGTCTCTGGCTGTGCGTGTATGCTAAAAACAACTGCAGCCAAATATGCAGATAACATCAGATGACACGGCAGCGCAAGGGAGCAAAGGATGGGCAGGAGCCCAGCTCGGAATTCTCGGCTCTGCTTCTCAACAGTCTCGTCTACCACACATGCCCCACCCGGAATTCCAGACACTTCATGACATCACTGACAGGATCGCTTGTTACAGCATTCCACGCCAAACTGCATCCGGCCTTTTCGCACACCTGCGTTCAAGACGCATTTCTGGTCTGGAAACGTGGTGATGCGAAGGTCGCTTGGCGCTCGAGCGCTACATGGTGCGACCTGCCATTTGCAAAAATGACCCTCAGTGGGCAAGGCCCTCGAAAGATCATCACATCAAAGAGCATTGCCCTTGGCGTTCTCGCCCTGGCGCACCACCTGACGGAATGCCACGCGCCACACGTTGAAGAGGGCCCAGGAGATGGCAAACAGGGGCAAGGCCAGCACGGCAATGATGCGGACATCGAAGCCCTCGTCATCCTCGTCCGAAGCGCGTGCCGCCCAAGCAGGAGCTGGCATGGAGGCAGCTGCCAGTGTTGCGCTCACGACGGCGGCTTGCTGCTGTTGCTGCAGAGCTGCTTCTGCTGCCTTTGGGGGTGCCACGAAGGACGGTGCCGACCTGCAGCAGCTCAAGACATAGGCAGCGGCAGCGATGAACAGCAGCGGCGCAGCAACGGAGCTGGAGCGAGCCATGATTTTCCACAAGCAGGGTGGTTTCCTTCTATGCTGGGGTCTGAACCAAAAAACTGTGGCGACAGGGATCTGTTTCTGACTGCTACCTATGATGCCGATGCTCCACAGTTCACTCTGCCACACACACATCTTGGCTGTTTTTTTGCTTTGGGAATCCGAGTGGGCATCAGCTGCTTGAGGTACTTTCGCCGTGTGGTGTGTGGCGGCTATGCCCTCAGCAGTCTGCCACATCAAAGAGCGTTGCCCTTGGCGTTCTCGCCCTGGCGCACCACCTGACGGAATGCCACGCGCCACACGTTGAAGAGGGCCCAGGAGATGGCAAACAGGGGCAAGGCCAGCACGGCAATGATGCGGACATCGAAGCCCTCGTCATCCTCGTCCGAAGCGCGTGCCGCCCAAGCAGGAGCTGGCATGGAGGCAGCTGCCAGTGTTGCGCTCACGACGGCGGCTTGCTGCTGTTGCTGCAGAGCTGCTTCTGCTGCCTTTTGGGGTGCCACGAAGGACGGCGCCGACATGCAGCAGCTCAAGACATAGGCGGCCGCAGCGATGAACAGCAGGGGAGCAGCAACGGAGTTGGAGCGAGCCATGATTTTCCACAAGCTGTTTCTAGACCAAAGCGTCTGAGCAAAAAAAATCTGCAGGTATTGCGATGGGCGTGTGAATATGCAGCCGAATGCTCTACACGTGTGTTCATGTTTCCCTCCGGTGCAAGTCCTGTAAATGGAATTCGTCTATGCTTCCTCGACTTGAACTGCTGGCCAGGTTGCTCCCAGAACTGCCTGGCACTGTCCAGACTCGGCTGTTCGTTTGCATCGTGGCAAATGGCCGCATAGAGGTCCAGCAGGTACGGCTCTGCGCTCTGGCATGCGGGTGCCATCGCACAACCATTGACAGTGCTGACATGTGACAAGTGAGGTGGACGAGCAACGCCTACTTTGTTCAAAGGAGCCACAGAGCTCGCACAAACGAAAAAAACCTCTCGAGCCTCGAAGATTGAAGCGTAGTTTGCCAATTCTAGTGCTGCTGAGGGCTGCAGTGCATCTCGCTCACGCTTTGGTACTTCCTTGGAACAAAGTCAGTTTCAGGACAAAAAGTCATCAACAATTTTAGGGAGAGACGCTGCGGAAGCCAAAGTCTGCCGAGCTGCGGCAAGCGCCAAGTCTTTCTGTGCCATGGCGAAACCAAGGCCAAGGCTGGGGTGAAACACGCTGTGAGCCAAACAGATTCAACGACTTTTTCTTTGGAAACCAAGTGTTCTGTAATTCGCCGAAATTTCCAGACCGTGACCGATGCGCTCCCGCGGTGTAGTCACTCACGCCTTGCGGTTGGGCTTCAGACGGACCATGCACCTTTTGGGCAAACGGTGGTTGTGCATGGCCAGCAGAAGCCAAGTAGCACCCATCTTTGGGATGCGACATGATGCGGCGCCTGCTGGCCACTAGGGGGAATTCGTAGTCAGCTGGCATGAAGTTGTGGAGGAAGGCATGGTCGATTCCTGATGGTTCAAACGAGCGCATGTTTGGCAGCTGCTGACAGCCACGCTTGGTGCACGGCTCAATGTTGCGACAACCTCGTGGGAGCCTCTCAGGAGCCGACAGGACACGAAAAGCACAAATTGCACGCATCGCTCACTAAGTCGGAAGCCGGCTCGGCTCGTCAGCTCCTACAGCTAACGAGCTCATGTGGAAGTTGTTCTGAATAGTGCACCTACTCTTACAGAGTCGCACTTGTTCGAGGCTTTGGAAGGAGGCCGTGTCGGCCGGCATCCGATGCTTCTTACAAACAGTTGTGCATACGAGTACAAAATAACGAATAATAAGGTCTTGCCAGAACCCAGCGGTCCTGTACTTGGGCAATCGTCGCTCTTAGCGAGTCCACCTCTCGAGATGAGAAAGCCAAGCCATTCAAGCCAGAGCTAATGAAGGTCAATCCAGTGTATGCTGCATGCCTGGACCAGATCGGCCCGCAGCCGCTCCATTTCCACGCCAACGTTGTATCGATCACCTGGCAATTCTGGCCCGTCCAAGCGCCAGATAAGCCATGCTCAGGCAACGTGCTAGCCCACTTGCAGCAGCCGTCGCCACTTCTGCATGCAAGTTGGCGTCTGCAACCTGGCGAGAACGACGTCGAATTCTCAATCCCGTAGAAGATTCTGCTCATGCCTCGTGCGTGTCTGTGCATGTTTGCGCGCGCGCGCTCATGTGTCGCAGAATGTCTTGACATGCCACAGTTGACCTTGAAGTCCCTCTCGAGCTGCTCCTGCACCTGTCGAACCGCGAACGTCTTGGCCAAACGGACTCGTGCCAGCTCTTTAGGTGCCTCAGTGATTCGCATGGAGAGATGTGCATCGACCTGAAATCGTGCATGATGGTCAAAGTCTTTGCGCTCTTAGCACCGGCCCTGACCTCGCGGCGCTGGTCTTCGATGGCACTGCAGGCCTGATACGACCGGCGGCTAGCGGCTATGAGTAGCGGGGCTTGAAGGCACGGCTCCAGCCTCGTGCACCTCGCTTCGGAGGTCAGCGGCGTCCTCACGAAGGCTCAAGTTGGGGGTAGGCCAAGCTGTGGCTCTGGCGGAGGCACCTCTTGTGCTGCCTGTAGCGCTGAGGATATCTGCCCAGCCTCTCAGCTTGGGACAGAAGTGTCCGCGCTTCTTGCTGCCACTCCCCGGTCAGTAAACTTTCAAAGCCTCGTCCTTGAGCTTTTGCGCCGTCTGCTGGACCATGCTGGTAACCTAGGATTGGGTGTGTTCCGCTGAAATCCGAACAACGAGGAGGTCATCATCGACGACACAAGCACAGAACTATGAAACTCGAATCGCAGGACGGAAAAAATTAGCGCACCTCACGATGCGCAGCACTGGCATCACTCTGCAGCTTCCTGTGCAGGTTCATCTGTGGTCCGTCGGGCTGTCCGCACAAGAGACGAAGCCTGATTTCAGCAGCGGCATCCTCTTTTATTCTCACCTGGCATCGCAAAGGCGGTGCACGCTCCTGCTTTCGTCTCTCTCGGCTTTTGTTGAATCCCCGGGCCCCGAACCAGGCCTGCATGGAAACCAAAGCGCCTTGCAGATCTTCTCCTTGCTGGCCCAAGTCCTGTAAGATCTCAAGATCTGGGAGTTTCCGACATTAGGGGACCCTAATTTTCGCACCCTAAACTGCAGGATCCTGATTATAAGGACACAAAAATAAGGTCCCCCCCAATTTTGGGAAACCCCCATCAGAATCTTGGCTGGCGAAACAGCGCTGGAGATGGGAACCTTCCGGACGCCGGCTAGCTCCATCTGGAAGAAAGTGGTAAGATCCTCACGATGCCGGTGGCAACATGTTTGGCAAGCCTCCCGAGCGTTCAAAATAATACTACAATACTATAATACCATAATACTATTTGCTGCAGGCTTGCTTGCAAGGACGCCTGGTAGTATGGTATGAAACCATAATACTATGATACTATAATCATCCAAAGCGGGCCTTTCTCACCTCAGCTGCCTGACTGCGGAGTTGCTCCAGCTCTGCTTGTAAGGCCTGTGACGGCACGTGCATTGGATTCACTGAGTTGATGCTGCAGTAGAATCTTGGTGCCTGATGCAAGATGTCCGACTGGCTTCCCTTCTCGGCAACTTCCTGACACTTCCGTGGGTGGTGGACTTGAAGTATGCGACGCGCCAGTGTTAACATTTCCCACACCAGCTGTCTGATGTGAGGTGCCTGTCTGAAATGATTCAGAGCACCGTGAAACTCTGGCAGCTCCTGGCACAAATGAATCCAAAGTGTGCTAAAAAGAACTCCTGATTGTCCTGCCGCCCTGCCTTGCGGAGATCGTCTATTGAGCTGTTTGTGGCATCAATGCCCTTGCAGGTAAGTGCTGGTGCTTTCAGGGCTTCAGTTCAACTCGCCTACAGTACCTCGCGCTATCCTGCTACAGATATCGGCACACTTCGAGGGCCTGTCGCGAATGATTCGCCGAGTTCTGCAAATCATGCACAGAGCTCTTCAAATCAGTCGTCAAGGACTGAATAGCCGCCAACTCCTGCGCGGCTGGTGGCTGAACCATTTTCTTTGCAGCCCTTTATCGCTCGTCGGACTGCAGACTGTACTAGCATCCTGGGAGATTGGTCACAGCTATCTGTGGCTCGCTGGATCGATGGTCCTCAGAAGACCTTCGCGACTCCTGCTGGAGCGAGCTCGCGAGCTGCGTCGTGGTTGTCATCTCCTTGACGCAAACTTAGCACATCCCTGCAGCAGACAATCGAGCTTGAACAGCTTTGTTCTTGCCCGATCGGCGAAAGCTCTGCTGCTGCACATCTTGACACTATTGCCGTCTCCTTCTCCAAGGTGTGCAGCTGCCTCTGTGACTCCACGAGCTCCTGTGTACTGGATGTTGGGTCCATGGGATCACGACGGGCTAGTGATACTTTAACAACCGTAGTCCTCATCAGCTGCTATGTTTGCATGAAAATGTACGAAGCACGAAGCAGCGGCCCCTGGATGCTCTCCTGCTGCAACTTGTTCAGGTTGGCTCTTGTCTCCGAAGCTTCCTTGCTTCACAACCACAGGCACCGACAATTCCGGCAGGTCGCTGCATGCAGTCGAATCGCTGCAGAGTGGGCCTCCTGCAAGCCTCTGTCTGCGCTCTGCAACTCCTTCACATCCTGGTGCACCCGTGCAGGAAGACGGACTCAAACATGCCGAACCAGGGACGAGTGGGCCGCGTGCTTGGGATTCAACATCAAGGGTTTGAAATAACGGAGCCAGACCCGTCCTTTGAGATGTCGTTGAAGTTGTTCTTCAAGGACACGAGGTCGTTCTTGTTGGACAGAGTCTCCTGCAAGCTGCAGCCTCTACTACTTCTGCCTGCTGCACATTTGGCGATTTTCTCGCCTAACAATTGATCAGCTTGTTTCGGGTCGCTGGTGACCCATCGTGAAATCTGAAAAGCACTTTCGCTGAAATGCTTCTTCCTAGGTTCAGCATAAAACTAATTGGCATCAGAAATCAGAACCTTGAGGCAACTTAGCAACACAACACGAAACAAGCTGATCTATCAAACTAGCAGTACTATCGGCTCCACCCAGGGTTTTTGAAACCTGTGCAATTCGTGAGATTCGAAACAGGCACCCTTACTTTGTTACCCAAGATGTGTAACGCACTCGTGCCGGGTGCGGGCCGTGCTGCTTCGAGGTCTTCTTCACCCTTCGGGCCGAAGCACGACAGGTTGTGTCCAACCACGTCTTCAGGGGATTAGCATCTGTACGTGGCTTCAACCGCCGGATACAGGGTTGGAAAACAACAGGCAAGGTGACCATCCTCTTGTTCCATCGGCCCTGTCCTTGGACACATTGGTGAAGTCGCCCTTGGTGGACACGAGGTCGCTCTTTATGGACACGGCCTCCTGCAAGGCCGACATGCTGTTCTTGGAACTGCCTCCTTTCTGCGAGGGTAGTCGTCTAGCCACGCACTCGACACACGCAGGACAACGGACAAACTTCCGAGCTTGCCTGTTGCTGAAAACGTCCCGCATAAATCCGAAATGGAGGGCACCAGGGGATTGCAAGCTCAAGACTCGCGAGCTCTGGCAGAAGCCAGCCGCCTTCTGCAGGCTGGTGATGTGCCCCTGGGTTGCACTCAAGTCCTCACATACAAAACAAGTTGGAAGATCTGCTGAACTTTGCTTTTGAGGTACTCTTGAGGCATAGGCCTGCCGCAAGTCCTTCACCATGCCCTGAGTAGTGGCTAGATCCTGCTTGAAGGCTTTGACGGGCATGTCGCTGGAAGCATACCGTTGGGTTGGCGCCTGCGCCTTCGCGAATTCACTCTGCTGACTCTGCAGCAAGCGCAACTCCTGCGGGAAGCGCCAGGAATCGTGGTTTACCTACTTTCCTCTTTGGTGTCCCACTCCCGGTCTGCCAAACTGTTCCGATGACTCGTCGCCTTGAGGATGTCAGCGGTCTGATTTCTGGAGGAAGCTCCGTCCTGAGCAGAGCGGGGCAGCGGGAGCAAAAGGGAGCCGTTTGGAGCTGCTCGAGCCGTTACGGGTCCTTCTTCAGGTCATTGACTTGTGCCTGCGTGGCCGAAACGTCCTCCAATGTTGCCAGCATCCCGGCAGAGTCTCAATTACTGTAAACATTCACACGCCACGGCTGGGCCTTGCGCGTGTCAGCGAGCTGCCCCTGGGTAGACGACACCTCCTGGAGTCCGACTCGATGGCTCGAGCAATTCCGGGCCAAAGCCCAGCCTTCCGCACTTCACTCAGCTGCCCCTGTGAGGACGAAAGCTCCTCAGTTCTGGCTTCTGGCACAGCTACTCGCGTTCACCCTGCAGCATCATGACAAAGCCTTGCGCACGTCGTTCAGCTGCCCCTGTGTAGAGGAAAGCTCCTGCATTCTAACTTGATCCACTTCTCCTTGGCTTCGGTGGCGTGCTGTGAAGCTGCAAAGCGCTCCTTTCTCAAGTCGCTGAAATGACCACGGAGGCCGGATACGTCCTCTCCCACCATTGCTTTTGAGCTTTTGAGGGTGTGGATGGAAAGAAATAAAAGAAAAGGCAACTTCTGCATCTGGGGTGTTATTGGGGTACCTCTGTCCTTGACAAAGTCGTCAATGGCATCCTGTTTCTCGGAGAGTCCTTGCATAGCCTCCTAGACAGTCACATGCTGAAGAACAACCAGCAACCACAGCAGTCTGCGCGTCCTTCCGCAGCTCTGCCACATCTTTGTGCAGCTCACTACGCAGGTCGGCGTGGTCCTTCCTAACCTTGCAAATCCCGAAGCAGCAGCAATTTAAGTTTGCGGTGCTTCACAAACCGGTCCAGGCCTTGCTAATGTCAAGGGTGAGCTCCGATCGAAACGATTTCACCTCTGACTGCTGGGACTCCTGAAAAAGACACTTCCATCTCCTGTCGCTGCTCAGAGACTTCAGAAGTCCTGCTCAGACCTATGGGCCGCAATGCTCGAGCGTGCGAGGTCAATCTCCGATCGCAGCGAGTTCAAGTCAGTGGCATGTTGCTCTGAGCTGGACCTCGCAAGAGCGATGCGGCAAAAAAACGGCTGGGGCTCCCATGCTCTCACCATCTCACGTTTGGGGAGGATAAATCTGACAAGCTGCTGGACGGACTTCAGCAAGCTGCGGCTCGACTCCGTCTCCACTTTCAGAACTGCAATGTCCTGGACATGGCTTTCCATGTCCGAGCGCCATGAGGCCACATCGGATCTGAAGGAATTCAGGTCCCCACGCAGGCCGTTCAGCCCGTTCCCGAGGTCTGTTCGTTGGGAGCTGAAGTCCGTGCGGAGCGACCCAAGGTCCGTGCGGAGCGACCCGAGGTCTGTCCGGAGTGTCTTCAAGTCCGTCCCCTGCGAACCCAGCTCTGTTCGCGTGGTAGTGATATCGGCACGGCAAGAGTCCAACTCACTCCGCAAAGATGTGATGTCCGAGCGCACTGGATTCAACTCAGAGCGCAAAGTGCTGAACTCACTTCGGTGCGTGTCCAGATCGGAACGCAAAGCGCCATCCATGCTGTTGCTCTCGGACTTGAAACTGTCGAGGTCTTTTCGAAGAGCGCTCAGCTCGGAGCGCAGTGTTCCAAGACTGCAGTCCCAGGCCGAGCGAATTGTGGAGAACTCCGAGCGAAAGGATGCTGCCTTACAGCCAGAGTCATGTTCAGACGCAGGCTCCATATGTCAGGTTTCAGCTACTTCCTTGATGACCGTCAGGGCAACTTAAGGTCAAGGTTAAGAGTTTCCATAAGTTTACGGTCAATGCCATGTAACCGCACGGACACAACTGCGGATGAACCACCTTCACCAACAACGACAACAACATCTTCATGACAACAGCAAACCTTAACAAGGCACCACCACCATCACCTCTGCCACCGCCATCCCGCCAGCAGCGGCAACAAGAACCACAACCACAACAACACACACAAACACCAACACCAACACAGAACCACGACCACAGCCACCGCCACCGCACCAAGACCACCACCACTGCCAACAACGACAGCAGCAGCAACAACAAAAAATACCAATTCCAAGAACAACACACACACACACACACACACGCACAAACTACACAACCACAGTCGCCACCACCAATCATGGCCACAACAACATCAACCACCAATTCTACTGCTACCCTTGCTTATGCTACTCTGACTACTTGTACTACCACCACGATTGCTACGGCAGTTCCTGCTACTACAACAACCACCACCACTGCTAAGACGACGACGACGACGACGACTACTAGTACTACTGCTACTGCTACTGCCACTGCTACTACTGCTACTACTGCTACTGCTACTACTAGTACTTATACTACTACTACTACTACTACTACTACTACTACTAGTACTAGTACTAGTACTAGTACTAGTACTTATACTACTACTACTACTACTACTACTACTACTACTACTACTACTACTGACTACGACTACGACGACGACAACTGCGACAACAACGACAACAACAACTACCACCACTTATGCCACTGCTGCTACTGCTACTACTGCTACTACTGCTACTAGTACTACCTAGTACTACTATTTCTACTACCACTACTGCTGCTACTACTGCTACTGCCACCACGACTACTACCACTACTGCTACTAGTACTACCTAGTACTACTATTTCTACTACCACTACTACCACTACTACTACTACTACTACTACTACTACTACTACTACTACTACTACTACTACTACTACTACTACCTAGTACTAGTACTAGTACTATAACGACTACTACGACAACCACTACCTCATGAAAGCGCTAGCTACAGTATGCTACAGTAACCCCTCAACCCCCCCTCTTCACAGTATCCTTCTGGGGTGCAGCCCAAAATAAGAACCACATAAGCGTAATTCGGGTCTATTTTGCAGTTGTTGTCATGCCGACGCATCGCGCAATCCTGGGACTACTGCTGCTGCTACTACTGCTGCCACCACTGCTACTACTAACTACCACTACTACGACTACTACGACTACTACTGGTACTACTTCTGCTCCGCAGTCTCGATAAGTACTCCCTGTATCCTATATGGCTGTTGCCAGAATCTGCTTGCATCACGGAAGCTCGAGAGAGCTCATCTCTTAGAGACCTTAGAGAGCAGCATTGGATGGCAAACCTGTGCCTGAGCCGTCAGCATCATTTCTCAAGGTCACCGTCGTCGGGATTTATGACATCGTTGTGGGAATAGCAGTAGCAGGAGCAGTAGCAGTACTAGTGGTACTATTCAGCAGGTCGTCGTAGCAGTAGTAGTGGTAGAAGTAGAAGATGTAGTAGTAGCAGTAGCAGCAGTAGCAGTAGCAGAAGCAGAAGCAGTAGCACTAAAAGTAGTAGCAGCAGCAGTGGCAGTAGCAGTAGCAGTAGCGGTAGCGGTAGCGGTAGCAGTAGCAGTAGGAGTAGTAGTAGTAGTAGTAGCAGCAGTAGTAGTAGTAGCAGCAGTAGTAGTAGTAGTAGTAGGAGTAGTCGGAGTAGTAGCAGTAGTAGTAGTAATAATAGAAGCAGAAGTAGTAGCAGTGGCACTTAGCAGTTAGCAGTTAGTGGTTAGTAGTAGTAGTAGTAGTAGTAGTAGTAGTAGTAGTAGTAGTAGTAGTAGTAGTAGTAGTAGTAGTAGTAGTAGTATTAGTAGTATTAGTAGTATTAGTAGTAGTAGTAGTAGTAGTGGTAGTAGTAGTAGTAGTAGCGGAAGTAAGTAGCAGCATCAGCAGCAGCAGTAGCAATATCAACAGCATTAGTAGCAAAGGCTTGTACTTTTGTAGCCTGTATCTGCTAGCTGCTAGCAGCAGCTAGTTTCTAGCTGGTATCCAGTCGTCGTCGTGGCGTCGAAGGAGAAGACGCTCAAGTAGTGGAAGTTGTAACAGCAGGAGTAAAGGAACCTGGACTGCTGTTGTGCTCGAAAAGTCACAAACTGGATGGATAGTCTACTAGCTTTGCTCCTGGTTACTGCTATGAACATGACTTGGGCAACCATTCGCGTCCCCTCCAGCCTCTAAGTTGCAGTTTTCGGCGGCCATTTTCAGAGTTCGGCTCGGGCTCCGACCCGAAGTGTCATTCATTTCACCCGGATGTGCAGCCAAAACACTTCATTTCACTTTGGAAACCTTCCTTCAGCTTTCCCGTCTCTGCCGTTTGCTGATCGCGCCTTACAAGTGCACGGCGTCTGCCACTGCGGGGGGCGAAGGGCGGATCTAGGTTCCGGACAGCTTCCAGCTGCTCGCATCCACAAAGTCTCGCCTAAGCCACAAGTTAGAATCGTTCCCCAATCTGCGACAACCTGAACGTTCACCGAAAACTGATAGGCAGCTGTCGGTAGAAAGAAGGAACTGCACAACTAAACACAGATACACATCATATACAATGCCACATCCGAAACCCAATCAGCAAAGAGCTACAGGGTCGGATCAACGCCGCATGTACTCCCCGGCTGTACTTCGGAATCTCTGGGCTTCAGCCGCGCTGCAGCTTCGTGGTGTCTGATGCTTGTGTTTCGCGAAGCACCTTCCGTGCCAAGACCCGGGTGCCAAGTTCTGCTCGTGTGGTCTGAGCATCCCATGCAAGCCCTTCTCAGAATGACTGTATGACTCCGACACTGCATTGCCACATCTTGACGTCTCCCTTGCATCTGTCTGGGGGGGCCTGCAACTCGCTCGAAATGCCATCGCGGATAGCCATCATCTCGCTAGTGAGGTGCGAGACCTCTGCTACCGTTTGTCTGCAAGACTACGTGCCGTCCCCCCTTGACGCACCCTGCCTCTTCTGCAATGCGCTGCTGGGCAGCTGACGCAAAGTCCTGGCAGCTTCATTGGAGAGATAGTACTCGTTCCTCTTTGGTATGAAGTTGCATCACATCCAGGCCCGGAACGGATCTGGGCTTCAGTCAAGATGCTCTTTACTGCACCTGGAAGTGCCTTGACTGTTGCGAAAAGACTTCTTTCTTGCCGGTGTCCTGCAAGTTGCCGCGCAGTTTCTTCAGCTCGAGGCCTCAAACGCGGTAGGACAGTGCCATTCCGGTGATGTTCAGTTCTGCTGTTGCGCTTGCTGCTCTCAGCGATGACAAGTTCCGCGCTGAACTCGTTCGCCTCTTCACTTCGTTGCCTCGCAGAGCTCAGGCAGAACACCACTAGTCAATGTCATTGGGCAGGGAAGGCAAATACCGACTTTCATGTCAGGGTGCAATTCAGCATTTACTATGTCCTTTTCACGTGAGGCTATTAAACGATCTGATTCTCAGGGCGGACATTTTGTACACTGTACATCTGGGTGAGAACAAGCTTCTCACTTCAGTGACACCGCCGACCGAACTCAGATGAAAATCTCTGCTTTGCTGACGACCTCCACAACAGAAGGCAACGGACAAACACCAGTGGGGGCAAACCGCCTGCATGTGGGGGTCTCTGGCGATCACTTATGGCCTCTACACTGGCGTAGCACACGCAGCTGCCCTTCATTGTCATGCCGACGCACTCGGCATTCTTCAGCTGCTCGCCGCAGTCCTGCAAAAACTAGATTGCGGTCTAGTTCCAGTGCAGTGACGCAGCCAGGTCAACTTGGACTGTTTCAAGACGGTCAGAAGGTATCTCTCCCAGCAAACCCGGCGCTGTCCCCAGCCATTAGCGGACGAATAGGAAGCTGTGGAAGAAGCGTGCCAATTTCTTGGATTTTCCTGGGAGCCGTCAACTGGGGCATGGCGATTAGTTCATTACACATGCCATGTCATTTTCCATGATGTTGAGTTTACATTTGGATTGTTGGATTCTAAATCATTCCTGCAAAGTTGCTGCGCCATGGTCGCATTGGTCACGTTCCTTGGCCGGCCAGAGCGAAACTTGAGCGGCACGGTCATCTTCATATCCATGACATTCTGCTAAGATGCGTTGTGTTCCGCAGGTGGGCAACCTGCCAGTGCCATCAAACGAAGACAATGATGATCCATGTCAGTGGTAACTTACTGTGGCCGTCCTCCACCCACATCTGATTGAACTTGTCTGTTGCATTGGAGCCCAGGGGTAAGCTTGCCTTGAAGCACAGCTGCATTCTGGCATATCTGAAATCTCCAGGTGGTTGAATTTACAGATGCTGCATGATGCTGCATTCTGCGCTCGCAACTCTATCAGCGACCAGTTGCAGCAGCCGTCGTCCCAGACAAGACCAGTGGATCAATCAAGCGCTTGTTGAGTTCGAAAGACCTGTCTGGAATTATGTACCCAACGTGCAGATCGGAGCGCCGGCCAACTCGCTGGAATCTAAGGTGGTGGCAAGGTTCCCGCCCTTGGCTGCGGCGTGTGCGCAGGCACACGCGCCCACACCAGGTGATCGTACTCCCGCTCCCCTGCTCCTACGCCTCCTGCCGTCGCAAGCTGCTGCTTCTTTCAATCTATCTCTAGTGCTGCTACTACTGCTGATGCCGCTCCTCCTACAACTACAAGCACCACCACACCACCACCACCACCGCCAGCATCACTGCCAGCACCACCGCCAGGACCATCGCCAGCACCACCATCACCACCACCACTACCACTGCCCACTACAACTACTACGTACTACTTACTACTTGCTACTAGCCACTAACTACTATGTAAATATGTACGAAATACTCCTGCTACTACTGCTGCTCCTCCTCCTGCTACATCCACGACGACGACGACTACTACTAATGCACTCCCACTTCCATTCCACCCCCACCTACTTCTCCTTTGCCTCGTGTTCCTCCTCCTGCTGCTGGGCCTGTCTGTCTTTCTGTGGTGCTTGTACCGCCACTTCCCGTGACGACAACAAGCGCAGGAATCAGCAGGGGAGAAAACAGATGATGCCGCCCAGAAGCATCAAGTCGAAATTGAAGTCTGAAGTTTCTCCCACCTCAGATGGATGATGATGATGATGATGATTCTTTCACAAGGCAACAAGCTTCCGCCCGGCGCTCTTCACTACTTCTTAAAGACCAAGGCCCGGACAATGGCCTTGTCATTCGGGCCAAGTGCCCAAATCAAGACCCATCCGCGGCTCCTCGCAGGGCGGAGACCGACATGTCTTCAGTTTCTGGCAGCTGTGCTGCTCTCACGCTTCGATCTTGCGAGACCCCGCGCCCTCGCACCTCGCCCAAGTTTGCAGCTTGGCTCCCAAATCAGTGCCGAAGAGCGCTGGAAAACAGCCAATGAGGAAGCGAATCTGCCGGGCGGAGGTGCTTTTCAAAAGGAGATATCACATGCATCAGGTGCAACAGGCGACGTGGTGTGCTGCTGAGGGGCTGCTGCCGGGAACTGTAGTTGGCCTCCAGCGAGCATCAACGGTCACCGCAGAAGCCCTCGAACGACTTGCTCGGGACGTGTGCCTAGGAGTGCGCCCTCGAAGTAGTTCAGGAAAGAGCCGGCTGGCACGGCATGACGCCCCCAGGGAGTCTCCATCCTCAGAGAGAGACTGATGTTCAATTCCAGGCTCGATCTAGTTTTTTTCAAGCGGTTACCCTGCTTTCAGTTAGCGGGTCACCTTGTCAAAGCGGTGTGTAGGAGACCAAGACGATTCCAGAAGCCCTGCCGGCAAGCACGACTTGAAGCGGTATGCATCAACTTGCAGCAAGCACGAGGGCAGACAGAGTCGCTATTGCTCTTGGTACTTGTGAACCACATACTACAACAACGGCCTTGTTGATCAACCAAAGGTGCTTGTTGTGCTGGAGGGTGGCCAGATGCTTGAAGGCTGTAACAGCCTTGATGCTGAGTGCACAGGGTGGATCAGTTCCTAGCCCTCTGTTTCCGAACTCTGTACAGTAGCAAATGGATGCCTCTTGCCGAGCGACACTGCAGTTGTGTGGCGGCGTCCAATCAAAGTCTTCCTTGTCAATGCCTCACCGCCACTTGCTAATGTAATGTAGCCAGAGCGGCGACAATCAAGTTCTCACTCACTACAGTGTTATCTCCACCCGCCAAACCCTGCAGCTTGGCCGAGTCGCAGTCCATCTCATACATACCGCTGTCGATGGGAGATAGCAGTGTGCTGTCAGCGATATACTTGTTTGAGAAAATGGCAGAAACGTCACCTGAACGCATGAACAAGCTGCTGAAGTCGGCAGGGAGAGGTTGCAGTGATCACTTGAAGCTCCCATCAAGGATTTCCCAGCATCTGAGCCACCATAAATTGGACTTCCCATGTCAATCATGTTCAAGTTGACCTTAGGTGCGAGTGCTTTGTCAGTGCCAGGTAATGCCTGGCATGCTTCCCCAAGTAGCAAGCCCATCACAAGGACGAGGCACCAAGGAATAGACCGGACGCTCGGCAGCTTCAGCAAGGGTCGATGGTGCCCCGCGAGACTGAAATGGCTTCAAGCCATACCTCAGAGGCAGGTCGTCTACAAATCGGATGCTGTCAAGGTACTTTTGACGAGGGGTGTGACTGGCGAAGCCTGGCACATGCACCAGTACTGCGGCCCGCTTGGATTCCCAGATCTTCTTGGCACAAGCGGCATGCTGAAACATTGCAAGACAAGCTCCCGCCAATGGTGATTTCGGAAAAGGGTGAAAAGCCCTGCATGTAGCTTTCCATTCGCAGCCAAGGTTGCTCGTAGGTCTCCTTGGCTGGTCTAAGGACTCAAGGTACTTTACACAAGACTGGCAGCCAGGGCATCTCACAGAAAAGGCGAATCAGGGCTCCTTGGCCGTGCTCTCGTCGTTTCGGGGATGCCCAAGGGCACTCTTGCAGTCACTTATGAGCAGAGAAACGGAGTAAGGGAACCGATCGGAGCAAATGTCCGAAGTATGATAGTAGGCCTGGGGTTGCATGTGCGAGGCAAACAGCTGTGTGGACCCGCTTCGCGAGAACCACCCCTCAACTCGAAAGGCCCACATGCTGCAACTATCGAAGCCACAGAGCCTAGGCCTAGGTTTTTGTTTCTTAGCTTCTTGGCTCGCAAGCATTTCTGATGTTCAGCGCCACTGCAATCCGAACATTCTTCGAGACGAAGGGCATCGAGGGGCCGGTTCCTCCTTTTTCCCATATGGCAGCGTCGGCGTGTACCAGAATTTGCATTCACGCTGTGTCTGAAATAGTGCAACTCCAGTGGCTGCATGATCTTGGTAGCCGAATTCCTGGGTATTGTTCTGGACGGCCTCAGCTGATAGTGTGTGGCCCCTCCGGAAGAACAACTCGAATGCTGCTGGCAAGGAACGTGTGCGTGACACTGGCCATCTGCCACATAGACCGAAATGGCGAACGCTGGGCGTTTCGGGCAGTCCACTTTCCTCAGAGCCGCACCGTGGTTCAAGAACTTGAAAATGATGGTGCGACGCAAGCTGAAATACCGAAGCGGATGGGCACGGGAGGCTGGTGCCTAACCACATATGCTCCATTCGTGTTTACGCAGCTGCATAGTGTGGGACTTCGCGGCAATGGGTTGCCACCGGGTGGCTGTATCCCTTGGTTGAGTTCCACAGATGGGCTGCTCAAGCCACCGACGACTTTCTCAGCCAGCCAGAAGGAAGAATTGACCTGACCTGCAACTGAAATGTTCATCACAACCGCATACAAAGTCCAAAATGACATTCTGAGCTTCAAGGATCTCTCAGTGTCAAGTTCAAGAATCCACCCAAGCATATCAGGCCTTTGCCCTGCTCGTAGTCGTAGCGCACAATCCTGTCCTGACCTTTGAAGGAATGAGGCTGAACATAGCCTGGCAAGACCCCGCATGCACTTTGCTGCATTTCTACTTGCGGTGGGGCCATGGGTTGTCCACATGGGTTGTCCATTAGTGTGCATGCTCATGTTCTTGAGGGTCGCTCCAGAGCAGAGCTCAGGATCCATGTGCAGTCGTGCTCGTGGCATCGACCCCTTTGTTCCCCTGCAGGTCTCCAGCATTTCCCCGGCAACATGGAATAAGCTTGGCAGGAAGACACGTTGACAGCAGCAGCTCGACAGGCTCACTTTTGTTGCCAGAGCATCCACCGAGCCACTGCTCCATAGTCACTGTTCCCCTGGCAATGGATTGCTTCATTGGCCACGGGCACAATTTGCGGCACAACTGTTGCGTCTGCCCCCGTGGTCCGGCAGAGTCTGAGCTGACTGTCAAGGCAAAGCTTTGAGCCTTGAGGAGTCGACATGGAATGCCTGGTACGTAGCCACAAGACCATGCCACACTTTCTCCGGATCCACGGTGGAGTGCATCAAGATCTTAGTCTTATCTCATGGCAGTCGCATCTGCAAGTGATCCAAGGATATCCAAGGCACCGCCTGCCAGTCACTCCTGGGTTCCAACATGGCGTGCGGTGTTTCAGAGGCGCATACATCTCCGCCAGGGAACAGGAAGAATGTACCGTTAATGCCGAAGTCGATAGACATTCCCGCAGAATCCGGAAACAGCTGGGCGGGATCCTTGGGCTAAGTTGGCTGAACCCACGAGCACGACAAGCTCTCAGGTCAGAGGGTCTGATTTCCAAAGGCCTCAAAAGAGTGAGAGTGAAAGCAACGCACAGCCCACATACATCAGGCAAGAGGCTTGAAATGCTGGGAAGCCAGATGCTACTTCAGCCACCTGTCGGCCGTTGCGAGCAGAACTGAGATGGTTTTGAAGTGCCGGTCCTGAAACTGCTCGGAGAGTCTGTCCATGAGCTCTTTGGCCGACAATTGTGCAAAGGATGGGCAGCAAGTGGAAAGGTTCGCACCTAGAGTTGGGAGCGCGGACGTTGGATACCTTTCAACTCAAAAAAATGCTGAGCTGCCCACGAAATTCTTCGGAATCGAAAAGGGCCAAGAGCTCAGGCTCTGCAGCCTCTGCAATCGATGCGGGTTATTGCGGTTAGTGGCTCTGCACGGGAGAAGTTTACGCTCTCACAACTCGGACTTGGAGACCCGCCTTCGACTGCACAGCTGCACTCTTTGCCACCTCGTTAAAGACCCGCTGTTGCCATTCTGTCCTTAGCCACTGCGCGATCCCGATCCAAATTTGAGCGGTCTGACAACTGCTGCAGCTGTATAGGGCCTGTAGGGACTGCGCTCAGGCGAGCAGCGCGGGTGCGGCACACTTTGACTTGTTTCCTCTCATGACCCGAAGAACCCGCGACCCCCATGAATCCAGCAACTTCTTTTTTGCTCTTCGGGGATGCCCGAACATCCCTTAAACGTCATGTTGACTCGATCCTGGTGTCAGATGGCGATTTCGTGATGTTTCAGCTCAAGATGCTGATTTTGGATGAGTTTGGAGAGCCTATTTCGTGGTGGCGGTTGCAGCGGGGCCACACGAGCTTCCATGTCCTCTCTTATAACCACAATCTTCGGAAAAAAAGAACAAACCACCCATGCGGCATCACCCAAATTTATTGCTGCCTAGTTTGCAAGGACGAGCCCCCCTTGCAGGGTATTAGGTCATGACAGCTTCCCTCCCGTTCGATGAGAGCGCAATGAGCGTAATTGAACGATCCCTTCTTAGCGAGACGGGTGTTTTCACTTTGTGCACCTCGTGCTGCAATTGCAGCCAAGCTGCAGCGGTGCGCCGAGAGCATTGCCAGCAATCGACTGGAGCCTTGGAGCAAATTCAATGTTAATTTCCCGCTGATTTGCAGCGGGCATGGGTTGTGCTGTAATACTGGAGCAGAAGATCATAGTATCATAGAAATTCGACAAAACTCCCAAACCAACTGTTCTATGAGAGAAGTCTGCAGCCACAGAACGACAGCACCAGGCCCACAAGAACGGCGCCAGCCATGGCGAAAGAAATGAATCTACTAAACGTTTACGCTGAAACTACCTGCGAGGCGTTGTTGCTTAATGCTGATGCATATGCATTTCGCGTAAGCGGACAGGTGGACACAAAACAGGCATTGCACAGCTGAGCTCTATGGTTGCGTGGCCGAAAAAGCATTATCCAATCCGTCGCCTTTCTGTCCACAGGTATGCATCCAGTGCGGCACCCATGACAGCTCGCAGATTCCTTGGTGAAAGGCAGGCCAGGGCAGGACAAACAAACACACCGAATTAGAGAGCTTTGCCGCGTGGGCACCGGCTGAGGAGAGGGCGGAGTGTCTCCATTCGCTGACAAGAATGACCGGCTGGGGCTCTGCATCGTGCCGGCGGCTCCAGCAACAAGCTCTCCAGTTGGTTTAGAAAGTGCTACGGTTTCAAGCTACATTGCGCCTACTATACAGAATCCGATCCTAGGCATACTCTTCATGTTCAGGAATTCATGTGGCTTCGCTCTGCAACTTTATTCCTCTGGCCCAAAGGCTGTCGGGTGTTGGCAAAGCAGGTGATTGATTCTTTGCGCTGCTGGCAAGGTCCGCCGATTCAAGCTGGTGCGTCTCTTCGAAGCAGCCCTCGCGTCTTGACTGCAGCAAAGGCGATGTCCAACGAGCAGTCTGCCCCCTGCATTCTGCCCTTGTGGCCCTGCCGGCGAGCACGCCTCCCCGAGCGCGAATATCGACACAAAGGACAGAGTACTAAGTATTCCCCAGGTATTGCATGATATTGCCATGCACTCCATGCATTTTATTCTACTCGTGCAAAACAGCTTGAGAAGCATTGATGATCTCGCGCGCATCTCTTCTGTTGCCAATTAGCAACTCTAGGATCGCCTCAAACGGAAGCGTAAGGATCAGGATCTGCTGTCCAGCCGCATGGGATCGCATCCAGAGAAACTAACAGCTTAAATCCGCTCAGACTGCGGATCTTGTGTTGGCGCCACTCGGTCTCATTGCCCTGAAGCTTTCGCTCTTCATTGGTGGCTGTGTCCATCCTCGCTTATCACAAAGGGCAAGGTGCTTCTTCCATGCAGCTGAGGTTCGGTGTTAGCTTCGTGAGCGGTGCATCGTGCAGCCCAGAAGCCATGCCGCCGAACATCTTCGCTCACATTGTTAGGCTTTGTCCATGGCTGCCGGTCACCTAGCCATGCTTCGAGCTGCGGAACAATGCAAAGATGGGAGCCCAAACCAACTGCTGTAGCAAAGGTAATGTCACAAATAACTTCGTCGGAAACCGAAAGTACGGTGATCCTTTGCGGAAACGGAAGACGTCAGGTGTTGAGGGCAAAGGCACGGAATCGTCCGAGCAAATCCGTGCGCTGGACAGCCAAATCCTAGGCTTGCAGCCATGCTGATGGATGGGTACACAGCCCCTCACCATGTCCGCCCAGGCGGCCTCGCCTCCGGACTGAAGCTGTTAGCCATTGTGCTGGCCACGGAAGCGCTGCGTAATGGAAGCATCGAGTCTTGCATAGTTTCCAGCTCCAGCTTCATCCTGTCTAACTATTGGTCTGAGCATTTTGACAGGTTAGTGGCCATCGCGGCGGACTTTTTACAGCTTCGTGGCAAGAACTGTTGATGTCAGTTTAACGCTATGCGAGTTGACATCAGCGCCGTCCTGTGATTCTCTTGCCGTTGCGCTTCTAGAAGTGAAGTCAGCTCGAGCACCTGCACCGAAATCAACGGGGACCTATAGTACATAATATATATATATGTATATGTATTTATTATTATTATGCTATATATCATATGTTATATATGTACATATATATATACACAGATGCATAGGACTTACCACTTGCCTTGTCTCAGGGTACTCGGCCGAAGGGTCCCCCCCGGGGGCCTTGTCGTCTGCGCTCAGAAGGCCAGGCGCTGGAACCACGGTGCCTGTGCTCTGAGGCTCTTGGCTCTCGCCCTTCTGGGCTCTGAGGCTCTAGGCCTAAGCGGGTCCCGAAACTGAATCCAAACGGGACGGGCAGCTCGGTTCACGAGCTCTGCGGCTCCTGTCGGAAGTTGGAGAGTCGATCCGACCTCGTTTGTGTGGATCTCTGACATTACCAGGCCTAGCACTTGCTTTTAATCATCTTCGATATCTTTGCAGATCAGGCCTGCAGAATCCTTAAAACAGGAGTGGCAGAGACGAGCTGCTTTCTGGCAAGTATCTGGGTAGATACTCCAAATCGGCAGCCTCAGCTGCGCAGCATGGTGGGATCCCGCAGACACAAAGTGCTTCAGGAAAGGGGCTCGAGGAGACGATGCCTTCGGGGATGGAGGAGCCTTTGACATTTCCACAGGATGCGTCATCGAGCTCATGTCGTAAGGGCGCTCCATGCACCTCCGGTAAGGCTGTCTGGACAGCGACCGGCGGTGGCTGTCGGGGAAACAGCCCCGGTCCTGGCGAAAGGCTAAGGCAGTCCAGATCCTTTAGCGTGTGTTGGGGAGTAGGAGAATGTTGTATACCTGCATGTAGGGGAATAGATTGCTGCGAGCCCGACCGACGACCCGAGTGTTGAAAATACTGTTACGTCGCGAAGCAACCGTGCTTCATAAGAGAACCAAGTAATGGCGACCAAGTTCCTGCTGGTTCCTTTGGGTTCCTGCCGGCACCGTCCAGTTTTCGCTGGTTCCTTCCCTGCCGGATTTGCCGGTTCCTGCCGGTACCTTCCGAGTTTTTGCCGGTTCCTTCCTGCTCCGTTCGGTTCCTGCCGGATTCTTCGTGCCTTTACTGTTTCCTTCCCAATCCGATTCCTTTCGGCTCCTGCCGGTTCGCACCGGTTTCTGCCGGTGCCTTCTGGTTCCTGCCGATGCCTTCGGTTTCTGCCGGTTCCTTCCGGTTCTGGCTCCGATCCCGTTCCGTCGGGGAGGCAGGAATAGCTCTTCCTTCTACGCTTTCACCGCCTTAACCGACTGCCTCATGCGTGCGACTTTGCTCCTTCTCTCAACACGTCCTTGTCCATCGGGCCTGTTTAACGAAGACACCCCTGCCCCAGATTACTAAATGTGTAAACTGACTTTCATTGGCCGCTGTGCATCTACCATCCCACCTCATTCTTTGTCGTCTGATGCAGCTAGTTGTTGTATGCCACTCCGGTGTCTGGCATTCAGTGGCATTTGGGTCATCGTCGCTTCTTCCTTCTGATCATCATCATCATCACCATCATCCACAGCAGCACTAGTCACTAGTCCCACAGGTCGGCAAGACAGCAAAGACCAACGCTGCTTGTGAAGGATCGCTCTATCTTGCTTTAAGCTCCCAAATAAGTGTGTCTGTGTCGCTCATTCGCACCTAACCTCCGAAGAGCCTCGAAAGAAAGCTAGTTCAATCCTGCTACTGCAAGTTGGTTGTTCATGCCGCCTGTCCTGAAGTGGCAGAAGCACTGCCAGCAGATCTGGCGACCGTGCCACCAGAGATGGCCAGGTTGGCCTTGGAAGAAGCTTGGAGCGCCTTCTCTGCCGCAGCCAGGCGAAGAGCCTTGTGCAGAGGTCTTTCCGGCAGGGGCCATGGGATTTTGCGCTCGTGGCCTGTCGCTCTCCACGCTGCATCAGCTCGTTCAGGTGCCGGTCGCGTGCGTCCAACTCTGCCTTTAGCAAACTGCCACACTTGGGTCCCAACTGCTCACAGTGCAAGGGCTGGTCTGCTATGCCAGCTATGCAAGCAAAGGCAGGTTGCAGTTGCCATGCTGCGCCGTAAGCTTACGTCGTTCAAGACCTACTGTACCTGATTATGCATGGCACCTCGACATTGGGGTCCTCGGGGACCGCAGATCCTCTATCTCGTGCCTGCAGCCCGATGATGGTCTCATCACGTTCGTGCAGGCGCTGCGTCAAAGCAATCATGATGTCCTGACTATCCCAAAAGGGGTTCCATCCAGCGATGAACTACAGAGCGTTACAGTGCTGTGCACAACAACCTCCCCGGAAAGAAAACTGCGTGCTTCAAAGGGAATCGTTCGATGGTCCAAGCGACCCGCTGCTTCAAGAGAAGCTGCTTGTATCGACCCACCTGCGCCTCGTCAGAGTCAAGTGTGGACTTCAACCAAGCAGGTTTCAAGCACAACGAACTCATGTGCTGCATTTCGTGTGGCTACCACCCGCACCACTACTTACCGTTCTTCTTCCTGTTGTCAATACCCGATCGCCGCTACGTTTCTCGCTGATAAGCGAAAGCAGTTAGTGGGTGGTGGTTCTAGTACATGGCATGTCCTTGTCATCCTCCACAGCCGCGACTTCTCTCGCAGCTGACACGCTGGAAGCTCGGCTTCCTCAGCTGTGGTGACCCGAAACCTCTCTGTGTCTCTGTGTCGGATGCTCTGTGTTCTACAGCAGGAGGTTTTCGTGTAACATCATGAGCGCAGGCACCAGCCAGGTCCGTGCGCAATGGTGCCGTTGACTCTAAAGGCAGGCCATGCCGATCCTGAGGCGGCAGAGTGCCACAGGATGAGGTAGTTTCGAATTCTCGTAATGCCTGCAAGATCAAAAATTGCGTGCAGCTCTGCTCATCATTGTTTCAGGGAGCGAAAGACTCAGGGAGGTCCGATCCAATGCTCCTGCCAGGGGCAGTATTCCATTCTCATGCTCGCGAGATGTCATCTGCAGAATCCAAATCGTCATGAGTCTGTTGATGCTGTTTGCAAGCACATGCACACAACCCTGCATTGTAACAGCTCCGTCCTCTTGACCTCCTGGCTACGCTCAGCAAGTTCGCTTCGCAAACGGCGAATCTCTGCCTCGTACCTGTTCGGGACCCTGTGGCCGTCGCCGTGTCAGCAAGTGTTCCGCATACTTCAGACTTTTTGACGGCAGGCCTCCTGGTCAAGGTCCTGGGATCCAGATCTTCGTTCACCTGATCCACGAGTAGTCACGTCTCTCGAGGATGTTGCTGGTGAGCTGAGACTCAGCTGACATTGAGATCTTCGTGGGGATAGAGCAAACGGATCGAAACGGCTCCCTGTTAATTAGCTTGCCGCCTGACGCCTCATAAGAACTCGGAGGGCATTCACAAAACAAACTCGCAGACACCTCCTGTTCACCTGCCCTGTGCCGGAGCAGGCCTGCGGAGTGGTGACGACACCCTTCGCGCGCTGGGCAAATTTCAGGGTGGACAAAGATTCCGCGAAGGCTTCCGCAGCTGGCGAAACCATGGCCTGACAAGACTGTGGCGCTTTCGCAGGAGTAGACGGTTCGGACAGACTCAAAGGAACCCGTGACAGCTAGACATGGATCGGGATCTGTGGTACTGGAAACGGCAAGACGAGAAGATATTGCCTGAACCTTTGAACCCAGGGAAACGTAGTAAGCTAGGCTGCTTTCGGTTCAGCCAGGAGGCCATCATTGTGGTGCGGCAGTTTCCACCGAGAGAATCCTCCAGTAATCTTGTCAGTTTCGAATCCCGGTATGGAACGTGGGGTCGGCAAACAGGGCCACGCTGTTCCGTCAGCGCTGAAATCACGTTGCCTCAGAGAGGGTTCCCACAGTTGAACATCATAGTAAGTAATTGCTATAACTATAGTTATAACGCTTGCTGTTTTTAGATGTGTCATTGCATTTTTGTATTTTTGTTTCATTTATAAGCGGGGCTCAAAGGGCTCTTCAGTTCCAGGTGCCCAGAGCTGACAGGCTTTGATTGATCTTCTTCGTCTCCTCTAAGCGCTGGCCTGTGGCGCCTCACAAGCAGCTGTTAAGAGTCTGCACACATCGGCATATCTTTTCAGTCAGAGTGGTATCGTTGTTGGTTTATGAGCTGGGACGTGATCTTGAGTTGTGCTATCTTAGGCGCGAGTGGTCAGAGGGAAAGGGCCATCGTGCCAGCTGTAAAGGGGCACATGTGCCAAAGCCAGCGGGATACACGTGCATTCCTGGTAGCGTCCGGCCTGGAGCCTCGGAAATGTCAAGTTCAAGCCTCTTGAGGAACGTAGCTCCGTCAATTAGTCCCGATGCTGTGTAGCGTAGTCGGGCCGATTCTGACGTGTTGCTCCTCCTCTGAGACTGTTCGGGCTGGCACACTTGTTCTCCCTACAACAGGTCCGGCCCCACGTCAGAGGCAAAAGTCAGCTTCAGTACACACAGCGGCGGTGCAAGGGCTCTCTTGGTGCCTGTAAGGCGTGGCCTTTCCGAGCCGGCTAAGTCGACCAAGTTCAGCCGTCCGGTGCGTTTGCCCTCCAGGGTCTCATGCTCAACCACCTCGACAGATACACAAATACACAGGTCCTGTTTATTGAGTCCATAGGAAAGCGGGATACCTGAGGAAACGACAATAATGAAGACGGCATGAGATCGGCTTGAGGTGTCATTGGCACCAGTTTGAGCTGTTGCCCTTGCCGACGAGCCATGCTCCATCAGAGTCTGCACCTCGCAAGCAGGGATTACACAAGCTGCTACTGGACCGCTTCCAAGAGAAACAGTGGTCTCTCGATCGCGATTCCCGTTTATGCACTCGGACGACGGCCACGACTGCTTCTCCATCAACATATACCAGCCCATGTGCAAGTGCTAGCTAGTATAAGTATAACAGTATAACGACTGCAGCCAGCACTGTCGCTGTTCGTTGTTGATAATCTTCGTGCGAACTGGATATTGCCAGAGTCCCAACACACAAATGGCAGCTTCAGTGCCTCATCAGGGCTCCGGCAGAGCCACTCGGAGAGACCTTCAACGAAAACGCCCTTCCTCCGGTCTTCGCCTCAATTGGTCATTCAAGGCCTCGCTCGACAGAGCCTGGCATCGCAGGCGAGCGGCGAATCATCAAATGCGACCTGTCGGGCTTCAGGAGGTCGGAGATGACTTCGTTATAGATCTGAAGATAAGATGCTCGGACCTCAGTCGTTGACTTCCCGTCAATGTCACGGCTCCCTCTGCTCGGCCGGATCCAGGCAAGAAGCCTGGAAAGATGCATGGCCGTTCTGAGCCTCTTGGATGTGCTGGAAGATGTCCTTGGAGGTGCTTAACCGCGACATAAGCTGCAAGGAAGCCGACGAGAGTGCTGCAGCCGCGGAAGTCCTCCATGGACCGCGGGATGATGCCATGCCCATCCTGTCCCTGACATCCCTCCATCGTGTAAGTCTTGCCGGTGCCGGTTGGACCATAAGCCAAGACCGTGGCATTGTATCCATCCAAGGCCGACATGACCTGAGAGGACTGAGAACGCGGAGCCGAGCGGAGCAGCAAAGGGTCCAGCTTTTCGGAAGCGAGCGGCGGAGGATCGCGCCGTGCTCGTGTATACATCTGGCTGGGAAGCAATTTGGTCGTACCTTGTGCGGCAACGGATTGCAGGAACAAAGCTGTGACAATAAGCTAAAAAGCAACAGAAATCAGCCAAGCTTGCAAGAAAGGTGCACATGATCGAAGGTGAATGTATGGGTGTTCACTACCTGACTAGTCCCGCTTGCCCTGTCACCAGCGTTCATCTCCGCTATTGTCTCGTAGAGACATATCCTTGGGTAGATGCTTGGCGACTAGAATGCGCAGGCCACCACCGAGAGCTATCGTTCAGGAGCGCCTGCGATTCCTCAAGAGCCAAGTGTCTGGGAAGTCCCGGTAACTGACCTGCGAAGTTGGCACGGGCTGCATCCCTATCGCATGATAAAGTTCCTTTCATACTGGCAACCGAGCTGCACCACGTGCTGCCAAACCGGCGATGAAAGCTCTCGATCCAGCGGGGGGCGCACACGTATGACCACGCGAAAGTACCTCCAAGCGAAACCTCTCACATCTCTGCCCTCAGTGTGTCTGTAGTTGATCACCAGTGAGTCACCAGTGATTACATCCTGCGGCTTCCGGATGCTCTTCTTGGGTCTAGGTCGAAGCATGAAGCTGTGTCTGGCCGCACGTGTTATTCAGGATTCCTGGACAACTGGTTAGCAGGCGAGTGTGCGTTGAGGGAGACAACCTCGAGCCAACAAGTAACGGCCTATGCCGGCATATGCCTCGCAACTCTGGCCTTTTAAAATTCTAAAGGGAAGAAAGCACAGATTGCTAAACTCGTGTGCACGGCTTGCTAAACTCTTGTGCTTTCTAGATTGTAGGCCATGGCAATTGCAGAGCTGTGTGAAAAAGAGTTTTCTTTCAGTGCCCTCAATCTCTCCTCCTTCCCTGTGCTAATGTTGCTGCTGCTGCTGCTGCTGCTGCTGCTTGTTCAAAACGTTGTCATTCATGTTCTTTGTCTGCTAGTTCTCTGTTTGTTCATCCCTCAGCTGTCGTTTCAATTTCCCTCCGTGCTCAGTGCAGGGCTCGTCTGGCTGGTCGAAGAACTCGGCCTCTCACAGACATACCGGCAATTGTACCACTCAGCTGAGAGCTTTATCGTGGTATCCGAACTTTGTTGCTATGTTGTGCCATGTTTTTCAATGGCCTGTCTTGTGTTCATGCCGACCGAGGGCACTCCGGAGCCTTGGCTCAGCAAGTCAGTTCGGCATCCGTGGTCGCATCTCAGATAACTTTACGACTTTCGACTGTCATCCTCCACTCTTTAGCTCTGGGGCGGCTGAGTGGTGCCAGTGCTCCCAGCGCCTTGGAGTCCGAACTCAAACCACTCGACTGCACGGAACAAGGGGGCGGCAATACGGTTTGGTTGGCAGCGCGCTAACAACGCTAACATCAAAATGTATGCAGTGGCACTGAGGCAGCGCTCCAATGATCCATCCACGGAGCCAGCGCGGCCACGCATTCTAGTGTCGCAACATGGCAAGGATCATCACCGCCAGGTTTCTGAAGATATCTGCTAGGCTTACCACGTGATGTGCGAAGGGGAGCTTCTCGGTGATGCTGCCTGAACGACCTGCACTAAGGTCTAAGGCCACTAACGCACGCTCTTGTCATGTGTACCATTGCACAAATATTGTCTCGCTGGACACAGCTCGTGCACCGAGCCGAAAGGAAGCGGAAGCGGTCTTGGTACAAATAGCGAGAGCAGATGATAAAAAACGAAAATTGCACTGCCCGCTCTTTTCGAGTGGCACTCGGTGGACCGACTAAAACATGCGGCCGTCCAGATAGGCTTGCAAGTTCTCCTCATCGGTTTCACGATCCTCCGAGTCCAGACCACGATAAGATAACCTCGGATGGAACATCAATGCCTTTTCCCGACAAAACAGTGGCCGCATGTTGCAGCACGAGTAGCTCGTATGCCAAATCTTCATCGCTGAGGTTGCGAATCTGCTGCCACTCCAGCGCATTCTTGATGTTCACCACATTGTCCGCTTTCTTTTCCAATACCTCCAATCCTCAGCCAAGGACGGCAACTCAGAGATCCAGATCGTTCATCACTCCAATCACTGCCATGCCGAAGTGTATACGATGGCTGCCCAAGCATCCTAATCGATAGCATTCGGTCTCCACTTCAGCTTTCGTCCAGGACGCGAAATTCGCCTTCTTGCCTCGGCCAAGGAACCCGGCAGTCAAGACAAGAGAGCAGATCAAGAGCAGTGACAGCAACCCAGGAAAGAGTGGACTCAGTGGACGTACCAGCCATCATCCGAATGTCCAAAGGTTGATCCCAACTACGCCTTCTTGGAAGACCTCCCTTCGACTCGAAGTGTTCCGTCCAACATTAAAACATCGCCAGAGGGCCGTAAAGTCGCTTCAGCATTTCCCTGCGAGATCCCGACACGAGCTCCTGTGCACTTGGCACAAGCAAGTGCTTGGGGCGCTGTGCTACCGTGGATGTTCTGTAACTTGCTTTTGCAAGGAGGGAAGTGGGAAAGGGCAGTTCATCCTGTACTGCATTCGAGAGTGCATGCCAAGGCACTGCAACATCCCGCAGTCGCTCTCGCAGTTCATCGTCACTCATTTCACGAAAATGCTCCTTCCCGGTGGGCTATCGCAATTTTACATGACTTTTCCGAATCTCGGCGCCTCCCTCGCCGGCAGCGGTCGAAACCAAATGCCGGCCTTCTCCAGAGTGTCCGTAATTGCCTTTCGGCCAACTTGGTAGGTCAGAGCTACTTACATCCCCGACCTTCCCCAATGTGCCTCACTGTCGGACAACGCTGCGGTAGAGCGCGCGCGCCTTCGTGAGTTAGCAGAGTGGTGGAGATCCGACAATTCAATATAATCTCACATGCATGCGACTCTTCGGAAACTGTTTATCGGAATGCCAGAAGTGCAAGTGCGAGACTTATTCAGGACGTGTGGCTGGTCCGGGCGTTGTGCGCGGACATAAGGCTCAGGGACAAAGCCTTTGCCAAATGACAAAGCAGCCGGCCACATAATCGCCATACAGCACAACACAAATCAGATTCTGCAGCTTCGTGGCAAATCGTGTCAGCGGTCTCGGGGAGGACTTCCCCCATGGAGCCTTCGAGGCCTATCAGGCAGGAAGCACCAGCTCCATGCTGCGAAAACTCGCAGAGCATTGCAGCTAGGCGGCGAATGTCTTGGGTGTTGTCAAGCCGACTCCTCCACATGCGAGGAAGGCAAGAAGCAGAACCAATGCTGGAAAGCAAAACGCAGACATATCGATCTTTCACGTCGATCCCGACGCATGCTTACTTACTCGCTCCTCAAAGCAGGCTGCAAAGCCCCATATTGTGGCGTGTATGGCCTCAGGCACAGGAAAGAGAGCCAAAGGGTTCCTGTATTATGTGCCACAGCAAAAGTCTTTGGCATGACCAAGCATTGAGCTTTGCATTCCTTTTCGGGAAACTCGGCCGAGACTTTCTAACGCTGCTAATAGACGATGAGGCCGACACTTGTCTGGAGGTGGCGGCAAGGTGCTGAATCTTGGACCTCGATCCTGGCACCATTTCGGGCTCCGGTGCTCCGAGATCGCCACAGCATCCCTGAAGCGGCATATTCCCGTCGCGGCTTTCAAGGTCAAACTAGGCAGAGACATCAGCGTGCGAAAGGGTCCTTTGGATCGGCATAGCCATCCCTGTGAGCAGAGGGCGCCGAGGGCAAGCCCACTTTACCAGCGGAGGCCATCGGACTTGGGTGCTTTGCCCCAGGATGCAGCCTGCAGTCCGGCAATGTCTGGCATCAGAATCTCAGGACGCAGCTGGCCATGAGAGAAGTTGACGCTTCCGCCCTTGCCTGCTGCGTCCTTCTGGCCCGATGCGCGTCACATGGCCTCGCGACTTTGTGTGGGCCCTGGCTCTGTGATCGTTTGACGTGAACGCCCAAGCGCACGCAGCACTGGAGCTGGAGATGACTAACGACAAGCCCGAGTACGATCTCGCTCAGATCGAGACAAGGGAAGCTTCGACAGAGATTCATTTTGTGAGGCATTTCTGCCGGCGTTGATCTTGGCCGCAAGCCGATTTGGCTTCGCCAAGATTCGGTGCCATCCTCGCGAGCGAGCCAGCTGGTTCAGTTCTGCAACTTCAACTCAGTCGGCACATGGGTCGGATTCGTCATGACGATAGCAATACTGTAGCTGGGGCCTCTCCAGATTGTCAGAACAGAGCCTGTGCATCGGGACATCTCAACTCTCTGAAATCCCGGAAACCCTGACAAAGGCATACGAAATCAATCCACTACCATTCCGCAGTCTGGTCCTCTGTGGTGTCAGGCCCGGCTTTTCGCGTCTGCTTGGCCTGGGGAGGGCTGAAGGGCTTGGGGTTTCTTCAAGGCCTTACAGCCCGATGCCCAAAGCAGCTTAGAACCGGTGCCCTTGCCCTTGTCACCACTGGGGTCGCCCAGGTGTTTGTTCTGTGCCTGTCCGGAGATTGGATGCGCTTGGATATCCCGCTCCAAGAGATCCTACCAACGCATGCAGTCTTGTTCTGTTTCAACTATCGTGCCCAGTTCGGGGGCAAGTAGTCCCATGTGGAGAGCTTGGCTGCAGAGAGGTAGAAAGAGGAGTCAAGAAAGTCGACTGCCGGCCTTGGTACTAAAACAAACACTGGGACCGTCTTGACCCAGGAAGGGCAGAGAGCGCACAACCAGCGAATGCCAGGGAGCAAGCAAGCAGGATCCTCGAAGTCTATGCTCGAATACGTTCCGGAATGTCAGTTGTGAGAGGCGCCAGGGCAAGATTGGGTGGAGACACAGCCAAGTCCGAATTTGCGTATCGGTCCCACGTATCTAGCCGAAAACCTCCAAGTCGGGTCACCTTCAACCTTGGATTTATTGCTTACGATTCCGACCTCGCTCAGGTGGCTTGCACTGCGAAGGTCACGAAGCTTGAGGCATGTTCTGCCAGGCATGCTATGAACTCTGTCAGGGCTTGGCCGTCAAACTCATGGAGCCTATCAGTGAGGATCGCGGGCTCCGAGCCTTCTTTGCTTGTGCGTGCTGAAGGAAGAAACTCTGAACTCTGAAAGCTAATTGCATGTCCAACATAGAAACGCAACCCGACGTCAAATGCAGAAAGTGCCATCGTGTCATCGACCCGAATTGCCAAATGCACTCAAGAGCAGTTAGAGGCCTTTGCGCGCCCCTCGGACGCCTCCCTGCCTCGAAAAGACGCTTGCCACCACAACAGAGCCTGCCAGCATGGATGTAGACGGCGCGCCTTGACACGGGTCTTGGAGAGGAGTTGTCATGCAGATCTCGGATAACTTGCACCCACAGCAGGACCCAAGCATCTGCTCTCAGTCGTCGTCAACCTTCCTGCCGAGCTGAGGTATGGCCGTGCACAGGTCGGCCTCTCTGGGGAACTTGACACCGGACTCGCCCAGGCTTCGAGGTGAGCCTGTGTATGGAAAAGGCTTGCTTCTGCATTGCCACATACCAGTAGCTCGGACTGAGTGGTTAGAGTGGGAGGGAGGTTGGTGGGCTTTAAGAGCACAGCCGGACTCTGCGTGGAAAACCCCCAAGGCTTCAATGGCCGAGCGACTCAACTTGCCCTTTGAATCGACACTTTGCAGCTCGAATCAGCCTCTCCACAATCAGCATGGGCGGTGTCGCACCCAGCGCGACCGCCTTGCAAGGTTTCGCAAGGATCGATATTGCAGGGCTGATGCTCGGGCGTTGAGGCTCCTGTGTTGCAGAAGGGTTTGGAGAGGCAGTGTGTGGATGGCTTCAGAGTTGCGGCCTTGGCGAGCAGCACCATGGCAAACTGCAAGGCAAGTAGTGGGAACTCCTACATCAAAAGTCAAACCTTGAAACTTTGCCCGTGCGCAGGAAAGAATGCGTGGATGTTGTGACGAATCTGCTTCAGTCCACGTCAGGAAAAAACGTTGCATGCACTTTGAATCACTGTAGCTGGTTTGGTGACTATGCTCGAGCCAACAACTGACGACTGCTGTCAACAGGCGCGCGCTCCCTACCGCCAAGAACATGCAGCAGCAAGTACCGGCAGTTCGCTTCAGCATGCCGGAACATCTTCTTGATGTTTTCTAGCCTGGTCGACAAGACATGGAACTTTACTCAAACTCATTTGCGAACGAACCAGCTTCTCAAAGATCAGCGCTACAACCCTTGATGAGCACCATCTCCTACGAGCGCTTTTGTTTGCTTTGAATCTTCCGGTTGCTCAATGCTTTGGTGACTGTGGTATAAGCCCTTCCTTTGGCAGGCCGCAGACCCTGCTACGTTTCTGCGGCCTCTGCTGGCTGCCATTCTTACAGTGCTACAACCCTAAACTCTAGATGGCAGGGACAGGAACCTGAGTCATGCGATCTAGTACACACTCGAGGTTTCGGATGAGAGAACAGTCTCTAAACACAAACGTAGAGATAGATAGAGAGAGAGAGAGAGAGGGAGAGTGAGAGCTTCGATACAGCTTTAGTACCTATAGTTATAGGCTCGGATGTTTACGTATCCCGGGGGAATCAAGCAGCTGGTAACGTTCTGGCAGCGAGCTGCAGGTTGGTGGCGGCACCTGATGGGCTTTGATCGCCTGCCAAGCCGGTGCACAGCGCGTAGCAGCGAACCTTTGCCTTGGCCATGTTGCACTGGCTTTGGTCTTCCCGGAAGAGGTGGCTTACACTGGTCACGAGGTCGTTCCGCCCTTCGTCTTTAGGGCATTCTGAGGCCGAGAGTCTTGATGATTCTTAAGGTGGGCTGGGAGACATTCAAGGAGGCTCCTCACTGGCACACCGATGGAAGTGACCGAGAAGCGACGCACGAGAGGGAGCCTGAGAAAGAAGTCTTGACCGGTCAGAAAAACGCAGACACTGCGCCAAGCACAGCGCGCTTCCATTTTTTGTTTGGCTTCTGACAGTTATACGTCGACCCTTGTGGGCTGGCTGAACATCAGCTTCTTTCCAAGCTTTTAAGCCGAAGTGGGACCGGCTACGCAAGGCTTGGGCATCGCCTATGTTAGTTAAGCAAAGCAGTGTTCAAGTGAACAGTTTGAGCACAACGCTGTTTCTCGTGTCGATCATACTATCTACTCGGTAGCCCCTCTTGACTGCATGCTCAGCGCCGTGGCAAATCCTGCCGATTCTTCATCTCACAAACCTAAGCCCCACAACAAACACAACTGCCTGCCTTTCTTGGACCCATGCTTCCACAAGCTGGTGCTTCTTGGACTCGCAAACCTGGAGCTTCCAAACTGACAACGAGGAGGATGCCTTCAATTGGGTGTTCCGCCTGGAACATGAAGTAGAACTTTCCACCGATCTCGCGTATGACCGCCTTCTCGGAAAAGACTAGTGAGGCGGCCCCTCAGCATCAAGAAGTGCATGCGACCCGTCGCAGGAGCTACTTGATCTTTCAGCTTTGGTTCAACTGCCATCTTCGCACCCGGGTGCCCCTGACTTGACATCCTCCCATTCCTGTGTAGCTGAAAGTAACTGGGTTGCTGATGCTGTGTTCGTGTCTCGTATGGGCTTCGATAGAGGTCGTTTTCACTGCCCCGACCAGCTGGCGATCGAGTATGTATGCCAGTGCCATCAGGAAGAAAAACGGCAAAATGTCCTGGCGGCTCGTGACATGCCTTGGTCGCATTTCTTGCCTGCTTGCCGTGCAATCATGCAGCAGCTGCAGGTGGGAACACACGACACCAGGGTGTGCCCAGGTGCCAAGATTGCAACACACGAAGGTTCAAAGATAGAGCCTGCCGTCAAATGTCAGCAGGAGATGCGTCTGCTCGGGCTACGCGAACCACCTCAAGTCTCGTGAGTGTAACGGTTACAAACCTTGGCCTAGCAAGCCGGGCTCGAGCAAAACACTCCGAGTCAAGGAGCCAAGCTGCCAACTTGGCCAAAAAGATTCAACAACATGTGTCATGTACACTGATTCTCCGTACCGTTGCATTATGTGTCTGGTGTTGGCAGCTTGACTGAAAAAAAACATGGTTGGAGCGACAGGCGATGTGATTTAACCACCGCCAAGGCCAGGCGCTTGGCCGACATGCCAGCCACGAGCGACCGGACCGTGAAGCATTTGCGTTGAACAAGCAGTCCGACCTTTGGTAGTACACTGCCCTTCCAAATTCAAAAGGGATCATCAGGTGTTCCTGTCAAAAGGCCGCAAGTTCCAATTCACGATCGCAGGCAGGAGCATGACTAGTCTTTAATGAATGCAGCATTGCTTTCTGCCGCTGCACCATGCTCCGCGAAGCAACCCATTCCCGCCTCGAGCCGAGGGTGTCCAATGTCCCTCTCCGAAGCAAACCCTCACAGCGAGAAACGCTGAAGCAGGGTCAAGACAGGTTGGCAGAACCAGCAAGGGCTCAATGACTGCAACGGTTCCGCTGCACTATGTGCAGCCTAGCAGCAGGACCAAACGCCTCAGCAAAGGGCTCGCAGTTCACGAGATGGCAGATGTGACGCTGCTAGTCCGTGCGAATCAAAACCAAACTTCTTTGCCACGGCACTGAGCCGGCCTGGCTGCCTCCTGTAGATGACATGCTGTGTGACATCGAAAATGCTAAGCTGCCCGCGGCTACATGCATCGTTCAAGTCAAGCCTGGACTTTCCACATTCCCAGACACGAGGTGTCGCTTCAGCTGCAGGTCGGAATTGACTCGATTTGACACCCTCACTTCGACGCCCCCTCAGGAGTTCAGTCCTTCATTATCCATTAGCGGCTTCACTGCCTCAGTGTGAATGATCACACAATCAGATACATTCCGAGGCTGCCCTTGCAAAGGCAAGAGCAACATCCGGAAAACTCCAGCGATGCATCCAAGATGCGCGAACAATCCCCTGCGACATGACTTGAAGTTTGTCCGGCAAGGCTTAAGCTCGACTTCGACTCTCATGCTCCGCAGTGCCCGGCTAGGGTTCACAACAACCGATCCAGTCAGGTGAGCTACGACCAGTAGCACACAGAGATCCTCCAAGCAGCAACTTACCACACAGGCCTCAACGGCCCAACAAAACCATGGCGACCGGTCCAAGAAGCGTTTATTACCTCCAGCCTCCGGCATGCATCCCTCCTCCTTTGGTTTCTACATGCTGTAACCTGCCTTCAGCGTCTTCTCGGTCTTCGTACCTTGGCAGGCATTAGCACAAGGAGTTGCAGTTGGGCATCATCAAAACAAATTTGACGCAGCTCCAGCTTTATGATGTCCCCCCGTAAAGCACGCCAGGCGACAAAGCATCAGGAGCTTGGCCACGTCGATGCTTTTCGCTGGACCTGCTACGGAGACCCGCTTACACTCTGTGTGAATCACCGCAGGAACCCCGCCTCGAAGGCGAGTGGCCCCTTCCATGAACTCGTTCCTTGGATATTGACTTGAAGTGCATCGGCCGAGAGCGTGATGCTTGGAGTTGCTACACCAGATTAAAAAAATACTGCTGGCGCCCTGTGGCACATTGGCTAGGAAAGGGGCAGCTTGGTTTTGCCGCCTGCATGTCTTGGTCCGGTGAGCTGGAGGGGGGAGGGCAGGGATAAAGCGTGAATACCACCTTATTTTCATGCTCCCAGTGGCACAGAGATCAGCCCATCGCCACCATCCAGCAAAGTGAACAAACTCTTGAGGTCTGAAGATTCAAGCTCCTGGGTATGCGAAGCCGGGTGAGAAGTTGCGTCGCGACAACTGCTTGGGAGATGACCCTCCTAAGTTTACGTTTGCCAAGCACGATGCCGCAATCAGGACTCTTGAGTTCAATTCACTCTGCCTTCAATGCGCAACGCAAGTCCACACATGGTGGCATGTAACATGCATAGCGGCCAACTCAGCGTGCACAGTCATGAACCAGGAATTGCTTACAGAGCGAACGGCGACACACACTTAGTGCACAGTGACGTATAAGTATGCAGCATTTTCAGGAAGCGCCTCCAGAGCAATAGTCTCACACAATGCCATGTCGCATGACATCATCGAACGCAGTTACACAGCATGAGCGGATACTGTACCGCTGTCTAGTGGCAAGCTGGCTCATCCAGAATGCCATCTTTGGACCTTGGTCACTGAAGAAACAGCTAGATGCGCAGAGGATTCCTACGATGCCCTCAAAGGACGTTTGCACTCTGCCGCGATGCCAAGTGATGGTGAAAGTGCAGGCTGTGCAACTGTCACTCTCTTTAAGTTCGACCAATTTGCTGGAGATCGCCTCGTTGAATTCGTCCCAACTGAGGAGCCCGTCACCTGTGCTTACCATGGCCACTCAAGACAGCCTCCTTTAAGAACCCTCCAAGCCTAAACCAGATCTAGGATTCAGCGTGGCAGGTCGCCTGAGGTGTCCAAAGCCAGGAACATGTTCTGTAACTTGTTCATGAGGTTCCGCTGTGCCTGCAGGCAATGCTTGAGTCGGCTTTCTGCATTGCGTGCGGACCAGACCGAGCAATATGCACTGCGAAGCCAGCCTTCTGTTTGGCTTCCTGGCGGGCACATTGAAACCAAATTTGCACATGGTAGCATCATCTGTCGCAGAGAACGTAAATATCTGCCAGGCTGCGAACTGAAGCTCTTCGTCTGCGTGGGCGACTTTAAGTGTGCTTTGGACAAACACTGCCTTGCATTCCAAGAAGTTGATGAACAATCTTCCAGAAACCGCTTCGCAGGCAGAACATATGCCAATTGGTTTAGCTGAACAGGGAAGCTGCATTCACCACGTTCAAGACGGCAAAGCCTGGAAGGGATCACCCCAGCTGCACCAAATCGGACACGATGGAGCAACTATGCGTGTGGGCAGTGGAAAACTACTTGAAATGGCGTGCATTGCGGCACTGTGATGCACAGCCCTTGCCATTGCATTCCCGACATAGGATGGCCTACGAGACATCGGTAGAGCAAGAAGAAAAGTGTCCACCACTCTGTCACCTTGCGAGTCGAAAAATCTGCAGACTACAGAATCCAGTGCTGGGATTGTGCCGGAGTGTGTCTCCCGCGAGCTGCAGCCAAGAGACATTATCCGTCAACACCCTACATGCAGGAGCCCAATTTGCAAACAAAATTTCCTTGCGCACGCGAAAGTTTGTGCACCGGAATTCCGCAGTAGCTCACTCATTGTTTGTCATGAAGTGCGATCAAGCTTCGAACATTGTGAGGAAAGAGCCGCTGAATGTGCCTAGGCTGCTGTCCAGCCGAAGCTACTCGAACAAATTCAAACAATATTCCGACGACAGCTGGTCGTCGCATGTTGCCGCCCAGGCTCCATAATACCTGGAAGCACGGGTGCAAGCAACGTTGATCGAGCCCTGACCGTCTACTGACACCGATGTCTTGTAACGCAATATGAGCTGACATATCTGACATAGTTCCTTGCCGACAGCAACTCGCGCATTCTCGTCTGCACGTCTTCGTACTTCCTTGAGGTTGTAAGGTTGCTCGCCGTGCTCGTCGTGCGTGATGAAAGAGCCATGAAGCCATAGGCACTGAGCTACTTTGGAAGCCTGCCCGCACGACCTTGACACGTCTAGGCGGCCCAGATGCCGGAAAACAGCCCTCCGCACTTCCACGTCGATGTTGTCATCCTTGCGCAGCACGCGGGTTTCTCCACAAGCTTTCCCTTCCGTTTCGACTGTCGGATGCAACAGTACACACTGCAGCCGCAAAGACACTTGGCTGAGTCAGTGGCCACAAGGAAAAAGTGAAGCATGTTACTTGCGAAGAGCGCGGCGATGCACTGGATGCAGGCCTGGGCGCTTGAAGCTTCGTCTTCAGTGTGTTCCGCTCAGCTCCAGCACGCACAGAAAGCAGGAGTTGCTGGCAGGTGGCAAGCAATGACATGGTCCATACAAGGACAGTCCCGCCTCACACAACGACATGGAATGTGCAGACACAGGGACTGTCACGACAGGCTTGGTGGGCCCTAGGGTCAGCGCTGGCTCGCAGGCAAGACATGAGAAACGCCAAGGACTCCAGCGACTGGGAGATCCTCGCAGTTGCATCCAGTGAGTGAAGGCAGGAACGAGTGTTGCCAAATGTAAGCTCCACGCCTCACTACCTTCAGCGCACGCACCAACTTGCCAAAGCGGATCAAGCGCAAAATCCTTCCGAGTCAGTCGAAAGCTACGTCGCTCTCTCCCGGTGTGGCAAGAAGCCAGTGCAACTCACTTTGCGAGAGAGCATCCCAAATGCAAAGAGAATCGGATCAACACTCGTGGAGATCAACACAAGCATCTGTAGCTATCAGGTGCTGGATAGTTGCGGCAGAGCTTCATTGGCTTGACGGGGAAGTTCTCTGCTACCACGTAGACGACCCAGGACAGCACTACCACCTGAAAAGCAGCCCATGCCAACGCGGCCAAATATGAAAGGTTGAAGCACGGCAGGCAACTTCACCCAACTCACAATCGACGGACCACGTGCGATGTATGCATGCAGGCATGTATTTAACAAATGCTTTCAGCAGCTACAAGTGAGTAGACAACGAGGTGCTTGAGCGTACATGCATGGTAAAAGCATGCAGGTGATTCTTCCATACTTGCGTCAGGCCAATCTTGACCTAGTCGGCGAGCACGCATGGCATGCTTCTACAGCAGGGGAGCCCGGAAAACGAATCCTCGAGTGGACACTTGATTTGACAGTAGTTGCTCAGGGAACCGCCACAAACTTCCCCAACGAGACCCTGCAATCGCAACAGTCTGGACATGATTTCAACATTCTGGAGCCACCATCTAAAGTCGGGACCAAGCCAAACTAAACAGCTCGAGCATATTGCTTCCTCGAGCTCGGTAAGAAACACAGCACAGCCACAGCCAGCGTTGCAAGGTATCGGCGATGAATGAAGCCACAATCATAGATCACACGCATGCACGCACGACACATGTGTGTGTGTGTGTGTGTGCGTGTGTGTGTGTGTGTGTGCGTTTACGTATATATCTGCGTGCAGACTTTTGAATTAAAAAATGATGCCAGTGTTCCTGCCTGCATATGTACATATACAGTGCTACATCAGTATACCATATTGTTCTTGGTATATATTTGTGTGTGTATATTTATGTAACATGTATGAATGTATGAATAAAAATACATACGCGCGTGCACACACACACACACCACGCGAACATACAGTATGCATGCATATCGACTAAGACTGCTATACGGGACATAGCTAAGTAAAAAGCAGCATTATATAGTGTGTATGTGCATGTGTGCATGTGCATGCCATGCCTCGACGCAAAAGAGGACAACAGCAAAAAGCCAGCTTGGTGATGTTTGCTCGAAGAGAATCGCAGAGATGTGCCACGGAATCCCGTATATACAACTCTGCGAAAACTCATCTGCCATCCCCAGCTTTTCTGCAAAGCTTAGTCTATCAGGCCAGGCACATGCATGCAGCAACAAGTCCAGAAATCTCTGCGACCAAGCAGCCAATAAGTCAATGTAATTGGATATTCCACCCCGCCAGAACATCCCCCTGGGGGGCAAAGGCTGGGGCTGGCCGCGAGCACACCGCCAAGCCGGGTCAAGTAAGGATCTCTATATGCTATATTTTTCCAACCCTCTCCGACGCCCGCACTCGGCAGGTCAGGGCACTATGCTATATATTATATACTATCTATATACTATATATATATATATATTATAAAAACTATATACTTCTATATACTATACTGAAACATGTGGCAAGGTTGTCATGCAAGGCTCGAAGAACATGATGTAATAAAACACTGAGGGGAAAAGAGTCCGCCACACCCCTTTCGAGACCACTGCACTTTATCCCAGCAGAGCAACTGCAGTATTGAGATTCGCAGAGTGACATCGATCCTTGGCTTCCCACGGGAAAGCTCTTTGTCCGTGCCTGCCCGGCCACCAGTCCAAAAAGCAAAGCACAGTGCAGACAAGCCGCGTAAATATCACCTAGCTGTACGTGCAAAAATTTCACCGTTGCATTCGGGAGTCTGTGACTTTTTCGCTCGAAAGCATGTGGCCGGTTGTGGTGGGCGTGCTACTTGGAAGTGACTCTCCTTGCTGCCAGGAACGGAAAACACCACATCCAAGTAGTAAAGGAAGTCATTTCCTCAGGTACCACAGGTATCCACTCCATCTAGGGATGCTGCAGTTTTCAGGTCCCTTGCCCCAAGCGAATCTGTCTTGGATAGAGCTTTGGTAGAACCCATAGTCCAGCAAATAGCCAATCCTCAGCCGCATAGCGTGAGGCCGTCGTCGCAGGTTGACCGGGACGGTGCCAGCTACGGCACATCCCCGTGAGGAACCACGTCAACCCCAATTCTTGCTTGTATGCAAGGTGCTCCCAGCCATCATACTGCAGTTCGAGGGCCATGCTGCAGATCTGAGCCCGATTCAAATCTTTCTGTTGAGCATTCCACTCTTGAACTTGGAGAATAATACATGGCAATGTCCTACACACAGCTCGGTCGCAGCAGTCAGTAAGTGCAGTGCATTCAGGCACAGAAGCCCTGCAAGAAAGAGCTCGAACTTCTCCTGGAGCAGCAGATCAGATTTTCGCGTGTCAAGATGAACCTCACCAGGCCGACTTGAACCCGAACTGCCCTGTGATGCCGGTCCGAGATGAAGAAAGCTTGCAGGCGCTGGAGTCGTGTCCGCGCGGGCTCGACAATCTCCTTCGAAGAATCCTCCTGGATACAGGGATCTAAGCAATGGAGAGGGATCTTCAGCAAGGTTTCTGCTGTTATTCTGCGTGACTTTTGCAAAAGCTGTGGGGCTTCCAAGGCCCGGTAGTGCAAGTCACCGGCTCCCTCACATGCCGTATGACTCCGCCCACCGAATACGACCCCAAACGAAGGGCAACAAAATGCAAACACACGTGACAAAGAAAGAACACCAATAATGCACGCTGCGGTTTGCATTCATTCTTGTTTCATGCCGGTCATCACGCTCTAAGCTTGGTAGACATTGCTTTCTGTATACAATCTCTGGACTCGCACTCTACCTTGCCCGACAGAAGGAGTGGACATGTCCATAACGGAGAGAAGCGGAATCAGAAGTCCGATTATACCAAAGGGTGCAGTTCCGTGTCAGACCAGTCACGACTGAACCAAAGAACTAAGAGACGGAAAAGACAATCCTCAGTGAAGTGATGGAGCCTCTGACGGAGCGCGGTTCTCCGATTCTTGATGCTGGACCAGGATATCTATAAACTTGGAGCATCACATCTGGAATCAAGACTGTGCTCTGTAAATTCAGCAGCCCTGACGGCAGGAGTGTCCTCCCTCAAAGCTTGACCTGCTTCTTCGTGTCCATTCTTCTCGAGGTTCGCCGAATACGGAGAGTGAAGACCAGGACTGCAGTGATTTCTTGCTATCACATGCAAGTGAAAGAGCTATACAGAGCTGCCACAATGGGCGTCTGGCCTGCGCGAGCCCTCTTTCGAGGAATTTCTAACGGGCTGCACCTTAAAGGTCATCAGGGCTGGTTAGTGCCAATGAGACGCAGAGATTCGATTACATCGAGCCTACACCTGGGACACTGCGGATGCTGGTCGAACCTTCTTGTGCACTGAGCACAGCACCACAGGCTCCTCGTGTCTCGTCTGCTCCTGAGAGACGCACTCAGAGAACTTGGAAGCTCAGCGACCGAACAACGCTCAAGCGCTTGCCGCACGGGTCCTGAGGGAACTTTCTCAACCTGAGCTCGTCATCGCAGACTCTCGCACCTGCCCTCTTGTATGCTAGCTAACTACACCGCCAACAATCATTTCAAAAGAAAGTTATCCAGTCCAAGCAGCACTTTAACGGTAACTCTGATGCTGGAGATGTCGTCTGCCGAAGAGACAACACCTTCCGCTTGCAGGCTCTAGGCAAAGCTACTCGCATCGGCGTATCGGGCGCAGACTCGCCTTTCGTTCCTGCTCCGTCCAACCTTGACCGGTAGCGGCAGCGCAGGCATACGACACACAGGTGCAAAAGCGCATGAACGGGTCATGCCAGGGCGCACGAGCCACTCATCAAATCCATACGGTATAATTTTCTCAGAAGGCAAAGATACCTGTCCCAGCCTGGACAAAAGGGTGTGTTTGGGGCGTGCATTTGCAGCCGTCCTCTGAGCTGCCGGACGCATCATCGGCTTTCCCAAAATCCTTGTCCCACACGGTGAAACCCAAGGAGTCACCGTAGTGAAAATCCTCGGACGCGTGCCAGCGTTGCAAAGTGGGTCTTGGGGTAGAACCAAGTCATCAGAGCGGCGGTGATGCGAGCGCAAACGTCCCATCTAGGGCTCAAGTCCTCGGAACAAGGCGTGCCGAACTTTCTCTCAACATGCAGACGAAAAAACAGTGCCTTCTTGCACAGTGCGGTCAAGTCTCGTTGGCGACGGTTGGTGTTTTGAACGTCGAACTTCCCCTGCCTCGCATGCCACGGCAGGGAAATCCACTGATTGTACTCTGCTGCACTACGCTGCAATACCTGACTCCTCGGTCGCTCGTGTGTATCATGCACAGTTTCAGCTTTGCACCCTATGGCAGTCATCTAGATCTAGGCGCACGGACTAGGCCGACTGCTTGCAAACACACCATTGCGACGATCTTTTCTGTGCTGCAATCGTCATCCGAGTCTCCCGCCCTGCACTGCACAGACGCAGTACGGGTCCGAGGACATTCCTTCCCGACAGGACATTTGGAGTGTAACAAGCCTTCAAGCACGTGGTGTAGGATAGGGAACATGCACACTGCATTGCAAATGGCGAAGGTTTCAAAGTGAAGTGCGTGGAGGTTGCTTGGGATGCTTGATTAGGTCTGCCGGGAAGCAGGATGGTCCTATCATGTCCTATCTGCCTACTACTTTTACTTTTGTTCATAAGCATCCCATCTCTCAACTCGGCCTGGGACGATGTCAGCCTCGCGAAGTCCTTCAAGCACAGATATGACGCATTGCAAACAATATCTCTGGCGCCACACTCCCTTCAGCAACCCAAGTAAAAAAAGCTGTTCATGCAGCAGCTATGTCTCCCAAGCGTGCCTGTGGCTCTCCAAATAGTAACCTTGCAACGTGTCTTGGGGGTGGGTATTGTTCGGCGGAACAACAACTTACGAACATCATGGTTTCCAAAGTCAACAAGGAGGAAGCTTGGCCTCTTTCTGTCCTCTCTGTTGAGGACTACTACGACGACTACGACTACGACTACGACGACGACGACTACTACTACTACTCCTCTTGCTGCTGCCGGCTACCACTACTACGACGACGACTACACTATTACTGCTACTGCTGGCGCTGCTGCTGTTGCTACTACTGCTACGGCTACCACCGCCACCACCACCTCTACTACCACCGCTACCACTACTAAACCGACAACAACAACAACAACTACTACTACTTCTACTACTACTACTACTACTACTACTACCACTACTACTACTACGACGGCTACCACTACTACGACGACAGACGACTACTACTGCCGCTACACTGATGCAGCTGGTTTTCCCAAGTGCATTTATCTTAACTTCAACGGCGACAGCGGGCGGGGGGATGTATAACCACCACCACCACCATCATCACCACCACCGTCACATCGTACTTGGTATCATCCCGAGAATATTCAGGACCATTGTCATACTTCTTATCGATTTTTGTCTCTCGGCCGGGGCCCGTAGGAGTGGTCCCCCTGGCTGGCAGTGGCACATTAAACTCCGAGCTGCAGAAATAGAACATCGCCTAATCGACGAGTCTCATGTCACACCAAACATATCCAAAGAGAATGAACCAGTGTCGGGTCTTGAGCACCAAGCCTCGATCTCGTATGCCATGTTCTGGAGCTGGTCCTTCGAAGCCGGTGAGCTTGTCGAGATCACTGCTTCTCTCCCTCCCTCCGCTCGCTCGCTCTCTTGCAATCGGACAAAGGAGCGCGCAAGCACCCCTCGCGCCCGTAGGCGCACCGGTCTCATGGTCTCTCTCTCTCTCTCTCTCTCTCTCCTTCTTTCTGCTGGCTTGAACTCCCCCAGGCGCGACTGGAACTTTTACATGCCCCGCTCATGTTCGTAGGTCTTCTCCTTTTCCAGTTTACTTCTGGAATCCGGCCACGTGCTGTTTGCACGAGCTGCATGCCTGCATGGGGTTGGCTAGTAGTTGCGCCGCTAGTCGGCACTGTTCTTTGCGTGACACTGGGTTGTGCTGTGGTCAGCTGGCTTTCCACGCCGTGGGGCGGGATGTTCTCCCTTCGCAGGAAGCAAGGCCTGTGCTCTGCGCCAGCGGAAGAGCTCGCCATCAGCTCTGCGACTGCTTTCTTGCCCGCCCCCCCCGTTGGCGGTTCACGACATCAGCTAAGTGTAGCCTCCTGGCTCCTGGTAAATCCCCACGGAGGCCGACACTTTTGCTGCCGCATTCGTCCAGGATCCTCCCTCCTCCCTCGCTCGCTCTCTGTCTGTCTTTGCTTTGCTTTGCCTCTCTCTCTCTCTCTGCCCCGGGGACAGTCAAATTTCGGGGGATTTCAAGCCCACACGATCGTGTTGAACGGGTTCTGGGGAATGACGAACGAGAATAACTCGCCAAAGTCTCTTTCCCTCTCCCTCCCTCTCTCCTTCATCCTGAGGAACGACACTCTTCACCAGTAGTGCTGGACATGGTATAAAGGTGTTCCTTTCTCCCCAGGCCTGGTTCATCTTCTCCAAGTCACGTGCAAAGCTTGTTTGGCGACGAACTCGCAGGGCCATGTCATGAGAAATCAGTTCCAGCAAAGCTGTGCATGTGGCATGTGCGCCCGGAGGCATGGCTGCTACGACTTTCCAGCTGGCCTGAGAGAACTTTCTGCACGTCATGCACATCGAGCTCGTCCTGCGCGAGATCCGTGCTCACCCGTGTCTCTGTTCTAGATAGACCTCTGCTGTGTTTCCTTCAGGACATGGCTTTGTCCACGTTTTCAAGAAGCAACACCGAGTCCGGCAACTGCTCGCGCCTTGTGTGAGATGACGCTTCCGGCCCCCTCACGGTCCAGGACCTGGATAGATTTGCTTTGTCGTGTGATGCCTTGCGCTGCACTGAGCAGACTTAGGCCCCTGCGGCTTCTTCATACAGCCTTGGCTCTGGCTTGGGTAGTTGCAGGTATGGGGAGGACTGTCCTTGAACACCGATGCCGGTGAACCAGCCTGCACTACGAGGGTTCCGGCATACGTTCGCAAGCTTCCAGTTTGACTGGCTGAGCCGGAAACACAACAGATGATGCATCACTGAAGAGTTTCGTCAAATCTGCCTGGTTCGCAGGAGAGTCACAGAAGTGGAAGTCTCTACGCAATCTGTGATCTGTCCTTCTCCTGCACCAGCCGCTCGTACTCTTTCGTAAGTCCTTCACGCACGACAAGAGGCCAACCGCCCCATAATCGATCACCGAGTCCAGAAAAGCTACAAGTCTCACATCTCTGACACGGGAGGTAAAGGGCCTTGCAAGTGCTGGTAGAAGAGAGCATCCATCAGCCCGCTCCACACCCGATTGGTGACTAAAGGGGCTGGCAGCTTGAGCCAGTCTCAAATTCACAGAATAGCCCTCTGTGCCACGGGGTGGAGCACGTGTGACATGTAACGGCAAAGTCGGTGACTTACCCCACCTGGTGCCTCCTAAGACTTCTGTTAGCAGCTCGGCTCCCCACTGCTGGTTCCGCGTGACATGCGGCAGTAGATCAGGCCGATCATCAGTGCATTTTGCATCTGAGGTCAAGGATAGAGATTCTCTGGCTCTTTATGGCTCTTTGAAGCTGTTTTCCTCAAGAGTCGGCTTGAAGGGTCTTTGACGGAAGCTTCGTAAGAAATCACCCTAATGACTGATGGAGCTAGAGCGCTACGTAGCGCCAGTTCCACATCTTGCCCACACAGTGTCCTATCTTCTAGCTTCAAGACTCATCACAGAAATGCTCGGGGGCGAACGCTCATTGTCAAGGTGTGGAGGTAGACGATCCCAACGCCGCTAAAGCAGCCGTGCCTGGCCAGCGAAGTAGAGCACAGAGCCCCTAAAGGGACATTGAGGGGGTCGACACAGAATTGGAAGAAAGTCTGATTGCTGTATGTGCCAAATCGAGGTCTTGTATCTGGAAGGCCGGGCACTGTGAAATAAGTAAAGCCACGGTTGAGTATCACCTGCTGACTGCTGAATTACGGAGTGCACCAGCTTTCACGTCTGGAGATGCAATTAAGATGGCACGACCTCTTAGATTCGGGGGCAGCGAGCTGCTGCTATGACGGCAAGCAAGCCCTGAAGGGCACATTGCCTGGCCCCTCTCTGCTTCATGTAAGGAGACCTTGACATCAGGCTCTCTGCTTTTCCGGTTGCTGGCGAGGCAAACTTTTTCTCTGCTCAGCGCCGAGCCCGGGCAAACCCCATCCAATAGTCATGCCAACCTGGCAAACCCCGCCCTGGTTTGGCTTCCATACAGAGTGGACCATCTCAGGATGCCTCCAAGCTGAGGTACATGGCATCCAGCAGAGACTTTATCCTTGGAAAAGGCGCTGATCGGACCACCATGCGCATCATGGCTGCTTCCATCCGAAACTCACTGACTGTTCATGAAATTGGAAGCTAAAGCTGGCGAGCATCTGCAGGTCACAGGACTCGTCCACCATGTAATATATCCTGGGACCAGAAGCGAATCTGCACTGATCTGCACATGCCTTCAAAATGGCAAGTAGCAAAGGTGGCAGCACGCACCTGCCTGCCGGTTGTTGCCGGACGACAGCAAGTTAACACGCTTTCGCGATCTAGTGTATGATATGTTCGGCAGAGATATGATTAGGAGCAGCCTGGCCCTGCAAAAGCATGGATGCTTGGTGGGCAGATTCCAAACATATCGTTTCTGCGTTTCGCCCGGTTTTCTTCTGCGCTGGGATCCTTGCAGCGAGAAGAGCAGGTGCGTGAACAAGTAGCTTGCCTCATTCAGGCATCTCTCTTGAACTTCCCACAGGCCCCGGTGACGAAGGTGTCGAACAAATCTGTGAAGAGAAGCTATCTCTGCTTTGACCAGGGCAGCTGCACAAAAGAATGCCATAATTTTGATGGTGCTGTGATGGATGACCTCAGCAGTCACAAGTCGGTCGCAGCTTCGCAACCGGAGCCGGTCTCATAGCTGCCAAGCGCACCGAATGGAAGGGGTCTGCCCAGAAGGATGCCCACCTTGGCTCTGAAGTCCACTTCGGGAAGGCTTTCATGGACTAGCACGGCTACATACTGCAACATCTGATAGCCTACAAATCGATGTCGCTGAGGAAGTTGCCAAGTGTGGTGGTTCGTCCGTATTCGGCGCACATTAATGCGACCTGAAATTGCTGATTTTGCGATTTGGTTTCGAGCAATGCCACAAAGCAAGAGTCATCAGTCAGTGAGTCCGTGTGCGCGCTCTTTGGTACACTCCGCTCACATGGTCGAGCAAAAGCTTGCCCCACTTCCCGCCACGCGCCTGTGCTCTGCGCAACGCTTCGTCCACGCTCGATGAACCTTTTCACCTGTGCATGGGCTGCGTGCAGCTTCTGAGGACTGTAGCTCCGCTTTGCACGTCCTAGTTACGACTGCAAAGGCAGCAAAGATCTCTGCCTGGCCCTCGGAGCCCACGTGGCCGACGTCAAACGGAGAATGCATTGGCTGCACCATCTCCATGTGTAGCGGCTACGCAATGCTTCGTGGTCGCTGAACGCCTATGCGGTTTATGAATAAGTTCTACCTGTCGTCGATGACCACCATAATATGTGAGGCTCGCCTTGCAGCTACTTAGACACATCCGATGGAAGCTTTGTGCCGCGCCAACCCGTGTCCAAGCAACTTGAGAACGACGTCGCAGTCGGCCAAGTCCAAAGTGATGGCTAACTTTAAAATGCATGACAGCGAAGATATGCGAAGATGCTGCACACAGGTTTCGCACGTTTGCAGTTTGTCCGTCGCCTTTTTCAATCTTCAAACGGGAACTGGCTAGAATCTCTTCTCTGCCTCGGATCTTCACATGTTGGAGATGCCAAAGGGAAGGTATGACCTGCAGGAGGAAAATGCAGTACTGCGGCATTATTGTACATCTTTTCTCTGTGCTCTCATGTACGTACGTGCATCTTGCAGCAGCTATTTTTGAACCCAGGCTCTATTCCTGCATCAGCTGGGAATCGGCAGCTAACATGACTACTGCATGTGAGCAAACCGTCGCAGCCACTCCGCTTGTAGCAGCTACATAATGCACACGCTTGAGAGAATGCTGGAAAACTCATATACCAAATGCCAGGAAGTTCAGGCGGGGACTTGTCAGAATGGCTGGCGAAGTCTCGGATCGCCCCTTCAGGAAGTCGTGAAAGCCTCCTAGCGCAAAGTTGTCTTGCAGGGCGCAGCTGGAAGTCTCCCACCATCTTCGGGCGCCCGCACCCTGTGAGGAAGTCAACCCGTTGGGGCTGATGGTGGAGCGCAGCGGCAGTGGAGTTGTGAACGGAGACTCGGGGTGCTTGTCCTGCAGGCCCAACATTCGGCTCAGCACGCTCAGGAACCCCATCGCTCCTCCCAGGAGAGCGCTTCTTCCTGCACTTCCTCAGCATTGACACACAGGCAAAGCTTTGTGTAAAAGAAACAATTTGAGCTCTGGCCCCAGCAGCCAAACTGAGAGGATGACTATTGTGCTCGGGCGCTTCCTCGGCGGGCAATTCAACTGCACCTTCTATCTAACACTCCCCTGCTCCAACGCAATGGTGGAGCTCAGCTTGACATTGCCAGCAAGGGTCTTGGACACTTTCAGAGCCTCACTTGCAGCTTGCAGGAAGTCCGCGCAGTGACGAGAAAGTCGAAGCTACAAAGCCCCTGTGAGCCTCCACCGCCCAAGACGGCAAACTGCTCTCATGCCCGTCGCTGCCCGAAGCCGGCATCTCTGGTCTGGTGGACTGCGACTGGCGCAAGAAGGAGACCTGGGCATCGCGCAGCAGCTCTACCTCTATAGATTCTAGATCGTTTTCAAAAGGGGATTTTTCCGGATGGACAGATCTATAGAGACTTCTTTGGTGGGCCTGGCTCTGCAGGTCCGCTGCGCTCTTTCGCAGATTCTTGGCCGCCTCGCCATAGGCCACAGCGCAGCTGTTCAGGCACCGGGACAAGAGCCTCCAACACGTGAATGGAAATTCTCGAGGGAGTATAAATACCCCGTGCATCACGTGACGTGCAGCAGTCACAAGCTCCTGCAATGCATAGCCCACCAAGCAAACTGGTGACAGGGGAGGCGCTAGTATATAGCGCGAATAATAGGTACAGTAGAATTAGTTGATTCCTCCGTGCATAGTAGACCCAAGATCGTGTGGGAGGCCTGCCTCGTACGCACTGTTTCGATGTAAGAGAGGAGCAGGTCCACTTCTTTGGTGGCGCTCTCCCTCAACAGGCGAGCCTCGTTGGCCTCCTCTGTTCCTGAGTGTAGTAAAATGCTGGGGCATTACTTGCTTGGGGAAGTTGTTGTCAGGACATGGCGTGATGCCAGCTCTTCGATGGAGGCCGTCTGTGCAGAAGCCGCCTCACGGAAATGCAACGCAGACATGCTATGACATGCTAACCCCGTGGTCCTGCTCTGCAAGTCGATGCAAGTCGTCTATGAGCTATCCGGCATCAGAGGAACAACGGAAAGACGAAGTATCAGCTGCAGCAGGTAAATTGCAGAGACATGGTAGTTGTCATGCGCTTGTTGAACAAATGAACAAGTGTCTGCTTTCGCGGTGCCTTCTGAACCTTCATCTCCGCAGCCGCAATGTCTTTCTCACCATCGCCCCGGGTAAAGCGAGCAAGACCTTTCTTCTTCTCTCCAGCCTTCTTTTGGGTCTTCTCCTCCGGACGAAGTGATCATGACGGAGCAGCTGCAAGCTCAGCGGCTCTCCTGCTCCCGCATGGCACTCTGCAGGCCAACACGAGCTCTGTCGCGTTTCTGCAAGGATTCGGTCACGGAGTTGGAGCAGCTCAGCTCTCGCTCACGAAGTCCATCCAGTGCGGCTTTCTTCCTGCGGGCGCTCATGCTTCGCTCGCATTGCTCGCTGCATTGCGCGACATTGCTCATCGGCTCCTGAGGTGATCTGCACTGGCACCACGGTGAAAAGACTCCTTGGCCGGGAAGGGATGAACAAAGATCAGAACGTCAAATTAAAGCCTCGCTACAGCTCGTGGAAGCGAAGCCATCCACTACAGTAGCCGTGTAAGCTGTACAGGAGAGTGCTTGCTAGCCGCTAGCCTCACACTTCATCAAGGCTCCAAAGGGAGCAGCAGGCTTTGGCTCATGGCCGAAGCCAGTGAGATCAGGACCGCCCCGAGGTTGGAGCAGGCATCCTTCAGCCAAGACATCTGCTCTTGCTATGAAAGAAGCGACGACTTCCCACTGTGGGTTTTTTGGGGCGGGATTCTACTGCAACTAGTTGTGTCGCATGCCGGTGAAAGCAGCACTGCATCACGTTTTGATGGATTGCGCAGGGCCGGTCCAAGAAGGATTGCGAAGCCACTGCGGTTACCTCATCCTCCTGCTTTAAGCAGGCTGCAAGCGACCTGCTTTCCTGAAGCGGGCACGCTGAGTCATGAGATGCCGATGAGTCTGCTGACAGCTCTCAGGCTGCGCTCTGACGGCCTTGGGTAAGATGCATGCGGTTGAACATCTTTGCAACCTGGATCCTGCGGGCGCTCGGGCTGAAACGATCGGATCGGACTCAAGGCTCGGCCAGGCCGCTAGGCCGCCAGGCCTGCATCTGTCAACGCTGCTACCACGGCCTCCGCAACCTTCGCGGTGCAGCTGACCGTCATGAGCTTCTGGGCGGCATGGTCGACTTCTATGTCGATCTCGGCGGGGTCATTGTCAAAGGCATTGTTTGTAGGCAGCAGTGCAGACATCAGAGAATCAGAGGCCTTGCTGTCCCAACGCAGGCGGCTTTCAGTACCTGGCGAGGTGCCACGCTGTTCGCGAACCTCGGACTCAGATGAGAGGCAAGACCAACTCGGGAAAGGTTACCCGTTACCCTTGCTAATGCATCCTAGAACCTCCTGGGACTGCAGGACAGCCGGCACATCGAGATAACTGCCTTTCACAAACACCAAGAAGTGGGTGTTGATTCGTTGGTTCATAAACGTGCGCTGCAACCATCGGTGGAATTGCAGAGAACATGCCACTTTCAAGCGTGTCACAAGCAAGCCTCGCAGCTCTCCGCAGAGTCTTGCGTCTGATGTCATTGACAGTTGGGCGATGCCGGGTTGCGAGAGGTCACACACCCGCTGCCACTCACACCATCCTACGAGATTCAGATAAGGCCTCGGATGTGGCAGTGTAGTGATCAAACACACCATGCTACGCAGATGGCCGGTAGTTAGGACTTTGCAGATGGGGAGTCCTGTTCAATGTTTGTAGAGTTCCATCAACATGTTGAACTTGGAAGCTGCGTGTGAGCGATGATCCAACTAGCTCGAGCGGCACGATGCTGCCGCAATGCTGCCATGACCCCTCATGACCAGGTTCTTTTGCCTTTGCGTTCACAAAAGACGCCGCCGGATGGTCCAGCACAAAACGAAACCTGTTTGCATCGAATCTACGATGCCGCTACAGGCTTGGAAGGCGGTTCTGAGGATAATGCCTGAGATTCTCTCCGTCTTGGCATAGTGGTCTCGGTTTATGCTAGAGGGAAGTCTCTGTCACACAGACATGTAAATCCTTCGAACCTTGAGGCGCAAAACTTCCCGTGCAAAGGGGGTGCTGTCTCTTAAAACGGAGCTACTACTGTAGGTCTAGCTGCCTCAGGCCCAGCCCCCAAAGTCAGTTCAGCATGTCAGCTGCGTCATCCTGAAATCCACGGGCGGGAATGTCATGCGCCCGTTTACGGCAACAGAGAAGCGACTGGGGCTCTTATAGAGCTACCCAGACCGGCTTGAACATGTCATCTGTCCTCGTCGTCGCCTTCGAGCTCTTCGATAACCAAGTCTAACTCAGCTGCCACGGCTTTTTCAGTCGGAGGCACCTGTCAGATATACGATGCTCGATTGTAACTGCAAGGAGTGGAAGCAGATCGCGCTGCTGGATGCAAGAAGGATGGCGGCTATGGATGCTTCAGCCGCCAGTAGTATGAGCACAGAAAAGGAGCGCACGCCTCCACCGTGCGCGTTTCTGCATCCAGGATGTCCTAACACGACACGAGGTTCCCGGTCTTGTCGTTCAGTTGCTTGTTCGTGGTTTCATGACGCTTCATGTTTAGTTTAGCGGGCTGCTGGCCACTGCACTTCCTGCCAAAACCCGGTGGAGGTCGTCAGGAATCCGTCAACCACTCCCAGCCCAGGAGCAGTCGACGCTTCAAATCAACACATACAATCTGTTGACAATTGTCCGCAGCATGTCGAGAGGCTAGCAAAATGAACTCAGTCATTGGCTGCCCTGCCCCTTGCTACATCAGGTCTCCTGAACACGTCGAAAGATTTGTTGGGCTTCCTCCCTCGACCGGCCGATGCAAACGCAGCCACACTTCCCGAGCTCGGACAGAAGTGTGACCAAGTGGAAAATCGTGCCTTCCGGGGTTTTAACCAGGTTCTAACCATCTGGCCAGACTAACATGCTGCTGACTACCGGCCTGTTTCGGGAGCACCCGGTCGTTTGTTCCACTCAATCTCGGACGAGTGTCCTGAGATCGGCAAGACACATCTCTTGGGAACCCCGGCATGAACTTCAGGTTTCCGGGAAAGGAAAGGCCAGCCTACTGCAAAGCAGCAGTCACTTTCAGTCGGGATGCGTTCGATGATGGCTAGCAAGTCCTCAATGACCAAGCCCTTGTAGGTTTTCTTTCCTCAAGATGTCGATGCTACGGCAGCCATCATGTCTTCCGCTGTTCTACAAGCAAACTCCATCTTTGTCCATGCCGCTGAGTGTGTCCGAAGCCACATAATACCTGCCATTGACCACTCCAAACAGACACTACGAGGGTTTCGGCTCTTGGCTCTGCTCAGGCTGCGAGCCTCGGCTTGCCATCGCTTGCGATGAATTCGGAGGTTTGCTCGTTCAGCCGGCCATCACGGCAGAGAAAATTCCTCGGATGGGCTGAGCGCGGCTCGCTTCACCGAAGGTCGTAGTCGCCCGGCAGTATCACCGACACGCGTGCGCGCACACACACACACATAGCCAGGAAGCAAGGTCATGATGGGAAGCGTGGTGCCGCCCATGCGCACATTTACTTCTATTGCCCAATGCCTGACATGGCCGAAGAGACAGAGTTTGTTAGCTGGCTGCGACATTAGCAGTCATTAGCAAGCACCCTGCGGTTACAGTTGGGAACTCGCGTGCTCGTTGCCATGACATCCAAGGAGCTTGTAGCTTCCATCACTTTGTTTTACAGACACGAAGTCAACGGCTATGTAGCCCACAACCTGCCGACCAACGAGCTCCTGAACAAGCACGTGACTCCACCCACATTCGCCCTGATATGCTCTGTTGCTCTGTCCTGGCCGATCTTCTTTGTCAGCGACACGAGCTCCGCAGAATACTCTTCTTTCGCAGGGAATGTGCATCCTGCATGACCCAAACACAGAACTTAGCTCCAAGAGGTGGCCACTTCCGTTTGCCCAGCTAGCCTGTGTAGATTTGACCGTTCAGCATCTGCTCGTGGGTGGCAAGAATCCTACGGCTCAGAATTCGGTTGCAATCTCGTCACGGCAATGATGCGTCTCTACGAGATCAGCGTGGAAGTATTTAGACTGCCCTCTGCCCTCTGCCAGGAAGGTGTCCTGACACTGCCGTCTGCATTTAAGAAGGCCTGGCACGAAGGCGATGTCTTGGCAGAGCTCTGACCTCGCGAGGAAGCATCACAAAGGACTAAGGCTGTAGCAGGGCGACACTTCCCATGACTGTGGAGCAGAACGTTCAGGCTGCGATGTAAGTAAGCGAGTAGCCTTCGATGAATAGTTCGCAAATGCCGCCCAACGTTTGGAACTGCTGGTAGTATTTGTCCCAGGTCAATCCTGCTCACACCGGAGTGGAAGGGAATTGAGGAGCTGCATGTTGCTCCAACTGGCGCAGCATTCGGGCAGAGTCCTGGTGCCACATACTCCAGTGAATTCTCCAGCCTGGGGAAAGCTGTACGTGGTCGTGGCAAGTTAAGTCAAGTCCGACAAGACGCAAAAGTCTATCAGCTTCAGTGGCAGTACGGCCGTGAACATCAGACATACCATCAGCACGGTGCCTGTCGAAAATAACCTCCATGGCTTGCTCGTCGGACTCCTGTCGCCCGTACATTATACACATGTCAAGCACTGGACCACTTTACAATACGTGCCGCTCCTTGAGACTGTCCACGAGTTCACTGTCGACGCGAAGGACAGCATTTCCCTCTCCGCTGAAAGAGTCGTTCAGCTTTACCATGACCTGCACGGCTTCCCGGAGGCGGGCGATCGCAGGTCTGTGCTGCAGTCGCCTTCTTTGTTGAAGGGCAGCGTCTGAGCAATGAAAGGATCTCCTGAAAAAAAGTCGGTCGGGAGGCCTAGTTCGGAATCTGCTTTGAATGCGATAGCAGTGATTGGGATGCATGATCGCCGCGCATGTCCTCACAAAGCTCTTCCTCGGTGTAAATGAGGTCATAGCTGCCATCTGGATGCTGCACTCCAGCATCCTCAGAATGCATTTCGTGACGTAGGTGTGGGGGTCGCAAGCGTTTACGATTGCTACATGCTTGCACTGCCCAGCGACGCGGAAGACCTGCCGGTTCCCCGTCTTCGTCCCCCAGAAGGCTCCCTGGGTGTCAGTGCCAAAGAGAGGAATTCCGAGTTCCTCTGCCTGGGAGACATTTGCAGGGTATCAGTAAGATGCATTGACGCGTTGTGCTCGAGATCGTAAGAGGAGAGTGAACAAAGAGTCACGTGGTCGTCTTTGTGCCCACACCGAATCCCAAACGCTTCTTCGAGCCGAGCGGCCAGCTGCACTTCCGAATCCTTCGGCCAAGTCTGGATGCAAGTTCGCATGTTCACAAGTGGTGGAAGCCACTTGCATCCAATGCTGCCGAAGCTGCTGTGGAGTTGAAACACGTCATCGCCGCTTTTTCGGGCTCGATAGCATCGCGAATACGATTCAACGCGCGCTTCCTGCTGAGCAACTTGTTGGTGACACTGGCCGCGGTCATGTCCTGAGTCTCCAGGCCTTCTCACGACAAAGCGCAGGGGATCAGGTTCATCTACATCAGCTGAGCACGAGCCGAGACACGTTGCAAGCGATGGTTGTCAAACGACTTCTGGCTTCTTTTGGCGAAACATCACTTGGCAGGTAACGCAAGTAGTAGCTGATCAGTGCTTCCTGGGCTGTGCAGCAAAGCACCATCAAAGCCGTGGTACTTCAAGCTGGCAGTACTGAGCCAAGAGCAGGTATGTACTGGGAAGTGCACATGACCTCAGGGATGGGGCAGGACAAGAGGCCCGAATAGCCTTTGCAGATGCCAGCTGCCGGCAAGATGCTATCCGCATTGCCTGGGACCGCAAGAAGTACAGGTGCCAAAGCAGTCGAAGCTCGTAGTTGGAAACACCAGGGATCTTGATGAGCTCCTTTTGTTTTGGAGTTTTAGAGCTGTGTAAAAGACATCTGCGAACGGAACTGTCAGCTGAAGGATCCAGTCCTTCCAGTCCAACGACAAAGACGAGACGACCACCAAGTAGCGATTCACATGGCCCCGTTCCCGTAGTAGGTCGTCGATTGGATGGCCTGTGCCGCTGATCGTTCGCCTCACTCAAACCCATCCAAACATTCAACTCACATCAAGCTGCTTAAGCTCCTACTACAGTGCCGGGGCATGCTCTCGAAGCAAAAAGCCGGTGTCTGCCAAGACACTTCAGAACACGAGAACCTGATCTAGGGCTGCAGTCAGGACCTTGCCGTAGCAGAGAAAAACAAACTCTGAAATCAGGACTTCACAGCAATGACTGCATCGAGAAACTACCAGGATGATACAGCAAGCGGATTGACGGAGATCTTACAAAGCTCCTGCATGCTTTTCACCACGCTGTCGCAAGCCTTCTAGACTTGTCTTAGCTGAATTGTGGCAGTCAGCCTTGCAGAATGCCTCGCAGCTATAGGGCTCGGGCTATGTGCTTGTTTCCTCGCTACTCTTCTTGGTGATTCTTCCAGTGCAGCACACGACTGAACAGACGATCAAATCAAGGATGCCCAAGACGTTCGCTGCCACAGCAGTCTTGGACATGAGAGCGAAGAGGATGCACAAGCTGGCTTGGTCCACAACAGTGTTCCTTTCTGCCCCGTCGCAGTGGCACTGATGGCAGGTGCGGGCCACAAGCTTCGACTTCGCAAGGTTCCCGGCGATGTACGGGAGGAAGATGCAAACAATCCCAACCAGTGCATTCACGAACACTGCAAAGTGTCGCTTGGCCGGGTTTGCGGCACTCCAAACGCTTAGAGTAAGTATGCATGCCACAACTCCGAAAGAAAGACCAGACACAGCGATCTTGTCGAATTCCCAATAGAATTCTGCGGTGTCTAGCTCACACTTTCCTCGTTCTCCACTCGCCCCGTCTGCTGACGAATGTGCTTGGCCACTGAGGCGTGTGCTTCTGGCAAGCTGCAAACAGCAAGAAGCGAGTGCAACGGAAAACAGTGCTCGCAGTGCCATGGCAGGTCGCGGACAGGTCGGACAGCACAGACAACGTATCTCGCAATGAGAACAGAAAACACCAATAACAAGACTACAGCCTGAGCCAAATGCAGCATCCCAAGGCATCCGACTTATGTCCGTGAAAAGCCAAGTTGAGAAATCTCCGTGGGCTCGGAGGCTGTCCGAACACTCCGAGCGACGGACTGCTGAGGTAGCGGTTGTAGCCGCCGTCCCTCACCGGAAGCATTGTAGAAGACTGGTCTTGCTGTAGCTTCGGCTGCTGTTGCAAAGAAGCAGTCTCGAGCCATCTGCAACCGGAGGGCTGTGTCCCAAGCATCGGCGAGGCTCCGGTACCCGCTGTCCGCTCCTGTCGTCGAAAGCTGAATTCTGTCCACAGGAAGCATTATGTTGAATTGCGGGCTCAGTCGCTCTGCCCTTCCTATGCAGCCGTGCATCGGCAGAAGCACCACATGCTTGAAAGTGGCAAGCAAGCACAACTAGAAGATCAACCCATGGGGCCGGCAATAAGCCCAGCCAGTTCTCTCTTACATGTATTAGCTGCATCGCATACCACCACTGCTGTTTCACCTGCAGTGCATAAGTCTGCTTGGCGGTGTCGTCCTTGCTGAGATTCTGTATATACAGAAAGAGCAGAGAGAGGCTCGACTCGCCTTTTGTCTGTGCTGAAAAGGAGAGAGAGAGAGAGAGAGAGAGAGAGAGAGAGAGAGAGAGAGAGAGAGAGGGTCTTTCGAAGCCCCAAACCCCATGCAAGCAAGAGGGAGAGAGAGAGGTCGTCATGCTAGCTCCGGGGAGCCCGTCTCTCACCGACTCCAGGCTCGGACTATGGCGTAGCGCTGAGCGCGCAGGGCAAGGGCCTAGCGCCCCCATCCCCAACCGCCCAGCAACCGAGCAAGCAGGAGAGGGAGGGAACCACGTCCTCAATGAAGTTTGACATGCGGAAGCAGTACGTCCCGGCGAGGAAATCCGCTGTTAGTTCCTATCGTTTTTTTTTGTCATCCTGTAGCCGGGAACACGTTGTGAATTGCATGTGCCCGATATTCTGAGTTCGGAACTCACCGCAGTACTTGAACATATTCATACATGTAATCTTGGGCAAGAAAGACCGGCGGATCTTGGGGATGGATTCGATCAACCATCCCCTAAGCAACTACCCTCAAGATTAATCTGTCAACAAGCCGTTTTTTAAGTCAGTCAGGGCAGTTGTTGAGTTGGGTTTTGCAGAGACAGGCCAGCTCTAAGGAAGAGGGATTACAGAAAACGGCTCGCACCATGCAGCCGCAGTGGCTTCTAGAGCAGCACAAACACTAGCACGGCTGATATTGCTGACCACTTCCCACTTTGCGTCCTTTAACTTCTAGTCAGTTGTATCATGTAGTACTATAGTGAGTAGTATTCGCGGCTGTCACCTGCCGGCTCCGAACACCCAGATTCCCTGCTGAGCAATCTTTAACATCGAGGTGAAATACCATGCATGCATACATACACACATCAGTGCATACTGACATACACACATGCATAAACACTCTTGCACCCATACATAGCCGCAGGTATGTGTGCATACATAATTTCACGATGTTTTATATATGTATATATATATATATAATATGGATGTGCACACCTTCATGCAGGCATACAGGCCCGCTTACATGTAGACATGCGCACGTGGATACACAGCTAGAGACAGATGTAGATGCCCGCACCCTTACATACACCCATGGTACTTAGGTAGGTGGGCAGGTATATAGGGCGGAGAGTGCAACTGTATATATTTACATTTATATATATATATATATATATGATGTACAACATCAATAAGCGGAATCATAACCATACGACCGAGAAAGAGTAAATATACAGCAAGACAGAGAAACATAGCAAAGTCAGAGAGGGGTAGAGAGAGAGAGAGGTGGCAAACAAGACATGCGCACATTTGCCACATATATGTATATATATATAGAGAGAGAGAGAGAGAGAGAGAGACAAAGAGAGAGACAACTATTGTTCTTTTTCATGTTTGCGTCTATACTTATATCGGAGTCCTTCGGCGAGGCGGAGCGCCACCGCGGAATAGAGCTAGGACGATTCCTGGATCTGCTCAGCTTTTGAGCGCTTTTTTCGCGGGCTGTGGTCTACGGTTGATTGAGGGGTCGTATGCATGTACGATATTTTGGGAATCGGGATGGCTCAAGGCCTGCTTGCTCGTAGTGATAGTGGCGTCGTTCGATCAGTCTGCACGTGCCAACTGTCAGGGTCGAAGCTACTTTTTTCCCTCCCACCCTGCCGAAGCTGCGAGGTGAAGACTAGCCGAAGCTACTTGGTCATGATTAATGGCTTCTTCCGAAAATCTCAGCCTCTGGGAAGACACGAAACCTGGAGACTTCGAGCCAACTGCACTGCCCAGCAAAAGACTGGAGACACAATATGGTATTACTATAGTATTATGGTACTATAGTATTATACGTAGTGTTATGGTACTATAGTAAGATGGTACTATCGTATTATAGTATTAAGCTACTAGAGTATTAGTATTATGGTACTATAGTATTAAGGCTCGAGGCTGGGACCCACTAAGGCAGAGAGCATCCTGGTCACCCGCTTTTAGAAATACGTTGCTGCAAGATCTTCAGATTCTGGCATCGTGGGTTCAGCTTGAGGATCAAGCTTCAGCCTGCTACCTCTATGCCGTCAGACTCCGAACTCGCTCAATTTCAGAAGATGCGGTAGCAACGGAATGTGCTCAAATTCAAGTGTCTGGAACCGCAAGAGTGAGACAAAACCTGAGATGCAGCCACGGCGCATGAAGAACGCCGATCGATCGACATCCTCTCGTAAGACGCGCCACAATAGTCACGTGAAAAAGCAATGAAACGTCAAATCGTTGCTCACACTGCGGTCCTTGAACAGATTTGCGGAGCTGCCAAACAGAATTGCTCTGCGGACTTTCTCCTTCTGCTCCGGAGTCAGGACACCTTGGTCGCATGCAGCAAGACACAAAGGCGGCCACTAAGTGCAAGTGACAGGTCTGACATACGAGTAGAGCCGAGGATGCTAGCAGCTAGCATCCTCAGCACCCGCTAATGATTGCGAGTGAGGTTGTTGTCGAGTGGCTTATCTGCTCGATAATGGACATCACAGCTTCATCGGTGACTGGCGAGCGGCTGCTATCTAATTCGCCTTATCAAGGGCCAGCAAACAAGTTTCATCAGATGTGGCTGCCCCATTCCCCTCCATCAATCGTCAGCCCAAGGCCTTCGAGGCTGTCAGCAAGTTCGCTCATGGTGGGCTTTCTAGCAACTGCTCGGAAATCCGAGGTGTAGCGAGTGGAGTACCTCCTGTCTGTACCTTGCTGTGTGACGAGATGGCTGGTGACATGCCGGGTGTTGTCAAGAAAAGCTGCAACAACTGGCAGGCAGTGCCCCAAAAAACTTGCTCAGTTCATCCATCATGCCACCGTCCATTTTCAGGCCAAAACGGCTCCGTCAGAAAGGCTTCGTGTGCAGCCAACGGCTGCTTTCGGAAACCGAGGGCTGAAGTCCATGTTGGTGGGATTGACCTGCACACGTCGCCGTCAACACGTGCCGCACCCGTTGTTCGACCCTGCATAATGCGCAGCACGGCGCCGCGCTCGGAGTCTTCCACTAACAGGTGAAACATCTTTGTCTTGGTGCAACTGGCAGTCAACCGAGTTTTGTCATCTTTGAAATATGCACAGAACGGCTAAAACATATTCTCGACAGTGTCTCAGCTTAGTTGGTCTGGAGTTTAGAGGTGCTCCACTGGGCCACCGCTGTGCCACCCTGCCCGATGCTGCATCATGGGTTTCAGGTAGCCTCAGAGCAGCCGTCGCCTCTCATCAGTCGCATGAAGACTTCTGCGTTTAGGTGTTCGAGGTCCAAAGAAGCAACATTCCATGCAACGGCCGGTGTCGTGCTTACATCTTGGCAGTGGACAACGGTTACGGTGCTGTCTACATTGTCGACATTGCTCGGTATGAGGCGCCCGGCCTCTCATCTCTTGGCGCGCTGATTTGCGGAGCCGGCCTTTGGTTGAACCTCCGTCGCCTGGACTTTGTGGACCAAGACCTCAAGGTTTTCATCGCTGATTGCCGCGAGGCTTTGGGACGTTGCTAGGGGCCTTAGGCTCGGGCGCCTTTCGGCAAACTCGGATGGTTCTGCTCATGGCCTTTGCTCCAGTCATACGACACAGCATAGGCCTCAGTGCTTTCTGGGCATGCCGTCGTCTCAGTCAGAAAATCAAAACGAAGCAAGGGCGGGCGAGGGCTCGGGCTTGGGGAAGAACGTTTTGACTTGATCAGCTGAACTCAACAAAACCCTAAGCCTGTGTGCATCCAGCTTGAAGAAGATGAATCAAAACTCTTCAAACTGAGCTCCGGCTTCCTTCCAAACGAAAACGCTGAGTTTCATGTCTCCTGAGGCTCAAACAGGCCCCTTTCGGTGGACTTCCGATTATGAAACCAACAACCCTCCGACTTCCTACACTTCGTTCGACCGGGGGAAGATTCGTCACAAACAAAAATCATCGCACTGATAGTGGCACCCTGCCGTGCTTGATGCCTCAGGGTCCTGCCCAGCTTATCTGTACTCGGAACTCGTGCCACAAGACTGGCAGTCTGCCGGGAAGCGACATCTGAATTTCGACCCAGTTGCATACATGTCTCCGGGTGCCTGACGGTAACAAGCACTATGCTGATGAACCCAGCTGCACGTTTGCTTCCAAACAGAAGAGTGCCTGGTTTCATGCTTCACTTGTGCATCTGAGGTGCGTTAAACTTCCCCGAGGTTAACGGATAATGACAGGAGTTGAAGGCTTTGAGGCGCTGTCCTCAGTTTGCACCCGCCTGTGAGTTGCTTTACGCTGCGACCCCTGATCGTAATTGCTTGTCTTATGTGAGCCCTTCCATTCAGCTTGCGCTCTGTTCTCCTTGTCCCAATACACAAAGGTGCCATCACCGCCACAGGTAGCAAATGTCCTCAAGCAGCGGCCGCGTGAGTGGCGCACAGCATGTGCTGCTTGGGCAGGAGTAAACACAAACACAAACACACACACAGATATATATATATATATATATATATATATATTATGCAATATATGTACTTATTTATATATGTGTGTGTATGTATTATGTATGTGACCGGAAGCCAGCCGTATGTGACCGGAAGCCAGCCGGAGCTGCTCATACATGCCTGACTGCAGCCATATTCGCCCCATGGTTGGGTGGAAGTCGATGTCGTTCACTGCATAGATTTCTGTGTTCGTGCGGTGGCACCTTGTGTCAACCGTTCTCACCACAATGCGAGCGGCATCGAGCGGCATGATGCAGCGCGACGGAAAGTTGCCAAACTGCTGTTGTCCGAGATGCTTGAAGGCAAAGTTTTTGCTCGTGTCCTCTATGTGGGCGATTGAGCAACGACCTTCTATCGATCCAACTGCATATCCTGTCTTGTCAGGAAAGCAGCCTCGGTAACGAGGCCATGATGTGTAGCTCTTCCTCCCAGCAACATGTGCGAAACGCCGAGTGGGAACGGCCAAGCGGCAAATGACTCTTGTTTGCATTTTGAGAGCCGTCTGGCCCTGTTTATATGGCGCCGGATTCTGCTGGATGGCTTGCAGATTGTATACAAGCCTCGGCAGCAGTCGCTCCATGCACATGTCAGTATGGGTAGCACATGGTCTCTTCCAGCACAGAAGTCTCCATCCCATGAAGCCTATGCATGTTGGCGGCAGCGAGACTGGGGCAGATTCAAATCTTGGATCTCCGCAGTGGTTTTCGGACATCTAATGCTATGTCAGGCGAATCGATTTTCGCGAGCCCCTCACAGAGTTGGACGGTAGCTGATTCTCTGATAGATATGCGTTATGAGACCTAGGAAAGTTTCGCAACCCGGGCCCGAGAATTTTCCTATCTGCCAAATCCCAGCACGAGGACAGTATCGTTGTCGAGCAGGCGGTAGGGTCAACGCGCATCTATGCGTAGCTTCTCAAACGCTTCAGGCGAGGCGATGGGCGAGAATGGAGGGCTTGCAGCAAAGAGGCACATGCCTCTCCGCACAACCCACTACAAGCAATGGATATTTCACGTCCATCGTGTATACTCCTTGGATGGACAACAGCCAACAAACAACCTGCACGACCAGGACCTTCCATGTGGGCCACTGGCTTCGTCAAGCCAAGTATCGTTCCGGAAGCTGCAGAGTGGCCACAGGAGTGGGTTGTTGAAGGTTCCAGAAACCTGTGCAGGACCAGGTTCATAGACCTCCTGCGAGCACCTCTCCAAGTGCCCTAGAGTAGCGGCCCTGGCAGCTTTCCAGCGAGTGCCGGCAAGCTTCGGAGTGTCCTGTCCCAGCTTCCTGAGACCACCATGTTCATCTCATCCACGACGAAGACTTCCTTCACTGGCCCATCATGCTGACCTGGAAGCTTCTCACGTGCAGCAGCTACGGGCACTTGTCAACAGGTCGGCAAGTGTTGAAGTCAGCGCGGCACCTATCTGCTGTTCTTGCTGAGTCTGCAAGACTTTCATTTTCACCTTAGCTTCGGAAGCAGGGGACGTTCGGACGGTGGGCATCGTCCTCCTTAAAAACAGAACACCTGCCTGGTGCCTGACTTTTGTAGCACTTGCACTCGAACAAGTCAGGCGAGGGCTTAAGAAAAGTGACACCAATCCCAGTGACATTAGCCTAGGGTGCCTGACTTACAAGTAGCTGATGTGATTCTGCCCTTGCCCCCAAGCATTTCCTCGCAATGCGCTGTTGCATGATGTTGCATGTTGCACCTTGTTGTCGCAGCCTCCGCTGAATACTCGCTGGCCGTCTTTGGAGAAAGCGCAGCATAGTACTGGTGCTTCATGGTTGTAAGCCATTCCTTCAGCCAGGCGGCAGTCTCTGCTTGTTATTCATCCAGCTGGCTGCTTGCTGCATGCAGGGCACGCGGAGCGATGTTCTGTGCAGTGACTTCGTAGATTCTGACACCTCTATAGTCAGCAGGTAGGAACGCACAAGTCCGGATGAACTGCCTGGAGCATCCAAGAAAGCACCGACCGCGATCCGAGTTGAGGCAAGGAGCTCTTGTCCCAGGAACTACATGCGAAAATGTTCGCAGCAGGGGACCAGCGTAAGCAGCTGATGGAGTCGCTGGGACCCTCTGGCACCGGCGCATCCTGGAAAGGATCTTGAAACATTGCTCGCAACATCTGTGTTGTCTGCAGCGCAGAGAAACTTCACATATCATGTATATATACATAGGTACATATATATATATGTATGTACATGTATATACATATATATATATATATATATGTATGTACACACACACATAAAACTAGATAAGTGTATACGTACATACGCATGTATTACATATTCTACACGTAGCTGCACATGCACACATACATGCACCTTTCTCGGATTAATCAACCATCCATTTCGACAACAGCACGATGTGTAAGCAAGCCCCGTCTGTTGCGCGTGCCCACGCCGAACTTAACAGTTTGTGCGAATCCACCGTCACCATCTAACGAAGCGTTGCATACCAGTATTCCATGGGACGAAGATCACTAGCCTGGGCCCTGGCATTCAGGAAGTTCTTCCGTTAGAAGATGAAATGGGAGGAGGCCTTTAGGTGTGAATGGGATTCGGGCCGGTCCCGTCCACAGAGGCAGGTTTGGGTTATCTTATATCTTGGGGGTGGTGGGTTCTGGGCTTATGTCGGGCTTCAGGTGGCTTCAGGCTTTGGGGCTTCATCAACCAGCGTATCAGTGACTTTCTGCTTCGATACAACTTGTCGCTGCTCAAGAACAAGTGCATTGCTGTGCAGCATGATGCAAAATGATCTCGCAGCCAGCTGAGACATCTTCAGCTACTGGCAAATTCTACTGCAGGCAGCTACAGTCATCCATTGCGGCATCCATTGCAATACGAACACGGATATCTTGTGTTAGAGCACTGGAACATACCATCATGTAAGTTCTGCTCGGGAAATTTCCAACTCTTGATATCCTATTTCCGCACCTATAGACAACAACGAGCTCAGAAACTTGGATTGAATGGGCAATTTTGTTGCCGAACTTCTGTTTACTTGCCGCACACAGCTCCATCACATAAGCATCCGTAGCGGACAAACATGAATTAGCTTGCACGTCTGGGAGTTGAACACAACATCTGGTGAGAGTCCCGCAAGAGTGGTCATCATGCAGCCAGCTCAGGCCCTTGTATTAGATGACACAGCCACCCCGGGCCGTGAACAGGATTCCCCGCCACGCCACCCTACCATGTCCTACCCTAGCCAGTGGAATATTTAAGTTCTTCCGTCGTTGCAAGTCCTGATTCGTGTTTGGATCCTTGATCTGTGGTGTGCCAAATCCACCGCAGCCGCCGCAGCCACCGCCACCAAACCTCGTGCGTGCAGCTTCTTTAGACCCTATGGCGAGACATCTGAGACGGAGTTGTGCAAAACGGACTTCTGGATTCGGGCTGTCAAAACAGGGCTCCTGCCCACATGTGGCAGGTCCGGACTATCTGGACGAGCTGGTCTTACCATGCGAGACTAAGCAGGACTGCCAGGTGCCGGGCAATCCTCCGCCAGTGGCACCGAACGGCTGCGTGGCGCCGAACATCTGGCCTGCATTGCATTGGGCCACTATGAATTCATTGAGCTGCTGGAGCTTGCATGTGCGCTGCCTGGGTCCACCCTGAGCTGTGCCCCAGCCCAGTGACCCCGGTCCCTGCCCGATGGAGGAATAGATGGCACAAGCACGAAAGGAATCAAGGGTGGCATGCAAGTTGAGTGGCTAAATGCTCGCTCCAGACACCTGGCAAGAAAAACTCAGAAGATACTACAGTTTCTGCAAACTCCGACTCGCATGTGCGATAGCACGCGCGGCAGATAATAAGGCTGCCTACCACGTGCCGAAATTTGATAATCACGTGCACATGCTGTGCACTAATTATGCACAAACAAACTACTGTAGTGCACAGGTGCTGAGAAGGCCAGCTGTACAACTGAATCATTGAGCCTTGCAGCCTCAGAGAAGCTGTGCACGAAGCCCCACCGGGGAGGACTCACTCACTTTCTGGGACGATGGGTGATGTTGGCGAATTCGCTTCGCTGCACTCACTTCCTTGCATCAAAGCAGAAGAATAGACTTCGGCAGCGAGAAAAAACAAGACTTCGAGCACTACTTAGACTTCAAGCTCTAACAAAAGGGAGGCGAGTCGCCCTCTCGCGCTTTTGGCGTGGCTGGGAGCTGCTCCAGGAACTCGGAGAGCCAATCATCGGTCGAGGGCATCTCCTCCCAGGGACACAGAGGACACTTCTGGCATTTCGCAGGACTCAAAGCTTCTACCCATAAGGCTCATCCGCAACTCCGCAACATGCGGCTTTGTGTGATCGCAGTCCAAGTCACTGCATGGTTCTCGATGCTCCATACAGCTTCGGCCGCATCCAGGGAATTTCCCTCGCAAATAAAACGCATAATGGAGGCACACGCACACCACGGCAGCTCTGCAAGATAGCAGGTCTTTGGGTCGCCCTTGAAGTGGCCCGTCAAGACCTTCAGAAAGCATCGCGAACTCTGGGTTTAGCCTTCTCCGTGCCACGCTTCAGAAGAGTAAAACAAGCAACAAGCTTAATGAAAACCTGCCATTATCAAGCAACTACGAACCCCCCATCACTATAGATATAGTCTGTTTCTGCTACTTTGCTCTGTGGTTTGAGCGGCGAGCCGGGCTCCGGAATAAGCTTGCCAGTAGCTGGGGCTGATGGACAGCTGCAAAGACCCACGCCTGGTGGGACGAAACATGCACATCTGACGCTCTGTCGGTCCACATCTGCCTGTATTATATGTCTATATGTGCGTATACTATCTACTTTCGTGTGTGCATATATACACACAAAAATGTGTGTGTAGATATCTATATATATATATATATATCTATATCTATATATATATATATATCTACTTGTATATATATATATATAACAAGAAAAGAAGCTATAGTACCAAGACTGGATACTCTACATACGAGGGTGCCGCGACTGGGTCGGTTGCACAGCCTGGGCTACACATGTGCGAGTATACGTGATTGTTTTGGGTGTGCGCGTATGCTATTGCAAATCTTCAAGGTGTACTTTTTACATGCATTGAGCCAACACTCCTCTTCCATCACCATTCCTATAAACCTCAATCACAAGTGGATGCTTGACTGTGTCACGATGGGGTGTGTTGCATGTCTACATAGGCCAACTGGACAGCACAACAAACCTGGATGACCAGGTTGTGCAAACTGTGACATCCTGTAACTGTAACACCAAACTCGGGGAAGGCTGCCCAGTATGTTCGCAGACGGCATGCGCCCCCGAAAGCATAACACACACACAGACAGACAGACACACACACACACACACACGTGCGCACACAAACAAGTACTGAAAACACAAGCACATCGATGCACCAAGATAGACGAAACAAACAATCACAAGCAAACATATCAAACACACCGTGCACATAGGTTTCAGTACCTTGGTTCATGTCGTGGGGTTGGTTTCTGCGGATCAACAGCCCTGATGAGCCACCACTCCTGAAACTAGGTGGTAGCTTCTATAGGTAAACCCAGGAATGCGGCTGCACAAGCTTAGAGGCAAATGGCCAGTCTAAACTGATGCTGAACTGATCTTTCCCTGCCAATTGCATTCCGCTCAACAGTCAGCATTGCTTCCAGCACGTCTGCACGGCCGAAGGGCGCACAAAGCATGATGACGTCTTCAGGCAGGTCACCACATCATTTCTCGACGGCGTAGCAGCAGCCAAACGAACGACTTTGTTCGGCGAGGCAACTGCCGAGCCAAAGATGCCAGTCCTGAGTACACAGAGGTCGCTTCGGCTTAGGCCTATCTTGCAACGCTGTCCCCGCTTGCGCATGCTGCCGCCAGGGCCGGCACACTGCAGACTACAAGGACTTTAAAGCGTGCATGGAGGGCACTCGCCGACAGTGGATCTAAGACGTTGAAAACCTCGAGAGGATTGAGCATGATGATTTCCCCCACGCGAGCCAGAAAATATGCGCAGGACTCCACATACCTTAGGCTCCAGACTGGGTTGCAATTCTGCTCACTTCTTAGCACCACAGCACGTTTAAGCTCAGTTCAGAAAGAAGGAACCCCTGAATCGAGCTATGACTTCACTTTAAGTTTGGATCTAAGTACCACCCGGCCGGCTCAGAGTTGCCAGCACATTCGGTGAGAGCCCAGGCTGTGTCCAGCAGGCAATGCATGGCCTTCTGAATCGCGTGCTCGGACGGGCACATATAGTTCGCCCAACAGAGCTCGGCCAGGAAGTTGAACAATGCCTAAGATTCGGGCTGGGGATCCGGGCGAGCGTGGCACTTTGATGCTATCAACAAATAGAACCAAGCTCTAAACGCTGACGAAGTGTATCCAGGTACCAAGACCTTCCGACGTGGCATGACCCCGCGCTGAGCTGTGTCCCGCAGGGTGGAGGCTAGGGACATCTTGATCGCAGATGTGAGAGTCAAGACTTCGGAGGTGCCCAGTTGCTTGCAGGCCCTGGTTGTCGGCCATATCTTGTCCAAGTCTTTGATTAAACCTCGATGGTCCTTGGAAGCAGGATTGTTGCGGAGCCTACTGAAAAAGGCACACTTTTTTGCAGCTGCAGGCGCCAACAGCAAGAGCGCTTCCTCCACAACCTGAGCTCGTGCTGCGCAATGTCCAGGGACAAAGGCCTTGTTTAAGCCATTTGAAGCCTATGTAAGCCTGGCGAGCTTGTGGTGATTCCGGCCTAGAGAACGGCTATGTCCCCGAATGCCCAAGTTTTTTGGCAGTTTATTTCAAGAGGGGCTGTTGGAAAGATCTTCAGTGGCACTGCTAGCGTGATGCTCGAAGGGCATCTGCCCTTGCAACAGTCTGCGTTGTGCCCGTCGTGCGTCCCGCACGTTTCCTCATTGCAGGGCCCGCCCAATCGAGGCGAAAGCAGAACTAACTGCTCAGGTGCGTGTTCCTATGTAAATCCAGTCCAGCCTTTTCAGGCTTGCTTGGCTGCGTTTCGTGCCCGAGTTTTGCGGCCTGCAGAGCGCCTGCAGGTTTAGTTTAATGATTTATGCCTTCCTTATGAGTCTTACTAAGCTGCAGAAGAACAGTATTCGCTACAATTGGCTCCAATGCACTTCGCCCGCGACGTCTCGAAGCTCGGACTCCGAGGTTGCTGTGGCAATGCGCCTCAGGTTCCATGCTGACGGCTGACGGCATCTTGGCCCGACGGCCTTATTTATGTTCAGTCAGTCACCCGCCTGGTCAACTCTTCCGGTAATCCGCGAAGCTCAGTTGGAACCTCTTCCGCTGGTCTCAGCAGCAGCGAGTGCCTCGGGCCTGGGCTGATCCAGCAATCCAACCTTCTGCAAGATTCCGTTTGCACAAAAGGCCACAACGATACCTGCATTGCTAGGACTGCTAGGAGTGAGGTCGGGGCCGATAGTTGATCGTCGGCAGCTCAAGCGGCTCGCCATAGCTATCAGGACAAGAGAGAGGTCATGTTGACTGCGTGGTCGCGCAATCCGGCCATGCACGCGGCATTGTAAGTGCCAGTGCTCCGGGTTTCGTGTGATTGGACCTTCTATCACGTGGTTTTTTTCCCATTTGATAGCATTGCGTAGCTAGATGCAGGGCAGGCTGGCTGAATTGCCGGAGGGCTTCATCTTCGCTGCCCTGGCCCCGGCCGTCGCTTCTCATGCAACTCCATGTAAGCAATTTCAAGCCTGAACGAAAAGCACATGAAGCATGCGGACAAGACATCTGACTGTGGCTCTTGAAATTTGACGCAGCTTTTTCTGGGAACTTCGGGGTCCAGGATCGGCTTTGGCAGCACGAGTCACTGGGCAGACGTACGCACAGCTCTGTACTCTGCACGATGCTGCGGCAATTTACAAATTGGAAAGAAGGCGCCTGTGCCTCAGCCAGGTCCCGACTTGCCGAGAACAAAAGACCTACTTATATTGGGACGGACAGTTATATCCCTATGTCGATCGGAACAATCAGTCCTGTCTCAGAAAGGCAGTGCTGGCTGACTTTGCTTTTAGCACGCTGGGTCGCCATCGTTCCAGGCAAAACATCTTGCACAAGTAATTTAGGCGAGAAGGCTCGAGCCAAAGTGTCGGATCTTGTGTCCCCTTGCCCTGTGCCTTCGGTTATAATGAAGATCTGATAAAAAAATTGGCATACTTCGCTCATGAAGGAGCACTTGGGTGCTTTGGTACCTGCACAGTGTTGCACAGCAGCCCACGGAGCATCGGAAAGAGTGGAATCACTGCACGCCAACCTCCAGTGCGACGACGCAGCCCTGCATTCTATTACAGAGGCCATGGCAAAGGGCTTGAATTTCTTACCCACGCTGTGATGCTGTCTCGGAGCGGCCTGAATATGCACAGTGTCGTCGCGCTACAGCCGAGCTGCAGGGCACAAAGTCTCTGGGCCTGACACAAGCCCAATTTGCAACAAACCAACCAAACCCAGCTTGCTTCCTTGCGAGAGGAATGGATTCGGGTTCTTGGGGCTGCAAGAGGTGGCTTTTTGGACCCTGTGCCACCCAACGACGTCCAATAATGCAAACCTCAAGACTTGCGACTGCACAAGTCACAAGCAGCGAAGAGCCTGCAGAGCTCGTGGAGCCTGTGCGCACACAGGCGGCACACCTGACCAGCAACTTCTAGAAGATTTGCGTCCTTTTTGACGTCGAGTTTCAAGACTAGAGACTTGGCGCAAACCATGCAGCAGTGCAAACGCAGCACAGGCCAACGGCAGCCTCCGTCCACGAACATTGATTCGCCTCTACGACAGTGTCGAAAAGCCAAGCGAAGCCGATTCGCCGCGTGCAAAAGCCGGAGTGTGAGTATGCAACATGTGCGTGCAGAACCCGCAACGATTGCTAAGTGTAGGAATCAGCACCCTACATATTGTAGCAAAGGACAGCCCTGCTGCTCTTATCAGGGAAACATTTTAGATTCATTTAGATCAAACGAAAGCTGCAAAAGTGCATTGTGACTTTCGTCCCAGTTCTGCAGGCCTGCGTGTCTGTCTTGAGGATGCATCCTCCGCCGATGTCTCTTCGGGCGCGTCAGGCTCAGTGACACGACCAGAGCTGCAGCAAAGCCATGATTTCTGCATCATCCAAGAATCGTCCTGCACCTGAAATCAAACAAAACATTGGGGATCTTGGGAACGGGAATAGGAAAGAACCCATGCCATGACGACTTCTCCGGCCTCGCTTCTGGTCACTAAGGGCTCCAGTTCCGAAAGCAATCCCTGGATGCAGTCCACGTTTGCTTGAACGCCATCATCTTGCACTTTCCTGGGGCATCGTAGGGAAGCATGCCCGAGGCTCGCTAAGCCTGCATACTACCTGCGACCATGCTGCCCCCAATCAGAATCGCGAGCGTTTGCTTGCCAACGCTCCGGATCTGTTGAGAAAGCGGCAGGTTAGTGAGCAGCCAGTCTCTGGCTTCTCTGAGTCGATCTTTCTCTTCGCAAGCTTAAGGTTACGGTTACGCAGGCTAGAATCGGGCCTAGACCATGTCTAATTAATTATTCGTGCTGTGTTAGCCTGTTTCGTGACAGCGTGTGGGACAACCAAGGCAGCATGAGCATGAACTGTTGACAAACATCCTTGCACTCTTCTCCATCTATCGCTGCTCACATCCATAGAGACAAAGCCTACCTTTGTTACCCCGAGCTTTCACTGCTGGGACCTTCAGGGTTCACCGCATTGTTCACGAAATCCACACAATGCTTCTCGAAGTCCGCGATGAACCTGAAAAAAGGCAGCATAGCAAGCGTTCAGCCATGTAAAGCAGCGCCTATGGAGTCTACGATTGTAGGACTCGTGTACTCTTTGGCAGAGCATCTGAGGTGGACGCACTGGCTTCGGACCAACACCTTTTTCATGACAGACATAGCCTTGCCGACACAGAGGGATGCCGACACTGCCACATCATGAAGAAATTTCCAGGCCAAGAGACCCCAGAAGCGTTGATCCATGAGCAATGGCCCTGTGACACAGCATGGCTTTCCTGAGCAGATTGCGGTAGTTGAGCCAACCCAGGACGGAGAGCAGTGCAGGCATTAAAGCTCAACCTATTCCTTTTGAGCAAGGGTCTGGTTCGCAACGCCTCGACGGTTGTCCCAAGCCCACCATGAACTACAAAGCAATCCATCTCGGGAAACAGAAGGCCAAAGTCCACCTGGCTCCGAGCCAGAGTCTTTGAGAGCTTCGAAGGACGAAACATTTTCTACCAAGGCACAGCTCGTGCTTCAAAGAAGCGACCGGTCTCTTTGAACTGGCGAGCTGCATTTTCAAGGTCTTCAGGCCTTTCAAGAATGTCACAACACCTGGACTGAATCTCTTCTGCTGTCTTCCTCGTGCTGGCCAGGTAACCCTTCATCGATGCGCCCGACGTAGATCACGGCGACCGGGAAGTTGGCTTCCTGGGCGGGGTGATTCTCGACGAGAGACTGCTTCCTATTGATGCAGATAGGGCACACTCAGCATCTTGACAATGATTCCTGGGAGCCATGGAATTGGATGCTTGACAAGGCACTGACATGGTGCCTCCTCTCGAAGTGCCAACATGAGTGCCGCGCGAAGCAATGTACGGCGGGGAACAGGCATGCTGCTGAAGGTGATAAGGCAAAGCTTCTTCCCTTCCTGCCTGACACATTCCAGCTGCCAGTTACCATGCTAAGAGGTATGTAATACGGCATCCCGGATGTACTCATGTGCCAGCGCACGGCAGCTTTCAACCACGCTGCCTTGCGGCCTCGACAAAGTCGCCAACTTCACCCAACGATTTCCTGCATCTTGCACACAAGCCCTAGGGGGGCCCTACAGTAGACCTTTGAAACTTGTACAGACGTTTGCGTTCTATGCACAAGCGTCCATGCGTGCTGAGGCAGGCACCTGCCCGTACCGGCCTGGCAGGGCCAGGAGGTTTCACTACTGTCATCTTCTTCCCACCACACCCAGATGAAAGTGCAAGAACGAAATTCCAGACCGAGCCTGGTTCCGCAGGAAAATGAAGTCCGTCTGGATAATGTTGTCAGGCCAGTCCTGGCTTCAGGTTATGAGATTGCAGAAGCTCTCGCTGTGGCTTCGAGTCACGAGTCTGTCAGAGCATCGTAACATAGAATCGCCAAGCTGGTCAGCAGACAGTGCCACTTGTTGCGGCATATTACACACGGTATATCAGGTCACCAGAGTCCTGAGGCCGCTGAAACGTGCCCGCCGGCATTGGGATGATGATCGGCACCCGCGCCTGGTTGTAAGCCTCCAGGCAGGGCCAGGCCCGGCGAAAAACGACTCTGACTCGCAGGCTGCCTGCCATGTGTCCGTCGGGCCAAGACCGAAGAGCTTGCGGAGATGATTCAAATTCCTCAGTCGATGGGGCTGTCGCTCTCATTGACATATCAAAAATGCAACTCATGAGCCGAAGCACAAAGATGCAAAAGGGTTCTTTTCCGCAAGGTCCTCAGGAAAATCCAATCAATTATTTGTCAGTGCCGTCTCCGCCCCTGTGTTGAAGCAGCTGTCCTTCAATAGCTTTAAGGAGTTGTGGGACGTAAACGCCATCTCGTCGACAGTGTCCTCAACGGCTCCACGTCCAACTCTGCCGTTGTCCAATGTGGCTCACTGGTGGTAATTAGCATGCCCCACGGTGCGCAACATGTTAAACACAATGCAGTCTGGGTTGTCATGGGCGGTGCACTGGGGCGGAGACGAGAAGGCTTTTACCGTCCGGGCTATGGATGGGCTGCACTGCCTTCCAGTCCTGTGCAGCTGTGGCTTCTTTCCCAAAATGACGCAGCTTGACTGGCCTCATCCTTGCTCGGTATGCAGCTTGGCTGCAAAATAAAGCCTCAGCTCACTGAATTTCGCTTCAGTGTTTCAGGACCTGAATTTCAGGCTTGCACCTGAGGCCAGGGCCTACCACTGGCTTCTGGCAGTGCTCGCCGACCAGTGCGGCGACTCCCGCCAGTGTGAAGCCTGAGACGCACAATGCAACACCGGCGCATGGGCAGCCTTGCTGCCACAATGTGTCCTGCCGACAACGAAAAGTGGAAAAGCAGTTTAATGATCAATTGGGCGAGACTGCTCGATGCTCAATGTCTGCTCATCAAAAGCGGCTCACGCCAAGCTGCCAAACATGATGAGATCCACGGGCTTGGGCTCAGCCTCCATAGCCTTGACATAATCGACGAAGACCGTAGCACTGGAGAAGAACTCCTTTCACACAGGCACAGCCGCGGCCTTATCATCCGACACTCGGCCGGGGCTAAATGAGACAAGCGTCGGCTTCTGATCTTGACAGGGCGATCCTGAAGCTCTTGATGGGATACAGTATACGGGAGACACAGCAGCCACTGTCACGGAGTTCTACTGCAACTCCGTGAGATTTTGCCGGTAAGCAACATCTGCAAGAATTCTGCACGATGTGTGAGCAAGAAATGCGCGCCCACGCTGTCCATTCTTGCCTGACGCAGTTTCAACATATGGGATCCTAAGTATTTCACTGTCTGCTCTCAGTCCATTGGCCTCAGTGTTCCCACCACTCGGCCGAAATCTAATCTTGCCGCTAGTCACGTCCTCAAAATGCATAGCAGCAACGCTGGCATCTGAGTTTGGTGCCGATTCTCCACAGACTTAATTAACTTAAGCCGTGAGACCGAGTGCTTTCTTACGAAGGCTGCATGGCTCTGTTCCGTGCAGATTGTGACCTTGCAGTCTTGACAGGCACACTGCTGATGCTCGCTCCTATGGAGGCGTGGCTCTGGGCAAATCGCAGAGTAGATGCATCGAAGCCGCCAGCCAGCCCAGCCGCTCGGCCAGCCCTCGTGCCAGTGCCACAAAGGGCTGCACATCTCCGCGAGTGCCGCGCGTCATCATGAACACCTCAAAGATGCCGAAGCAGATGCTACACTTGACCTTAACGGACCTAAACACTTCGTTAACGTTCCTGATGCTTTTTGCAGGCAAGCAAGATGGGCTGGCCTAGAAATGCGCATCCCTTCACTACAGACGATCACTCTTCAAAGCAGTTGCTAATAAACCGCTCCGTGTGCTCCTGATGCCGCCTAGCAGCATGCATCGGGTACCTGGGGGTGCAAAAACTGTATGTCTGAACACTCCCCACGAAGGCGCTCCGACGGTGCATGTCCGTGCTTGCCAGAATACCTTTGCCCCTGATCGTTCTTTGCCTGTGCCACCGGCCAGTTTTTAGGCAAAGACTCTTGAACGACCTCGATTGTCAAGGAATGCACTGGAGAATTCCACCCGTGTCGTCCGGAATGCTGAGGGATGAGCTGACAAGGAAACTTTGCAGGGCAAGTGCCTAGCAAGCGATGGCATGCAGCAGAAACGGTCAGAGGACGCGCCGCAGCAGGCTCTTGATCCAATCTCGGCATGTTATCTCTACTCTCTCGTCAGGGGATGTCCCGCACACTCTGCCTCCCGATGCCGAATTATGTACCATGTTTGTTGCATCTTTCCTGCTAGGGCCAGGGTGTTGCAAGCTTGGCTCCGTCACGGTGCCGAGTTGCGGCTGCTGAGTTCCCAAGACTGCTTCGTGCCACGCGTCGCTGACCAGGTACGTGGCCTGCAGAGCTGCAGCTGACTTGAGAATCTTGAGGGCAGTCAGAGCAGGGAAGAAAGCATCAGCATCGCGTGGCTCTCCTGGGAATCCTCGAGAAGCTGCGTCAGCGGAATCGCCACTTCCTGATTCCACGCCCAAAGCGCTCACAGTCGTCAGGTCGCCGGCCAAACCAAGAAAAAAGCCCAGGAGCCCCGATCGTCTGGTCCATGGGTCCGACACTCTTGTCATAGAGTGTCACACGGACAGTTGTGCTGGCAACATCCCACCTGCAGTAGCTGACTCCAAAGCACTACCACGCTCTGATTCTGAGCATGCATGTGCATGAAGCTTATGCAGGCGAGCAGGCATCATAACCGCAGGCGAGATGCTGATCTGGAGGCACATTTTGAGCTGCAGCCAGCTTGACACTCTTCCGATCTCAGTCATAGTTTAGGCTATGGGCTGTATAGTGTGTAAACCGTGCTGGGGAGGCTCCTACGACCGAAGAAATCACTCTCGACTCGTTTGGGCCGATGCGTTTGCGCCACGAGCACCTGCAGCAAAAGAGAAGACTCCGTGCGAATTGAGGAAGAGGCCTGGACTCAAACACTCGACCGCACATGGAGCCAAGCTTCCCCTGCTGTTGTGCCAACTGCATGTCGCGTGCACATGGCAGGCTCAAGGTTTGGTGCCAAACCTCGGGATCTCATCTTGTGGCATGTGGATGTGGACACACTGCACACTGCGCTTCGTTAGCTTCGGCTTCTGAAGGAATCTGAAGGCCTTTTGGGTGCATCCCAAGCAATGTCTGCGGCTGCACAACCACCTTGTGCGGTTACGACGCCAACAAGAGAAAACCGCAGCCGAGCTTCTGGGTTTCTGGTCTTGGTGGCCATGTGGGACCTTTAACGCTGAAAGGCACTGAAAGCTCTCAAACGAGAGGTCGCTGCTGTGGGCGAGGCCTGGCCGCCGCCAAAGTCTCTCCGTCTTTGTCCAAGACCTCGACCAGGACCACAGGATCGCAGAAGCCTCGCAACAGCTGAAACCAGCAAGTGGAGGACAACCCAGGCTCAACAGTTGCAAGGATCAGTGGGAGCAGAGCCCTGCGGCCATGGTGCCATCCGGATACTTGGCCTCCATTGCTCCCCGCGACACGCCTCACTTCAAGGCTCAAGAAATACGCAAACGAGGGTCGGGGCAATGTGTTGCCGTCCGGTCCGAGAGCCGAGAGGCCGTATGCAGTTGCTCCCACCGCCAATCCAACGACAGCCCCAGGCCCTCCGCAAAAAGCGCCAGCAGCTGCTGCTGGAGCCAGGATGGTCGCGGAAGCACGAGGGCCGGTTGAACGCCTTCCTTGGAAGATGACTCTCGCTGCGTGGCACACTTGGCGCATCATGGCCGACAGCTAAGGCCGCAGCTTCTGCAAAGCTCCGGAACGTTGACTGCCTGCGCAAGACAAGTCCCATGCTCCCACTCCTTTCGACATCGCCTCGCATCGCATCGTCGCATCGCATATTTTGCAGCTGGGAGGCGCCCTCGAGCACCTGAGACCGTGCTGTAGTCTATTGCAGTATATTGCAGTGCTATCTCTATCTGATGTATGTCACCTCACCAAGTACCCGGTGAACCGCATCAGTGAGTGGTGATTTAGAGTTTTGCATCCAAGCTTCAATTCCGAAGGCATGAGGGAAAGGCTTCGAGTCCTGAGCTTGGAGGCCAGGTAACCGTTGAAAAGCTCACGAACCCATTGTCCAAGACTTCCGGGGACTATATTGGGGCTGTGATGCCTGAGCTTATGGTTTGACGTGTCTTGGTTTCAACCACCACGCCTGCTGCAACAGCTTCCGCAGCTGGTTGAATTCCTTGGTCCCACGTAGCTCCCACGGGATGGCCTCGACCTCTTTGACGACCGCCGGACCTGCAACACAAGTTGGAACGCGGATTCACAGATAACCACTATTTTCAGGAACTACATCGACCTTGACTTGATACCTTTGATTCCTTTGATGCCGGCCAGACGAGCAAAAAACATATCCCACCGTGCAAGTCCAAGGGGCCGCCATTGTGTGCGACATGCAGAGAGCTTTGCTGCAATTCGACGAGAAGCATCTGGAATTGCTGCATCACCTAGCCGCTTCTGACGAGTAATGAAGTAAAGCTACGCCAGGTTTGTACATGAAAACTCCCGTCGACTCTGAGCGGCAGCCGTCAGAGAAGCGGACAGAGGCAACTTGAACGACAAGTCACACAAGCATCGCAGACTGTGCTGCAGTGGTGTTCGCAAGACCACCGTGCAGTCTGGCTTGCCTCGTCTTTCTGGCGCACTTCTACGTTCGTGCCACTTGTCTGACGGCCGACGCAGTGCGCACATATCGGTATGACATAGCATTCACAACTGAATTAGAAGGGAGGCAATGCTCCCGCCGCAAACGCTGCATACCTTACGCAGGTCCACATTCTTCACTGACTCGACTCTGCCCACCTATACACACAACCTGATTCTGCAGAGCAGCAGTGTGCAAGAACGGGTTCCATCGTTTATCACTCTCCTGCATTTGCCACACAGGGGCCACCAAGCTACAGCAGGACTTCTTGTGGAAAAGCAGTATTCAACAGCCATGACCAGGCTTCCATGATAGTTCTCGCCGCTAGCACTGAAGAACTGCAAGAACTTCCGCTTCTGCGCCAATCCAGCATCCAATTCGGCCTTTAGCTCTTTGACGGCGTGCCCCTTCTTGCACCGCAGCAGTAGCCTTGGATTGCTTCCAGACACAAGTCAGGGCCGTTTAGGCCAGTGAGGCCAGTGATTCGAAATTTAGTGCAGGAGCTGAGGTTGTAGCCAACTACCGTGCAATGTGAGGCCTCGTGTGCAGCCAGGCAGCTCTGCGGACATAGCTCAGCACATACCGAAAGCTCTATGCTCTACCGCATGGCTTGGTCACGTAGTCGTGGGCTGTCTATGGAACGAAGCTTGTCTTGCAAAGCAACCGCTTAGATGTGCCTCCCTCTGCACAAGTCCACCGCTGCGGCTGGATAGATAGGACAAGCTTCAAAACTGCGTCCAGATGTGATGCAGCGATGCCACACCAAGTTGAAGTCTAGTTCTTGACATGAACGGCAAGGTCGCCCTGCGAGCCAAACAATTCCACGCAGGTCAACCGGTTCTTCGGGCAAGGCTTGTCTATTGCCGGGGAAGCAATCAAGACCACGAATGTTGATCCTCCAAAATCGTTTGAATTGTCCAGGTGCATCAGCTTGTGCGAACCTGACACCGAGAAGTACTTGGAATGCAGCCAGAAGAAACTAATCGCTCAATCGCTCGGACGCACCTGACGACACCCGAGCTTCTTGGCACCCCTACTGCGTCATTCATTGGCTTTTTCTGACAAAGGCGATATGGTTGGACTGGGTAGGAAAAACATGTCAGTCGGAACTCAGAAGCCGTTTCGTCCCCACACCACCAGGGCAATCGACATAGAGAACATGGACAGCAGCACCACGAAGGTGATGTTCGGGTTCTCCAACGGCGACAGGTCGGCGGTGAGCATAGAGCTTGCCTCATTGAGCGGTGCCAAGCCTGTGGCTGCAGCTCCCACCACTGCTTCGGCACCGGCACGGGTGACCTCCGTCGGCGCGACGAAGCCCGGCGCGAGGCTCAGGACATAGCATGCGGCTGCCAGCAGCAACAGCGCCAAGGGTGATCGATGCATCTTTGCCATGTTCACCTGGGGGTCAAAGATTTCCAGGCGACCGAGACGGAAAGGGAAAAAGCAAACACCATGCATAACTGCGGTCAATAGCATCAGCCACAAAAGGAACATGAACCCCTAGAGCAGCACATGGAAACAAGCACCTCTGCGTCCGTGCACGCAGTTCCCTGTGACCCGTTCACTTCGAGCCCACACATGCAGCACATGCTTCAGAAAGAGATGCTGAACTGCTGAATCTGGGGGGAGACGTGCCCGACCCAGCTTTCTAGCACGTTAAAGTAAGACATTTATGTTCGTGCATGCACCCAGATGGCAGCCTTGCTTTATAGTGGGGACATGGTGCGCGGCACAAACGATGTTGCATCACTCAGACTCATTCGCAAGCCGCAGACAGGAGAGCTCAAACATCAAAGAAACATAGCACCGGCTGCCATGGCTCCTAGAGTCATGCAGGAAGTAAGGTTTGCCTGGCGGCGATCTAGTCTCTACCCTCGCGGATCTTTTGCTCTTCTCGGTGTGCCATCAGTGGGCTTCAACAAGCTGGAGAAGGAATCATCGCGGCAAACTCAGAAGCCGTTTCGTCCCCACACCACCAGGGCAATCGACATGGAGAACATGGACAGCAGCACCACGAAGGTGATGTTCGGGTTCTCCAACGGCGACAGGTCGGCGGTGAGCATAGAGCTTGCCTCATTGAGCGGTGCCAAGCCTGTGGCTGCAGCTCCCACCACTGCTTCGGCACCGGCACGGGTGACCTCCGTCGGCGCGACGAAGCCCGGCGCGAGGCTCAGGACATAGCATGCGGCTGCCAGCAGCAACACCGCCAAGGGTGATCGATGCATCTTTGCCATGTTCACCTGCCGGCAGCAATACGACTCCTCAACATGCATGTCGATGACTATGCAGGACAAGGTGCATAACGAGCTGGAAAGTGTTGCTTCCTGCCTTCTAGCCCTGATCTGCGCGCACCGGATGTTGCCCTGGAGCCCAAAGTGCTGCTGTCAGCTGGTTTGCGCAACTTCAGCCTGACGTTCAATCCTCTAGACTGGAGCAGCCCTCCAACTGCTCTGCTATGCATTGGTCCGCCATGCCCTTGTCGGCTGCCTCTGCATGCAAGCATACATCCCATGCCCGAAGCCATGCGGAATCGATGCTCGCCCCATTTTTCGACACTCGGATTTAGCCGCCCTTCTGTGCTTCCACCAAGGGGAGGTGCTGAAGATGAGTCCGATGATTTCTCTGACTCCACAAGGAGACCATGCAGATGCTCGCGAATTTCTCGCCGGCAGGTGACACGGTTCCGAACAAGCCTGCTTGAACTGCAAAAAGCTCATCTCCAGTTTTGCTAACCACATCGCCTGCTCGGACCTAGGGCATGAAAGGAATACAACAAACTGCAGTCACCGGTCACCGGCAGTCGTCTGGAAGTCGTGGCAATGAAACAGCGCTGCTCGCCGGCTTCTGTGTGAGACGCAGTCTTCACCAGGGCTTCGCCCTTGAAGATGGGTTAGAAGACGTGCAGAATGGCCACCGGCGAGCACATTGGCATGCCGTATGCTTACCATCTGCGGACTTCACTTGAAAACGCCTACCCATCAGAAGCCTTCCTGTCTACGGCGGCAGTTGCTCGTCACTGATCTTGAAAGTCATCACGGCCAATGCATCTGCTGATCAACCTCTTTGCCAGATATCTTGCACGTTAGGCTTCTGTTTTACTCCAGGCATGGATGCCGTTTCCGTTACATAAACCTTGTGATTCATGCCGTGCAAGAGAATCTCACATTTTTGGGAGGTCCAAGCAAGCAAAACGACTGCATTCCTCGACTGCACTGCTGCACGATCTTGGGGCCGCTGCCAGGATGGCAGCGCTTGAAGCATCGGAAATCCACGAAGGGCGAACCGGGAACGTTGGCCTGGCGTAATGTGCCGTTCTGAATCTGACCGGTTAGCTCGTGCGACTATCATCTCATGCGACTTTGAGCCGAGAGGTCTCAGTCACATGGGCCGCACCTGGCTGTGACCGCAGATGGGCATCGTCCAAATCTCCTTGCACGGAGCAGCCGAAAACAACATTACACATGCACGATTCTTGTGTGTGGACTATCCAGCACCCGGCACTGTCAAACCGCATTCAGACGAGCTGCGCAGCGCCCTGTCTTGCTGCGGAACTCAAAGCCGTAGCAGAATATGTTCCAATCATTGCACAACCTTATCAGCGGAGACGTCGGAGTAGAATTCACTGTTCGTTCCGTCATGTTGACGGTTGCGAGAGCAACAACGCATGCAACAGCTCGTTTTCTCATGCGCTCCATCATGCATCGGCCTTTGCTGCCGCTTCGTCCTTTCATTCGGAAGCACATTGACAAATACCTTCGCCAAAGCCGCGGCCGGGAGCAGCAATTTCAGACTTGCAGTGGTCCCAACCTCATGCACGGCAGCTCAACACCCAGGTAGTGTAAAACTTGCTCACCTTGACACTGACATGGACGCACAAAAAACAGGGACCGAGGGCATCGCCGAAGATCAGTGTTTCCAGGAGGGAATATCTATCTGCGCCTGTTTCGACGAGACTTCGACGAGGCAGTGGTTGACACACTGACATACTAACACCACACTATGCCGTGGGAGGAAATTGAGGGTGGCATAGATGCATGGGGTGGCCAAGGTACATTTGGAGTCCTCTGATTCCAGGCACACCACAGGCTCCCTTAGTTTTCTTAAAGCAGTGCTTAGTATCTCGCTGCTTCGGCCAATGTGTGCCGCATGTCTCGCAGCTTGTTTGCGTTATCCTGCCAAGACACTTGGCATCCTTTGGAAAGTAGGCTTCGGATCCAACATGGTGATAGATTGGAAGCGGTGGAACGTGAGGCACCGGGTCCCGTGACCGCGTGATTCGCCACAAATCCACTTTCCGGCCGAACATCACGTCCTGACTCGACACAGGGGTGCCTGCAAGGGTCGGTGGGGTATGGGTGGATTCGTAGTGTACAAAAGAAAGCTAGGTGCAGCTACAAGCAGCCGCCAGTCGACTTCCTACGAAGACTTAGAGTAGCTGTACCTGGTGGCTTGTCCATTCCGACACTTATGCCCAGGCACAAATGCATCGTGAAAAGCTTCGTTGCCAACCCGGGGCGACTCGAAATTGTAGGACAAACCCACGCTGTAGCCTCGAAGTTGCCTCGGAGTTGCCACTGAAGGCTTGGACATGGGTGGACATGATTCTGCACATGGCTGCCGCGTAGCCCACCTCTGTTTAACCTTCGGAAACTATGTCTCTCCAATTGTGCCCAATTGTGCCCAGAAGCAGCATGTACATACCAATGGTTGCCACGGCAGCGCCCAACGAATGTCCCGTGAGGAGGATGGTGCCATGCTCAGTGCCTGTCATCCGGGGCCCAAAACTATTTCAGTGATCGATCACCCAGCCACTGTGCCTGGAATGCAGCCGTTGTCAATGAGGACTCGCCTGTCTTAGCTCTCTACGCACGAGAATCACCACGTCGTTTGGAAGTAAGGCGACACGTGACCACACGAAACCAAAGATCGCACGCAAAGAAACTCTGCAGCCAGGCATCCCAAGCTTTGCCTCTACGCCGGACCACACCCGCCAGAAGCCATCGAAGACTTGACAGCCATCGCACTCCTGTTCGAGATCTGTTGACCGCGTTTCATTTTGTGAGAGCCAGGAGAAGCCAACGACATTTTATCGATTTAGCCACCTTGACGTCACAACGAAGCCAGTGACAATACGAACCCGAATTGGAGGTGGTCCTGCACTGGGAGCTCGTCACTCCAAAAGAAGGCATCGTGCAAGGCGTTCGTAAACGTCTTGGAGCCTCACGTGTCGGGGTGAACACCCTACATGAACTCTTGAACCAGCCCCATCTCCGTGTCGACATGCCCACATGCAGAGATGGCGAAAAACACCATGCAGGCCTCTGATGGCCAGGATGCAGCCGAACTCGCGTTTAGTGGTTGGCTGCGGCACATTGCGCGCTGGTGCGGTGCATACATGATGGGAAGAATTTGCCTCACCGAGAAATCCCTTTAGTCACGAACAGAGCTACATCTTCCATCGGCAATTGATTGTCAGCAAGGCAAGCCCCTGGCTGCAGCTCCACGGCATTCCAGCGGATCCTTGTCATAGCCACTCCTGAGAACACTACTCGGAAGCTTTGTACCGTGCAGATGCTAATCGTGACCAAGACGCCTGCAGCAAGCATTTCCCGCACCACACCAGTCGCAGAAACCGCCAGCCTTCACACTGTGTGAGCCCTTGCACTCCTACGCTTCTGGGCACCAGCACCTTGCCGCAGTACAGCCAACAATCCTCACCCACATGCAGGACCGGCTTCCTTGTGACCTTGTCGTGTCTGACCCGAGGCAAATCGCAGGTCTCTCTTGTCAGACATCTGTAGCCGTTCCCCGGAAGGATTGAGTGTGAGGGCTTGAGTGACTGGTGTCAGGTCTGCTCCAATATGCTCCAATGCCCACTTCGGAGAATTGCCGTGCAAGTAGCCGGTTCTGCCACAGCCACACACTCCTCGGAGGCGGAAACAAGTCTTAGCTCCATGGCATAGTGCAAGATCCCGCTTCTCTCCCGTGCAAGCCAGTATCGTGGTACTCAGAACCGATGAACCCGGTCGCGTTGGCGCATTCTGCTGGGTCTCCGGCCTCGCCGCAGCAAAGTGTCACGAGATATTACATGTTGTTTTTGACCCGGTGGTCAATGATTCGCAGTCCGAACTATTGGACTTAGTTGTGATGCAGGCATGGCTGATCATAGTGTTTCTAGCGAACCTGGATATATGTGTATGTATATATATATATATGTCTATATAGGGTCTGGGATCGAGCAGTTCACGAGCGGACCACCATTGCCCAAGACCCAATGCACATCGTGCACGCTCTGTGCAGCCGTTAGGCTGCCACGACCGGCTGGATCAGCCAGCTGACATAGACGGCAGCGAGGGCAATGCTCCGCGGCACGAAAGCCGATACACAAGGACAAGCTGAGCAGTGACAACAATGTAACCCCAGCAAAACCATGGAATGCGACGACGGCAAGGCCACGGCGTCTTCAAGCAGCAGCCGGACAAGGACAAGGTTAAGGAAACGCAAGGCAGTACGACTATAAGGCCTGCAGCAGTCGGACAAAGACAAGGTTCAACGAGAGCAAGGAAGGACGACTACGGCCGCCACGGGTTCGAGCAGCAGCCCGACAAGGAGCCAGCTCAGCGGACGCCGGGAAGTAGAACTTCGGCTCAGCGACTCAGCGCAAGGAAGTCCGACACCGGCCCTGACTTCAAGTAGTGGCCGAGCGACAAGGCAAAGCCCGGAGGGACAGCGGCCCGACGTCTTCAAGCAGCCGGACCACAAAGCAAATGTTCACATGTACGACAGTACATACGTGAGCTGTGAAGCAGTTTGTGTGCACGTGTGTATACGCAGTCACTGTATGTCACTGTACACATGGCTCATGTGCTTAAATGGGCACGGCGCCTTTGAAGTACGTCGTGTGGGGAACAGCGTGGAGTTAGCCTCCCCAGCCCCTGGAGGAATGTGTGCTCCGTGCTTGCGGATGTTCGTGATTCTCAACTGCAAGCTCGCTTCACTATACAGCTTTGCTGGCTCTTTCTCACTTGGCTTTGGCAGAAGGGCGAAACGACTTTTCCCTAGTCGGTGAAATCTCCCAGGAGTTGTGGGCTTTGCATGCTCTTCCCTTGCAGTTTTGTGAGCCCCGTTTGGACTTTTGGGCTTTAAGCTTTGTGGCCTGTCATCGTGCGGCTGGGCAGATTTCTGCGCCGGGTAGGCTGAGTCCTAACCCAATTCCAGCCCAATTCTGCTGCGAAGACCACTGAAAGCACGCAAAAGGCAAAAGTGAATTTCTGGCTCCCGCAGGCAAGAGTGAATATAGATGTAAGTACAAAGCCCTGGATCTCTCTGCGTGCCTCATCTTTCCTGCAGCATGCATTTCCCACGCCGCACCAGGCACAGAAGCCACCAAGCTGACCACAATGAGTATAACAATCCTCCCACGTTACATACCGTCGCATGCGGATTTAGACCATGTCGGTGTTTGCTGCCGTGTCCTGGCCGCCGTGCTTCAGAGGTTCCTTGGCCCTCGCAGGTGGCCACAGCCACTCTGCTTCGGGCTTCTCCGGCATCCATTCCGCACGCGACACAAACACGAAGGTGGAATCAGCCTCGCCCAATTCTGCCTGAACAACAATTGAACAATTCTGCACCGAAATGGTTGTGCGGGCAGAGAGAGCTCATGGCCTGCCGCACCAGCCGCCGAGTGCCCAAGGTTAATGAAAAACCCACATCACGGCAGGCCTCTCAGATTTTAGCACGGTCTGCCCTGCCTTCTGCCCGACCCGCCTTGCAAGTCCAATTGCGTAGCTCTTCATCAGCCCCGCCTCTGATGAAGCAGAGTCGCATCCCGTGGCCGGGGCGAGTTTGGCAACATCGGAAGCAGGAGCCAAGTCGCAAAACGCTGCTTGGCTGACGGTTGCGAAAGCTTTTGCCACGGGCAAGCTGAACTGCTGCTTCGCAGGGACCTACACAGCATGCGCACTGTAATGCGGCATTTCCTGAGGACGATGATTGTCGAAAAGCGGTCAGCGAGCCTCTGCCGTTGTGAGAGGTCCTCGCTGCAGCCGAAACTCGCGTTGTTGCAGCAGCTGGACACGAAGGGACTCCGTCTCCGACCTCAGCAGACACAGCTTGGCAGCACCCAGGCTTCCGAGCTTTCTCACTTTCCTTCCCCTGCAGTGTGGCTCTCAGCCTCTAGCTCCTCCTCTCGTTCAACCTCTTCTGCACAATTCCCGTGCTCTTCCTCGGCCAGGCACCTTTGCATCGTCAAGCGCGGGATTTGGAGTTGCAGGCGCACGTTGCGACAGATGCGGTGCACCCATGCTCCACAAATCTCCACAAGTAAGGTGAGCGCAGCCAGATCAGAACAAGTGCTGCTGTCCAGCGTCTCATCTTGATGCGAAGGCCGAGGCGCTGTCCATGAGCATTTTCCGTGCCAAGTCTTGCCGAAATGGGGTTTCTTCGGCAAATGGCCCCTGCTTGAAAGCCGAAACCACCAGAGCGCCAGAGTCTCACGGTCGCTGGCTCACTGTCGCTGCTACAAGCATGAAATCTACCGCATTGCATGTTGTAGCAGGGAGAAGCTTCTTTCCGAGCCTAAGGTCGGAACATCGAGCATTGTCGCAAGGATTGCCCATGCACCACTCTCCTGGGCTGCTGTTTGAGGACATGCATTACAGAAGATGGCAGGGCCTATGTTGGATAGCCCAGGCACACCTTCCCTTGGCCATCGAAGGTCGTATCAGCCTGGACAGGGAAGATGACCGCCTCGCCAAGTACCTCCCTTCCCAAGAGCTGCCTCGTTGAGTCGACACACCGTGTGCCAGCCTCGAGCCAGTCGCCAATGGTAAGCTCTGCGCTTGAATGAAAAGAAGAAAGCGTCGTCAGGCGGGATCCAACCAACAAAAACTAGCCCGTGAGTCAAGATGCCCAGAGACATGAAGTCTCCCTGGATTGAAGAGGAGGTGCTTTCCAGGGCTTCCTGAGACCACATCATAATGCGGAAGGGTGCGAAACTCGGTGAACGCAGGTTCTGCCAGCAGGCCGTTGGCGACACTTCCGCAAGTCCGACGGTTGTCACGTCCCTGACCAGCGACATCTTCAACTCCTGGCACGTGCTGGGCAGCAACAACCTTGACATCATCTGAAGATGCGGCCACTAGTGCAGTTTACGTGCACCGGCAAGACTGCGTAAGAAAAGGTGCAGGACGAAAAGTAACTAAGTAACAGCTGAAGATTGACATCTGTCGAATCGGCCTTGTCGATCTGTTCCAGCGTGGCGTTGTCACCCAACTTCTTCACGTCAGCGATCGACAGGCCCTTTTGCAGTCAGCCGAGTATGCACTTGGCACCGGCAAACTGGGCGCGCAATTCGACTGTGGTCGATTTGGAAACTTCGGTGCCTTGATGTCCACGACGGCTTCGACGTCGTTCCCGGGATCCTTGATGAGAACCTCAATCGTCTTGCCACGCGTCACGCTCTTTATGCGGACTTTACTAGAAAACCCTCACAGAAAATTCGGTTATACTGCTTATAATTCACAAACACTCCCCAGGCCAAGTGCGTTTGGTACCACGTGGTGGATGCCAGGTCGGTACTGCCTTGGAGCAGTAAATCTTGCAAAATGCTATCGCAGACCCGGCATACATGCATACGTCCAGCTCCCAGCCTGATGACCACTCTGGGCGGCGGAGCTTTCTCCGGGATTGCTAACACCTTGGCTAAAGCCTCTGCAACTTTGTCCTGGTACCTGGTCGCCATGGAAGCTGAGTACTGCGTGTCGCTGCCCGAATGTCGCATGTGGTTGTCAAGGGCAAGTCTCTCCATTCTTGAGAAGCACTCTTTGCTTGCTATGCCTTTAGTCAACTTTAGTCTTCTTTGTGAACTTTTCTCGGCATACGTCTCCAACTCAGAACTTGAGGTATTTCAGTCTCCAAATCTGCAGCCATCCGCCGCCCAAAACACTCTCAGAAGCTTGTCCCCGAGTCCTTTCAGCTCGCTGCATGGCGTGCTCCGAACACACTGTACGAATGCTCACATCCAAGCTGTGTCCACGCTGGATCCAAGACGGTACAAATCTCTCACAGCAGGAATTGCCCTTCAATGTCACCGTCATCGTCACGATATGGGGATGGGGCACGTCTCCAAAATGAAGCTGAAGGGATGATTGCTGGAGCGCTTCTTGAACTTGAACCTGCAACATGCAAGGAACTTTGCACGCAGAAATCTCTCAGTCCAGACATGCCTCGTCCTCAGCAGCGCAGTGACCTCGGTATGCTCGCGGCACTTCGGTGGATTCCATAGTCTTGCCAACCGCAGGCCTCCGCCTGCAGATCTTCTTCGCCTTCTTTCCCGAAAGAGATGTTGTACTTCTGCATATACTCTACCTCGCGTGACTTTCAAGCCCGTGGTCTGTCATGAGGCCAACGCTCATCTGCTGCACAAATGTCTGTCAGTGGCATCTGTGCAGGGTGCATGCCTGAGTGAGCGCCGTCTTTGCTGCACAGGTTTTGGCACAATTGGAGTACCTGCCCATCGCAACACCGAATGCATCAATCCGCGGCCTGAGCCCCGAGAGGGAGGTGGCGCACAAGAAGTGCCAAAAGTTCCCCTTGTGCTGGCGGCATGTGCGCTTGCATCCTGTGCAGTGATGAAACCAGAGAGCTCAGGCGGCAGGCGCCGCAAAACGCGAAATCCCCACGTGGGACGGCGTGGCACGTTGCGTCATTCCCCTCTTCGCCCGCGGCCTTCGAAAGGTGGCTCCGAGGCGGGAGCCTTCTTTCCTGCATGAAGCGGAAAGCTTAGGCCTTAGGCTTAACAGCGTCTACGTCTAAGTATGGCTTCTTCTACATCTTGATTCTTAATCTGCCATCGCAGAAGGTCTATCGGCTGTCGCTCAAGCTTTCGCAAAGGCATCGATGGCACGGCCCGCCTGCTGTGGGATGCTTTCCTTGGCATAGAGACTCGTCGGAACTCTGTCAGCCACGTGCTGACTGCGTTGCGTTGCGCTACTGGCAGACCGGCGTCTTTCGCAGCTGGCCCTGCAGTCGCCGAACTCCATGGCTGCCATGAACCCAACCGAGGGGCAGCGCTCCAAGCACTGCCTTAAGGACCGCGGATGCAAAGAAAAACAGCTCTAAACAGTTTGCCTCCAAGCGGCTCTAGGCTCGTGAGGCCATCGTCAGGCTCCTGCAGGAAGTCTTAGAACATTTGGCTGGCAAACGCTTTGCTGAATCAAGGGCGTGTCGCTGCTAATGCCGCGCGCAGGGCAGCCCTGAAAACAACAAGCCCACAAGTTAGATCGATAGATGGATGGATGGATAAATGGAGGGATGAAGAGATGGATGGATCGATGGGTAGATAGAGGGATAGAGATAGATGCGTCGAACGAGGCATAGATAGGTAGATCGGGTGATCGTCATCGCCGCAACTGTTGACGTCACTCAATGAAGCTGATGACGAGTTTGTCTTATTCTGGTGTGGCGCAGTGGCCCCGCCGTGCCGCCGTAAGCTTTCTTGCTTTGCTGGCCCCTTGGGCACTGCCTGTCTTTAAGTGCTGCTTGGAAGACGTTGATCATTCGCATGTTTTCACTGGCTTCTCGGGGGACTTCGTTAATACTGACACCCGGGACTCCAGCAACTCCGTGCGAAGTTGCACACGGCAGACTTACGAGCACTTAGCACTTCATGGTCTACGCACCGTTGTCTCTCTCGCGTTTGCTCTTCTCTTCTCCCGCGCTGCTACATCCAAAGTGAAAGGTCTAAGGTTGCAAGTCGCCATTGTCCTCTGCGAGTCGGCGCGCGGCTGGGCACTTTGGTGTGCAGGTCATGTCTTGGTTGAAGTCCTGCAACCTTGCCAAGGGCTTCAAGGGCTCAAGTATAGGCATGGGGCATCTGGTGCCTGCCTGGCGCCTGCTAGGACCACAGACTTCAGCATCGGGATTTTGCTAGGAAGCACTCTCCGAGTCTCCGAGCAGAGCGTGTCTCTGCAATTGCCCAGCCCAGCGCTTAGGCCCCTGCTGCTTTGACGGAACGACCAGCGTGGAAAAACGATCCTTTGGCGTGACCACATGCGGCAAGATTTGTGCACCGACTCGCATGCCCTGCCGGCCTTCGTGAACGTGTGTCTAGACAGGAGCACCAGCGCTGTCGCCATCAAAAGCGAGGCCTGCAAGCTGAATACACACCCAATCCCGTTGTCTGCCTCCGGCTTTTCAGATGTTGCTGCCGACTTCGTAGAGGCTCAAGGCACCAGGGTCCCCAGAGAGGCTGATCTTCCATTCTGATCCGATCGCTACAAATAGAGTAAGAAGCAACAAGTAGCAGAGTTTCCAAGGCATTCTTTGGACTTGGGATTAGCATTGTTTTCAAACTCCGACCGGCAGGTGGTGCCTGGACGTGCACACTACAAGTATCAAAAGAACACAACGACCCCTACAGCGTTGTGCGCGAGCGCAACTTGCTCGAAAACCTTGAGCACGGAAACCCAGCTGAGGTCCGACACAAAAAGACACTGAGACAAGGGCTAGCAGCGCACCCGTAGTCATCACGCATGGCCGCCGACCTCTGCACGGGGTGCTGTTCGAGCATGCAGCCCGAAAGAATCACACTTTGACAACTCAACTGGATGACTCTTTGCCTGATACTGATGGTGCATTGGCTGCTGATGCTGCTACTAGTGCTTCTGCTTCTGTTCCTGCCGATCCTCATCATCATCTACTACTACTACTACTACTCCTACTACTACTACTACTACTACTACTACTACTACTACTACTACTACTACTACTACTACTACTACTACTACTACTACTACTCTTCCTCCTGCCGCTGCTGCTGCTGCTACTGTTGCTTCTGCTGATACTACTGCGACTACTACTGCTGCTGCCTGCTGCTGCTGCCACTACTACTACTACTACTACTACTACTACTACCACTACTACTACTACTACTACTGCTACTGCTACTCATCCTACCACGACTAGTACTACTGCCGCACCGCTAGCAGTACTACTACGACCACGACTGTTACTGCCAGTACTTGACCAGAACGAGTACCAGTGTAAGAAAGTACTAGAACTGACTTGCGAACTCGTACTACGACGAGCTCTACTACGACTGCTGCCACGACTACTGCGACGAATGTCGCTACGACGACGGCGTCGACGACGACTGCTACTACTCTGCTACGGCTGCCGCTCCTACTACAGTACGACGACGAGAACGACGACTGACGACACCGACTGCCATTACAACGGACCAAGACTACGAGTGATGACAGATACAGCAACAACCAATGCTGCCCAAACGGGTACCACTGACGTCACGACACGATGACAAAATTGTACAGCACTGCTTGCTGCTCCTCTGCTACTCTGCTACAACAGAATGCCAGCAGCTGGACGACCGCGCCTATTGCACTCGCACACACGGAGTTGTCTTCGCCTTCGACCTTGGAAGCAGCAGACTTGCGATGAGCTGAAGCGATGCGATGCGCTTCTGCGAGAGTGCCCGAGTGGGGCCCCTGCAACTTGTAGTACAGTGACGTTGTGAGCTCTGGCAATTAGAGCCCGCTGCTCCTGCTCCCCCACCTGGCACTGCTCGGCTTCTCAGGGGGTGCTTCTGCTCGACTCGGCCGGTACTAGTAGGGAAGGTGCTCGGAAAAGGCTAAAGCCAGGCGCGGAATGTACTGCACAATGCTCTTCCTTCTCACACGGCGTTTGCCGCCTGACCCTGAAGACTTAATTCAAGTTGCACAGAACCACTTCGCCGGAGCAGGACCTTTCAGCCCATGCCCCCGAGCCCCGAGCCCCCGCCTCGATAGTTTCCGGCATTGGCCGGCAACTGGGCAGGTTTGCTCTCTTAAGGCACTGAATGGGGGGCTTCTTATCGCTGTCAAGCTTGTCATGGAAAGGCGATGCAGCGACAGTCGAGAGCTTCGCGATGTTGCGTTTAGCGATGCTAGGTCTGCTAGGTGCGCTTCAAGGCAACGGAGCGCAATGCCCAGAATTGGCCTGGAAGGTGATCAAGCATGATTGGTGCTGCTGAGGCCCGGACCAGCTGCCAAATGGTGGACAAATCCCTCCACTGCATACGTTACATGTTGGCCCCTAGTCGGGCTTGATAGAAGCCGCAACACAGCACACGGCAAGGCTTCAGCCCTTCGACTTCAAGCGCGTGGAAAATGTGACAGCTCCGTCTGCAAGAAAGACATCCAGAAAAGCAGAGACGCCCGCCGTCAGCGGGGCCCTGGCGCTGTCTTTTTCTGTCAAAGCTCTGCCGAACTTTGTCGTTCGTGCCAGTCTCTGAACCAAGCCGCCAGCGATGGCAAAAGCAACTGCCTGCATCCTGAGAATTAAAAGTCGCCTGTCTTTGTAGCGCTCAGATCCTTCATGATCCACTGAAGGAGATGTGAAGTCAGCGCAGAACAGGACCAGTTTGTCACTACCGGTTGGCACAAGCCGGTGCCTCCGAGAGGGGCATGCCGGGCAAATCTGTATCCCTCAAAGAGGGCCAGAGCAGTCTCGACCGCAATGCTTTTTACTTGGTCCGACCGGCTCGAGTATGAAACTTTGTAAAGTCTGTTCTGCGAGCATTTATGTCAGTTATGTGGCTGTTCACATGCATGCATATGAACGTGGAGATGAAGAAGTGAGCACATGCCTATGCCGGTGGCTCGTATTCCCTTATCTCTGTGTGGAGCCTTCACTCGGCCAGGATTTCCTGCAAGCTTGCGGGTAGGGAAGATGCTTCACAGTCCAAGCCTGTGAAAGGAGGCTCCCGGGCCCCAGTGAGACCACACCAAATGTGCTGAGGGGGACAAGGAAGAACTGCAAACTACAACCAACTTTCAGACCCGTTCCCAGAGGCACATTCTTGAAACAGTGCATCCAGGGCATATAGCATCTTTGCAGATGCATGCGTTCACTCAAGCTTCTTAGTCCGTGATGTGCATGCAGCGTCCACAACAGGTCGAAGAGCTCGTGAAAACATGCCCAGCAGCCAAGAGCCAGCATCCCAGATCCTCGTGCAACAGGCCCGGACAACGCTTCAGGCGGGGTCCTATGGTTTTTGAAGGTGAATTCTACTATATCTCGATATATCTGGTGTTTGTCTGCAGTAGGATTGGCGGCCAGAGGGATGTAAATCATGCCAGCTTCCCAGACATTTCTTTGGTCTGTGTTTCTTCTGTGGGGTTCTAACTTGCTCATGAAGAAGCTCTCCCTGGGCCCAAGCCTCTGCGCAGCTTGCTCGAGTTCAACTTCGAACCCTACGATTGAGAGCCAAGCTGCAAATTCCATGGTAGCCACCACATGTGAGTGCGACGCGTCGCTGGCGAGAACATCCGCTCCTCGTACTCATCCGCCATCTTTTCGAACCTGGTGCTGGCATCCCTGGATGCTTGCATGCAAAGAAAACCGAAGCAAACAGCAAAGGGAAAGGTCTCCTTCTTTCTGCTGTGGAGCTTGTCCAGGACGGGACTCCTGCTCTTGAAAAAGTCCGGTGTCGGAATGCCTGCTTCGTAGGCGAAGTCGGCCAGGAAGGAAGCCGTCGACAATCGCCTGTCCCGAAGTCTCTCCGAGTCCTTCTGAACCCCCTGCATATCCACCCAGCCTTTTGGTGGAGGCATTGTGCCGAGAGTCGTGGTTGTACAATCGCTGAGCAAGGGCGAAAAGGCACCTGGAAGCTAATTATGCGGAGCGCGGAACGCACCTACGTGCTAGCTAGCTGGCATCAAGCCGACTGCGAAGCTGAATACATCTCGGACGTCCGAATCTAAGTGGTTCCCCCGAAACGGCCCAGAGTTGCAACAAAGGGCGTAGTGTCCGCTTCATAGTCAACATCGTCATCTGTAATGCCAATGGGCGCCGGGGTTGGTGGCCAGAGATCGAGCTGGTGGCACCTGAATGCACGATTTGCAACCGGGACTCTCATCTTACAGGATCAGGCATCCTGTCAGTCTGCAGTCGCCCATGTGTAAGAGCTGGCGCCTGGCCACCATGGAGCTGCGCATACTCTCGGTCCACAAAATATTGAAGGCTTCGTTGAAATCTTTCATCAGTACCTCACAAAGGCTTCGCTTCCATCACTGGCTGACAAAGTCATATGTCAATAGGACTTTGCACCTGGTCTGGCGACCCCTCCAGTTTGGCCAGAAACTCCTTGCTGGCTTCTGGATACACACACAAGCAACAAACCAAGCCTAAGAAGGACGTCGGCTGCGACCTCTAGACTCGAAAGAGTCTCTACATACAAAGCCCCTTGCTAATCCCTCACGAGTCCTTCACAACCGGTGCAGCTTGCGCTTTCGCTGCCTTCAGCTCTGGGTCAGAGCCTGGCACGGGCTCGCGGCTCGCAGAAACAGGGACTTTTGCTGAGGTTTTGCCGCGTAGCCTTCCTCCGGATCCTCGAATGAAGCTCTTCGGAAGCGGCAGCCACTGTGACGCGCATACTGGTCACTGGCGACCAGGAGCCTGGTATGATCACGGAGAAAACATGTGACTCTGACTTAAGTCACCTCGTTCTCAATATCATCCATACGCCAAGGCACTCTTTGACACTGGGGAAAGCCGAAAAGTCCAGATAGTGCTCCTCTGCTGAATCGGGTGCCGCATCGAGGCCCAGCATTGCAGAGAGTGTCCAAGTGCGAGCACAAAGGAAACAGGCACGGGCCCCACGGTAGTTTGCGTGTCTGTGCGTGTGTATGCATCTGATTACCGAGCTGTCGCCTGCCGACCTACCATGTTGGTTTGCTGCAGGTATCCTTGCTGAGAGCTTTCCATGAAAAGCGGCGGCGGCTTGCCGAAGCGCATTGAGCCAGATTGTTCAAGGTCCCTGAAAACTTGAAATGCTCCGCCTCAGGACTTTTGGTTCAATAAGCCAAGCAAGTGCACGTCTGCTTGAGGCCATTCTGAAAGGCTGTACAAGGATGCGTCACTTCCGTGGGCGCCCCACCGGCCGCTTCTGTTTGGCACCGGAAGGACCAGGCCTTTCAGATGCTCTGGATTCTGTGAGGATAACAAAGCCTATGCCTTCCCAAGGCTGTCGCATGCGCTGACCACTGGGCATCAGGCGGCGGAGCTTGCGGACTCGGCGTAGACCAGCCCCTCCGGTCCTGAACAGAGTTGGCAGGCTTGCAGAATTAATCTTGAACTGTCTTGAACTTGTTCTGGCCAAGGCACTGCTTCCTTTTTGAACTCCTTGTATTTTCCTTCGGGGATATCGCCTCAGCTAGCAACGGCTGGCAGTTCGTGTTTCCCCAGAGCTTGTGACAGTTCACAATGAGTGGCCACAGACGTGAGATCAATTGTGCTTACACTCTCCATATTGGACCTTTCCGCAGACAGGCCAGGACCCCCTGAATCCGAGCCACCGTGGATGTACCCGTGTTTCGGGCATCCCAGTTTGGCCGCCTCTGCCGCATGCAAGCTGCAGAGGCCACCTTCAACTTCACAGTGCCTCGTGCACCTAAAGTCCACACGCTTGCACAAGCCGTGGCAGCAGTCATGGATCACGTCATTGCGCCAAGGCACTGTCCGCCTTGGCCACCTGCCCATACACGCGAAGTGCAGCGCGGGCGGTTGCTCTGAATGCTCCTGACTTGATCTGGACCGCGCATGCCCAACGGCACCGTGCATGTCATGGAAACTCGTATTGCGGAGCACTCCAAGGCTTTCAAAAATTTTGCCATGGCTACAAAAAAACTTCGAAACTTTGAAGCCGTGGTCCTTTCAGCTTTGACAGGCTCCTTTGCCTCCGCCTTGGCTCTTGGACTTGCTTTCGGCTTTGATCGCGCCTTGATCTCCTCTCGGACATGTTTGCAGGTCGACATGCACGTCACATCTGGGCAGGTTGTGAAGTCCCGTCCTGCCGGCTCGCTTCTCTCCTTTCGCGTGCGCCACTGCGGCTCCGCTGGCGCCGCCCCTCGCTTTTGTTTGGACCTCAAAGAGGTTCAGGAGATTAAAGCCAACTCACGTTTCTGCTCGTTGATGTTGGTGTCACTTGCTGATGTGCTTCTGTTGAGGTCTGAGGCCTGTGTGGAGACACGATTATTTGCTTCATTCGCGGAATCAGTCAGACCACAGCATCTGGGTCTCGGATGTCAGGGCTGTGATTCAAGTCCCAGTCCCTGAACATCTTCGGTGAAAGGCACTCGAGGCGACTCTGCGACGACCTCCACTGTAGTCTATGGTTACTGTCTAAACTAGGGGAGCGGCTTGTGTCACTTGTCCCGGCAGCTGCCTCGAAGGCCAGTAGCGTTTCCTCTGGGATTGAACCTACAGGGCCAGCGCACACATGAAACAAATTCTGCTTCACGCCCGCTACAAGCAACTGGCAGAGTTTGGGAGAGAAAGCAATGGCTCAATTGCTGCAAAAGGCACCATCAACACGCCCGTAGTTCAATCCAATGTCCTCATCCCTATCCACATGATACTGGCAGAGGCCCCGTGTAGCTGGCGTGAGTGGACACTGGCCACCCTGGCCACCGTTCCACACCTTACTGCTACGAGAAGCAGAAAATTTTTATAGGGCTTCCACAACTCTCGTATGTTCACCAAAATTCTGCCGCTAAGATTGTCCAGCTGCACAAACGCCTGTTCAGCTTTCCCGCTTTCTGCACTGGGCCTAAGGGGCACGCTCTTGCCATACAAAAAGCCGTGGACACCCTTGGTGTAAAGCGCTTCGACCGCTCTTCAATCGACATGGCGCGCGAGGCTTTGAGCAGCCAGTAAAGGCAGCTTCTTGACACCTGTGTTGGCCCTGTCACTGCTGCCTTGGTTCTTGCTTGCTGCCCTTCCCTGCATGCTTGTGTCTAGTCCGGTGTTACTCTCAGGCTTTCAGGCGCAGATATGTGCCAGGGTCCATGGGCACATGCGAAGCTGTTACACCCAGCACGGCTTCGCAGCACGAAGCGAAGCGGCCAAGAAAGTGTGCAAGTTGCGATCCGCCTGTATTCCAATGCTGTCATCGCACAATGCATTGCAAGAACGTGATCCCAAGTCCGCAAGAAGATATGGGGCATGGCGATTGCGAGCGCAACAGGTTTTGGAGCCGCACGTGACTGCTAGTGCAGTTGCCACAGAGTCTCCACTTCGTGCAGCAGCTCCTTCGGCATCATGTGTGGGAAGGGCACTCCTATCGGCCGAATTGGAAGCTGTGGAGGGTTACTGACCTGCGTGCCGAGGCTACGCGTTTTCGGCTGGCGAGCAAAGTCCTCCAGCGGATTCTCGTGACCCAACAGTCCCTTCGCTGCCAGCTCTTCTGCCACCACCTATCAACTCAGGCATCTAACATATGACAAAATCAAGCAACGTCGAATCGCATCGTGAAGTGAAAAGCTCGAGAAGTCCGACGCGACAGGTTGCATTGCAATCAAGTCAAAAGCTGCTCCGCTGACTGGCACAAAATCCTCCTACTCGGGCCTAGTATCGGCCTGACGTTCAACCACATTGACAGGGCTGATGCGACTTGTAGCGGTGCCGAGATCGTCACGTGCCACTGACACATAGTGGCTCTACAGACAACACCATCACATCATAAGCACCGCCAGTAATATGAATGAGCTGGATCACCTGCGGAACCGAGGTTGAGTAGCAAGTCGCAGTAGTTTGTTCGCAACAGTTTGTGTTCCGCGTGCTTGCGTGTGTGTGTGTGTGTGCGCATGCACAGGCATATATATATATATATATACATACATAAAGTATATAAAAAAAGGTACACGACTGTACTGAACATGCTGTTCGAAACAAATCTGTTTTCTCGAAGTGACAACTTCGCCTTTTGGATATGCAGGACTTGTGAGATGCGCTTCGATATATCCGAGGAAGCGAATCCGAAAGTCCCAGCAAGTTTCACAGTTAGCTCCAGTCTGCGACGAGCAAAAACGGCCGGGAAGTTCGCGCCTTCACGGGACCTAGGTAGCCGCCACACTCACAATTTAAGAGCACATGCAAGGGAGCAGCCTGAACCCCAAAGCCGCAAACCTCAACTCAGTTGGCTTGGTGGCTTGGCTTCAGCGGCAGCAATCAAGAGACGATTCAATCTATGCCAAGCCAAACGCGGGGTAGAGGACTTCTGAATCAAGCCAGCCGGAATTGCTAGCAGCTCTCGTCAACAGTCCACAGCAGACTGATCATCTGTGTCTGTTTGAACGAACTGTTTCGACGGACCATCTGTTTTCGAATCCCACGACTCGCACAAAGCATGCAAGGCCCCACATACTCCAAGCACACATCGTCTAGCGACGACATGGAGCCAGCTCGGAGTTTCCAAGTACGGTTGTAGCATATACATACATGACATACTCGTATACATATTTGTATGTATGTATGTATGTGTACGTCTGCATTCGTTCGTATGTAATTATGTGTGATGCATGCACAAGCACACATACATATATACGTGTGTTTATCACTAATGATACGTACATACACACATACACATCTGACGTGTCTATATAATGAACCTATATGTATCGTGCCATGTGCGTGTGTTTGCGCTGGTTGCGTGCGAATGTGCAGCTGTTTTGTATGCCCACAAGCGCGCCCGTGCACACGAATGGCCGTGGACTGAATTGTACTTACGTGCGAGGGACTTTAAGAACTCATCGGTACTATAGCTGTGCGAATCTGCGATTCTACCAGCCTGATACAGGCCTAAGTTGATGACTCGACAATCAAAACCAGGCGACAGGGAATCTCGCGAGATGTTTCAGTACATTTTCCTGCGAAAAACGGCGGCAATGGGCACAAACACCAGAAAGCTTTTCCCCTTCCTGTTAACCGACCTATCCGTGCGTGTCGGGACCATTACGTGCACAGTGGGCTCAGAGGCCTCCTGCTCATCCTGCGGTATCTCCAAGAAGCGCTCGACCAGGTCTCCGTCGACAAATCCCTCGTGGGCCGCTGTCTCACCCTGCAGGGGCTGAAGGCTGGCATCAGGAGAAGTAGCACTTACGACAACGAAAGGGGAATATTGGCAGGGATGGCGGACATGATCGCAGCAATCACAGTAGTATCGCGACAGCTGCTAGTAGCACTAGAGATCTTTCGCCGTACAGGCATCGAGAACAACCGCGATGTGAAGCCGGGCTCTTGGATGAATGATCCCATGCCCTGCATCAGGCCATTGCCTCATCTACGTCCCCCATCCGGCTTCGGCCGACACAACGAAACGGAGGACTGACTAGCTTCCAAGGCAGAGCGAACTCCCTCAAATGTGAAACGAACTGCAGCGCGTGCTCTTTCAGTTCCTTGAGCAACACATTCTTGCAACGGCCGCATGCGCGGCCCCGACGTGTTCTGAAATAAGGAAGTGGGTGATCTTTCGCAGATCCATTCGGACACGATCCTGTCACACTCACGCCACAGCTCGATCGAAAATGTCCTGCCCACTCTCGCGTTTCAAGCCACGTCCGGCATGCCTGACTTCAATTCGGATGCTCCTGGACAACTTGATGCAATCACTTCCAATTTGATATGGAGAAAGCCGAAAATCAAATCCTCGGGAAATCCAGCCAATCCACCATGTAAGGCTCGAGGACCGTCAAACAGGCGAGGTGAGCGGAAACAACCTTAAAAATCGATGTGCCAGCGCAGTCGGTGGGAGAGCAGAAGAGTCAACATGCAAAGCCGCACAGGGAAACACAGTGTCGAGCAAAACTAAATAGCCAACGCAAGACATCAACGCAGAGCACACCGGAAAAAAAAGGTAATTACGCAGACCGGGCTAAAGGCAATGCACAGGAGAGGGCGATGCGCAGCAACATCAATCAACGCACAGGTTGGGAATGTGTGCTATTTCGGTGCTGCTGCTACGACGGTATTAGTAGTGCCCCTACCGGTGCTAGCCCCGTAAGGCCCTAATTCGGGTTCGGCAGCTTTCAATCCACGGACCTACTCAGAACCTTGAGGGCTCTAACTCCACAACGCCTTCTTCTTGAATCTTGTTCAACCACCTTTCTGCCATGGTTCGTCCTCATGCTTTTAATGCGCGGTTAGTTGTCTTCATTCGTCAATTTGTGTTGCTCACTGTCTTCAGGAAAACATGTTGTAATCTTATTCAGGTGGGAATTGGAACTGCGGCCAGACACCTGGAAAATGCTATTTTTTCTAGTACGGCGACTACGACGACTACTACGACTACTACTGCTATACTACAGCGCCTACTACTCCTACTTCTCCCGCTCATGTATCCCGACCTCAGCTTCAAACTCTGCCAAAAACGGCATGCGGTGGCACGGGATGATAAATGTGAAGCCCTTGTGCTTCACGGTTGCCTGCAGGTCCAACCGAACATCACGCCAGTCGCCATGAGAAAAAGGAGATTGCAGCCGCTTGGCCATGGAGTCCTTCTAGGCAACATGCGGCAGACTCACCGTGATGATTCGCTGACGGGGAAAAGAAGGTGCTTCATTCCGAACATGTTTGGGCACAGCCCTGCTTGCGCAGTCCTGCAGAATCAAGAGGCGCGTGAAACTCTTGTCGCAAGGAAGAGGGATGACGAGGCCAAAAGCACCAGATACGCTGGCCTCAAGTCCAGACGGAGAGAAGGAGGTCGTTCTTTCGGAAAAGAATCTCGCCAAAACTCTGGCCAGCCAAGCTGCCCAAATGGTGCTTGTTGTCTTTTGCTGCGTGCTCACTTTCAGTCCAAGGCTTCCTTTCCGGAAGCGGTTCCTTGTCGCTTAACTTTGCACGTGGATCACTTCGGCCAAGCAGACGTCAATCCGAAAACGGAGGATAAAACAGTAAGGGCAAGCAACAGGCCGAGCGGCACAAACTCTCCAGTGTGCAGCCGACCCATCTGAGCGGTGGTAACACTTCAAAACTCAAGAGCCGCGAGCCACCCAAAGATGAAAGATGCCCAGTGCTGCACAGCGACCCGCTCCAAGATCTTCCTCGGTGTCAGAGTTGCAGCTTGGCGGCTTTTTCTTCGAGAGCCTGGCCGGGCCTCTAAACTCTAATCATCATCGTCAGCTGGTTCTGCCGGGTGGCACCTCTGAAGTCGCCTGGTCTGGTTGAGCTTTCGTCACCTCGCCTGGGACCAGCGACATGAGGTTGCCACAGTCGTCCGCGCACCTGTCTTCAATTGCACATGCTCTGTACTCCCCAGGCTGGGCCTGGACGGCATTTGGCAGCGAACTGCAAGAAAGAGGGGGAGGAATGATGCGTTGCAGTTTCTTCAAATTCCGAGGCACAGGAAGTGAGTCTCTGAAAGCATGTCCACAGCAGTCGACCACGCAGATAGCTGGTCATAAGCCAGGACTTCAAAAGAAGGCTCCTCGTCAGAGCTGGCTGGGAAGTCTTCGAAATGAAAACCCTCGGCGGACAAGACTAAGCCGGCCTGCGACTCATTAAAGCGCAGCAGGCTGACTGAACGCATGATGTCGCCGACGAGGATGTCATTGCCTAGGAAGCAGTTCTTTCGCTGCATGAGTCCAGTAGCACGATGAGCGACGCGCAAAGACAAGAACATGAAATTGAGACGACGCCAAGCCTCCTACTGACATCACCAAACCGAAACGTTCAGTCATGGTACCTCTCGCTTGCAAGTCCAGAATGATGAGGCCAGCGTGATGGCGCTGAACCTGCAAGCGAAGGCAAGAGCTTTTACATGCCGGCAGACAGCACACGTTCGACACATCAATCAATATTCATGAAACTCGTGTGGCATGTGCAACTCCAAAACTGTCAGATTGCTTCGAGCCGCTTCACGCTTCCGCCACATCGTGGCCGCGTGCAGATGAACTCTCTAAGCCAAGCCAAGCCCGCAGCTACCTGTAGCAGATGTAGCAGCTGGTGCCTCCGCCAGGTGAAGGCGATCCTCGCCCGTCTCGCGAGATAGCTTCCAAAGCTGGAGGCGGTTGTTGACCTTCGCGAAGGCAGCAGCACTTGGCCTTCCTGGCGCTTTCATAAGCGACCTGAAAAGCCTGTCCGTTTAGAAGCGAGGCACTGCCCCGAGGAGCTTTCCCGCAAGCGGGAGCAAAGCATAGACTGCGCCCGCCACCTCCAAGGATGCCACCTCCCTGAAAGGAGGCAAGACCTGACGTGGGGGATGTCTAAGGCGCCTGACGTGCCGTGATGATGACTGGCACGGCTACTTCCACGAATGGGAAATTCTGCTACTTCAGGGCAGGGCTTTGGCTCACTGCTTGAAGTATGTTGAGAAGACTCTCAGCGGCATCAACGCCACCAACACTCCATCGAGGCCACCCACTGCAAGGTCTCCAAAGGACCCTGGGCCCAGGCCTGCGAGTTGCCTCCTGAGCCTGGGCCCCGGGCAGGACTTCTCTGGTGAGAACACGCACATGGCTGAGCGGCTGAGTCTGGTGCTTGAGCTGGGCGATTCGCATGGGGCCAGGAGCCGAACCTGGCGAAGTCATGGCACCATGCAGTACCGTTCGGACTGAACTCTGGCTCGCGATGTCACACTGGCCTGCCCTCTTGACGGTTCAGGCTCACGTTCATGAACGAAGGCAGTGCCAACCTCGCTGCAGCGAGGCAGGTTTGGTTCTTACGTCACACATTTTAGAAGTATCAGAAATTATTCCACTTGTCTTCGATCCAGATCACCTTGAATCTACAGAATCTACGTTGACCCTGCAGCAGTGTGGTGGGGATGCTCTCTCGTTCACTCTCACTTTCTGATAAACTCTTCTGTCCTGTTCCATCTCATTTCCAGCTAGTAAAAAACTCGCAACATCAGCTCGAAAGTCATCTTCGACGACGCAGAGCTGTACTTACTGCCCGGCAAAAGCTCCGAGCACTATCCAGAGCATGGCAGCAGTGCCCTGGTTGGCGACATCTACAGCGACATCTACGACACTTGGAGGCGTCAGCAAGTTGCTTGTGCTGCTGCAGTCGAGCACACCATGTAGTAGGCGAGACTTAGCTTTGCAGGAGTTGCTGTCCGGGTCCCACTCGCAGTCGCCACTGCACGCCTTGCCATGCTTTTGGTGACACGGCAATGGCTCGCAACTGGAGACGCCCCAATTCCAGGAGCAATCTCCATTACACCACTGCGGTCCATTGCCTTGCGGACAGTCTTGGCAGCTGTCGGCAACGTGATTCCCACAAGACACGACTGTCTTGGGAGGCTGTCCCGTTGGCAAGTGACCTGCCTCTTCCAACGAGACGACTTCAGCCAGCTGCAATGGACAAGCTGCGATTTTCATGACGGTGAGATTGTCGTACATTTCCAAGCCCCTTTCTGTGTCGCCTCCAAGACCCAGCTCCCATCGATATCCCTTGGAGCTAAGGCCCCCGTCGATGTGACTTGTGTCCTCAGCGGCTGCTTGCGAATGCGTCCATCTTGCCTCTATAACCTGCATCCATTCATGCTGCGATCCATCACTTCCTCGAACCAAAGAAGGGCCAAACGATGCCCAGCGCTTGTCCTGAGCATCTGCTGGCGTCCACTGCTCAACAAACGAATACATGGCAGAGATCCCTTGAGGCATATCTGGGCGGTGGCGCACCACAATTCGTGAAAGCATGCGCCAGCCAAACTCAGCTGCATAAAACCTACAGCTGAATTCGACGTGTTCTTTGCCGCGTTGAGATGCATGTATGAGGAATTTGTATCTCTTGTCCGTTTGCCATGTGTTCCATTCCATGTAGGATTTGGCCCCGCTGCCTTCGCCACCAAAGCGGGTGCACACAGTGTCTGGGCCGCATGTCGTGAAAGATGCACGTTCCTCCTCTGGGCAAGCACTTGAATCATGGTTGCTGCAATTTGGGGGATCCCAGATCGAAAAAATGACTCTCCCGGTAAACGGGTCTTCTGTGAGCTGTTGTATTCCGGCATAACCGTACGCATGGCCGAGCACACTGAAGTAGGAGCTGGTGCTGCTCTCTTGCACTTCGACCTCATTGTACCAAGCATCCAATGGCCCGAGGGCTGGTGAGATGTATCTGAGATGTACGGAGGCATGTCGTCCCTGCGAGTCGCCGCTTAGAGAGCTGTTCTCGGCGAGTCTGCGTCGCTCAAGCCTCCAGGCGCTTAGCGAGGCCAAGAGTCGCTGATCCGGCTCTGGCTCGGCTGCGCAACTCTTTAAGAGCAAGCATGCCGCAACCTTGAGCATCGAGAACCTGAGCCTCCTACATACCTGTGCGCACTTCAGAACACGTGTCTTATCCCAAGGCAGTTTCACTCTTTCTGGCTAAGTACAATCCCCTTGCAGTTGTCTGTAGACAGAAACCCACCAGCGAAATCAGATGAACTTGCTACTCCGGGCACCGGTCCCTGAGCCGAGTGGCCCCAAACCGATCTGCGCACAAAGCACACCGAACCGCGGTTGCCCTTAGACGTGGACTCGAGCCAGGGCCCTGGCAGCGATGTACTCAGTTGGATCGCCCTGAAAGAACACGGAAACCATTGATGCCACTTGCTCCTGACGCCGCAGGACGACAGGACGCAACAGCACTGCGGACTTCGGATGACCACACGCAGGACTCCTCCTGAGCGAGGTCCAGGGTGTCCAGCACACGGGCAGTCTCGGAATTGACGAACACGACGGAGGCGCGGGAATTTACCGGTGCGGAGAGACTCAACCTTAGCATAAGTGCACGCCCTCACAATGCGATCTGAAGTTGCCCTCGCCGAAAGTCCCTGCACGAATCATACCGAGCTCGACGTTTGAGCGCCAACCCTGGGGCCAATGCGCGGCCATTGGCCATCCGATACTGTAGCAGCCCACGGCACAAATCCCGGTGGACTGATGGTAGGCCATCCTGCAGCAAGGTGTGCGAAAAGTGAATGGCAACGGTGATCAGGCCGAAAGCGATACAAGCAGCACATCACGAAGCAGGTTTCTGCCTGTGCCTGCAGCTCGTGTATATGCTTTCAGAACTTGGTTGCGTTGCATGGTTTCGCAGGTCTGCTTTGTAATGTACCAGAATTATTGCATTCCGCGGTATAAGCACATGATCGGGCATGTCTGTCTGTGTCTGTCTCTGTCTGTGTCTGTTTGCCTGTCTCTGTCTGCCTGTCTCTATCTGTCTGTCTCTGCCGAGTCTGTGAATCAGTTAGTCAGTCAGTCAGTCAAGCAGGCAGGCAGTCCGCGTGTGTGTGTGTGTGTGTATATATATATATATATATATATATATATATATATATATATTCGGATCTTCGGATATGTATATATACAACAAACATGCATATACTTATATATATACACACACATATATATATATATGGAAACACATACGTGCGTGTACACCGCATGTACACGTACACACATGTATCAAGATATAAATACAAATAGACGGAAAATGTGAATATGTATATATATATATATATATATATACAGGACTGTCCTGGGGCCTGCGTTTTTGCACTCTAGCTATATTGCATACAATATATGTGTAGATGTATATACACATTATATACACATTGTATACATATGTGTATGTATACACATACATTATATCATTCTGTATAAATAAATAAATATATATATATATATACACACCTGTACGGATGCATTTCTCTGTGCCGAGATTGTGCGTCTGTTCATTCAGTTCGATCGTGCTTGCTTGCTCGCGAGGGGTGGCTCGTAGGCCTAACCCAGGGTTCGCTTCTGTCAGTCTGAGATAGTCTGAGTGGCCCCTTCCAGGGACAGGGGCTGAGTGCAACCTTTGCCCCTCCGAAACCCTGACCAACATCCCATGCTCAGGTCCCACTCTGGTCAGCCACAGTTTCGAATGTTACAGTGAACTTCAAAGCAATCCCCCTTCGCTGCCGGTCGCAAACCGAAGCCCTGCCTGTGCGGTGCCTGGCGCAGGTGGAGTGTTTCCACCTGCATGCGCTGGCCACTTTGGAGCAGCGCAAACACCAATTTCCTTGGCTCTAAAAATTCGCAAAGACGGACATTGAAACGGTGCCTGTGCACAGAAAACCCAAGAAGCCTCACAAGGAATGCTTCGTGCTGGTAAAGCACTCTTGGCTGATAAACGCCATGGCGTTCGAAACACCACCGAAACCGCGCTCGAAGAAGGCCTCCAACGAGCGGCAGTGATTCCCAGTTGCTCTGCCGCAAGCCTTTCTCCACTTTTGCCGGCAGAGGGGCTGCATGGGAGATGTTGGGCAGGCAGATCTGCGAGTGGACAACGCGAAACGGTTGCCTCGCCTAGCTCGAAACGCCACGAGCACACCGTGAGCAACTGTATTCATTGATTTCATCGCCAGGCCTGCAGAATCACACCATGCCCGCTGATGACAAGCAGCATCTCCTTCGCCTCCATGATTGCGGCCAGTCAGTGATATTCGCCCAACATGAAACTTGCAAACACACAGTCTCAAGGTTGTACGAGAACCTCGGCCCTAATGCCTTATCCCTAAAGCGGCTCATCTTGTCGATACTGCTTGGCATTAACGCACAACATCAACGGAAATGGGCTTGGCTTGTCGTGGCTGGCGATATCAAGTGGAAGTGGAAGTTGGTCCTAGTTGTGGCTTTTTTGTCACTCGCATGACACGCCGATGACAGCTCCGCGAGGACTCACGATTCCCAAGTCACAACTGAGTCCAGTCGAAACAAACCCCACTAGTTGCGGTAGTAGCGGTAGTGGTGGTATTAGCAGCGGTAGTAGTGGTATTGCAACCTGCATTGCTCTGCGAATCACTAGGCTAGTGGTACCTCATCGTAGTAAAAGCAGTCACAGCATCACTGCAGCTTTAGCAGCAGGAATACACTAAGGCTATTGTTGCTGATGCAAGTACCAGTGCTAAGACTTGCCAGATCCTGTGCCGATATGCGTAACCGATACATGCACTAGAACCAACATGAAAGCAGTACTGGGAAGCGTGCTCATGCAACTTACAATAAACCTCACGGGTGCTCCTGCTTGTCGCTCTACTCGCTAAACCACACCCCAGAATTTCAATGCAACGCTACAAGCAACGGGATGTCCCCGCACAACAGCTGAGTCCTGCCTGATGGGTTGGGGCAGCCGCCTGCCCGCACTGCTGTGGTCCTTGTCAGAGCATCTGGCGCTTTTTTTTGCATGCTATGAGACTTCTCGCATCGAAAACGACTCAAGGATGCGACAGGGCACCGACAAATGAGGAGGACTCGCGTGATGAGAAGCTCGGCAGCACCAAGAGCTTGCAGGGGCGTGTTCCTACCGTGACCTTAGCTCGGCTGCTTCACTGCCAATCATATCAGGCCAAGGTCTCAAGGCCTTGCACAGACCACAACCAACCATCAGAATGAAGCGTGCCGTAGGGTGCTTTCATTTTTCGCCCAAGGCACGATGCGGGCGACCTTCCATGTTCCACTGTCGTCCGTGGCGCAGAGAAGGCGTCCGTCCCGGAGGCCAGCAAACAGCTGGAGCTCCGACTCGGCCGAGGCAAACTTCGAAGCTTCTGCACTACACTGCGGCCGCGCACAGCAGCGCATGTTGCACGTTGAAAGGGCCAAACACAACCCGAAGCTTTCCGAAGGTCCTAGTCCTAGGCCAAGCCACCTCGATGAAAGCAGAGGTCGTCGACCAAGGCAGCGTTGGCAAAGGGAGGCGCTGCACCTGCATATCGACTGATCAATCTGCGGGCCCGAAAAGCAATGCAAAAACCAACAAGGAGAAGACATGGCCACGCGCCGAGTGCGCACCTCTGTGGAACCTTTCAAAATGCAAAGCTCGTCAGTCCATAGCCCAGCAAGCAGCAGCTCGTGTCTGCCGCTCAGGCAGCTGGGTTCGCCTCCGATGCGCCGAAAGTCTGCTGACACTTCACGGCTTAAAGTTTCGTCAGCAGCTGTCGGGCCTGGCAGCTGCCACGAGGCACTCTCTGCCATCTCGTAGTTTCCTGTCAAACGAAATAGTTCGAGCATGGCTTCCTGATGTCTGCATCTGCCAACCTTTTCCTTCGCGAAGTTCGATCGCCCGAACATCTCCAGCTGCCGATGCGACGAGTACTCCTGCTCTCGCTACTCGCTGCACTGAAGAAACTACATGTAAGAACAATTGAATCAAGAACTCATCGGAGTTCACATGGGCGCTTGGCCTGCAATCGCATCAGCACTGCACACCCGCAGTTCTGCAGCCACAGTGACCTGGAACCCCTCGACAGACCACCTTGGTTAAGACGCTCTGATGCCATTTCATGCCATTTCGTCAACCGCTGTGCTATTGCTTTTGTGATAAAGGTCATATGTTTTTAAACTACTTGGAATGGAACTTGCATCGCCAGAGCATGGCAAGGCCGAATTATTGAGAATATCAATGCCGACGGTTTTCTTTCATCCTGCTCCTGTTGCAGCATGTCTTACAGATGCATTGAATCCGAGGAACTGTGCAACTGCTCGAATTCTCTCCACAGTCAGGCCGGATGCCCATACCCCAGATGCCGTGACCTGCAATGCGAATTCTTTGCCATCTGCCACGGCCAAACCTGGGAGGCACGCTACAGAATCATCCCTAGCTGCTTCCGCTGCTTGAACAACGCAAACTAAGCCCCGTGCCGCCGCAGCAGAAAAGCGACTCCTCATGATGCCGAAAACCCAAGTCCTCGTCCTGCGAAATTGCCTCGACCTGCTCGCCTCACAGGCCAGGCGAAGCCAGCGTCTGCTACTGGTAGGCCACACCCACTGAGCCGGCCTTTCACAGCCAGCACATCGCTCCGACCAGGCCGGGATATTGCCAAGTGATGCGAGCCCAGCGGCCAAAGCCCGAGGACACCTGTGAATCCTGACGTCCAGAAAGATGCTGCAAGAGTCCTGTCCACTCTCAAACCACCTCTTGCTACAGTAAGTACTACACTCGTGAAGCCCACTTCACTCTCTCACACACAACCCTATAAGGCCTGCAGATCTGCCCAGCTCTTCGACGGGAACTCCCAGCCGTACGAAGCGGACGGATCCAACGTCGCCCACGCCGCTGCAGGTCATGAGCTCGCTTGAGCCCAAGCCCTCCACATCCTCAAGGCGATGCCGTGACTGAAAACAAGGGCCTGGCTACTGGAGGGTACGAACTATCGTTTGCTAGTCACTAGTCCTTGGTGCAGAAGTCGGTGATGGGTCCGAGGTTGGTCCACGTGTCCACGACCTTCCCACGGCGAGACAATCGAACCAGCGCGAGTACTGCGCCGGGCCGATAGTTCGACCCACTAACTTAAATAATGAAGTTGACCCACGCCCCCACCCTCTTCCCCCTAGACTCCTGACACAAGCGAGCTTTGGGGCCTCCTCCGCAATGAATAAATATTATAGTTTTAAAACGGCGTAGTAATTACTCCGCTGGTCTGCGTAGGGAATTCGTTACTTTGAAGCACTCCGCTGTTCCGCAAGAGTCTGTATACTGATGAAAGGCCCGACAGCTCAAAACTTTCGGCCCGGGGATGTAAGCCCTCCTGGCCGCCTCTTGAACTGATACCGAAATTAATTCCCAGACGTGCCGCCTTTAATCTAACTACTTCTCGCCCAACAAAGCTGTTCGCATACGGCGAGCGGCAAAGGCATGCTGGGTGCACGCAAGAGGACATGCAGGTACCCCCTAGCAATATGTGGTTTTCGCCGGTGTAATTTGAGCACATTCTCAAGGCAACAGCACAGACAGGCAAACACGTGCTCAATTGCACTAACACGCGGCTTTGTCTCTTTACTGTGAAGGCTTTTTGTCGGGCTGATTCATTTGTTGCTAGCTGCTTTGCCGACCCCTTATGATGTGAAGTTGCTTTGGCACGATGTTTTCTGATTCTCTTTCTAACCCAGTTCTGTGGCTGATTTCCTGGGGCTTTTCTCGGGGCTGCAAGCTTAGCCTTCTTCTTATCACTGCCAATGCCAACCTCACATGTAGAATCCTTCGCGAAATTGCAAAATCCAGTTCCCTGAACGTAGTTAGAAATCCCCTGTATTTGCAGAATCCTAGCGGCCGCAGCGGAAAAAAAGTAACCCAAATCTTGTTCACATAGATGAAAGCTCAAAGGAACTGAAAAGGATCTAAAGGAGGTCAATGGCTCTGATGCTGGATCCGGACTCTTCTTACGGAGGCTGGGGCTTACATTGCTTAGATGGGGGTCACGGGGCCTTTCTTGAATATGAAGTGAACATTACACGGAGCCTACGACCACGACTACTGCTCCTAATCCAAACTTTCTTTGCCTCAAACGCATCCTCCAGATTCTTCCGCACGCGCCCTGCCGCGGTGACAGCGGAGGCGGGAGCCTCTTTCCTCGGCTGACCTAGCCGCAACCTGGGACTTTCGAGGGTATGAAATTGGAACGCGAGGGCTCGGGCTTGTTCGGGTCTCGTGCTTTGAAGTTCTTCTGATCAGTTGAGTGATTGTGTCAGGCTCTGAAAGAGACTTTGGCGACAAAAAACCATCCTCTGCTATCTGCCGAGCTGGCGTACGCAAAACAGGCTTCGTGTTCAGGGTGTCGCCTGTCACATGACAACATACCCGCAAGCTGCAGGCCTTAAGTGAGTGAACGCTCGGCTGACAATCTTTCGAGCAGGGTGACATCAAAGGACGGAAAGTTACTGGCTGGTTTGAGCTTTTGATTCCTTTCAGCTATTTTTTTCCGGCTTTCAGGACCTCGGGAGGCGAGGCACAAAGCGCGCGAGGTCTCTGACCCCAGGTGCTCGGGCTTCCGTGACATCCCATCACAGTCCAACTTCGCACAGAATCTCGGGTTTCGAGTTGAGCCGAGCAGCACTTCGGAGTCAGTTGCCTCGACACTGCGAGTGGCGTGCGGCATGTTGGTTCGCAATGCCTACATCAGCATTAGATGTCGCCTTGGAGCCGACGAACACGTAGCTTCCGGCATGGAAAACTGCAATGCCAGAGGCCTCGGTTACGCAGGTCCGTGGTGCATCTGCAGGACACCATGTCCTGAGCAACTGGGCTTCCCAGCCGGAACTGACCTGCCCAAATACTGCACGACCAGCGGGCTAATCCCATCTTTCTCGCTGACTTCCTCGCGAGCCTCCAGCCGCAACCTCAGCACTACACATTTCGTCTATCGAATGGCACTTGTGAGACACAAAGGCAGCATGGCCAAGGAGCAAATAAAGATCCCCGTATGCTCCGCTGATAAGCCAGCGGGTTCGAGCGGTGTTCGCGCATGCAAGCTGCGAGGGTACCTGTGGCAGATGTCCATACATGCACAAAGCACGCAATTCAACAAATGACAAATGCATGGAACAAACGAATCAGCAAGACAATCCTTGTCATCATATGCCAGTCCCGATAATCCGCCGCTGGTCAGACAGTCCCCGAACAAAGGTCGAGCCGTGACTCGACCGTGCCGTGGGATTTGTGACTTGGCCGAGACATAAACATCGTAAACGGATCCAACTTCAATCCACACCAAAATTGTTGACGCATGTTTTGATCGCCCCCCACCCGACGGACTGGTTGGCATGGCATGCCTGCATTCGGGCAGCTGACATAAACTAGAAGCGTGGACAAGGACGGATCGAACATCTAGGGGCGATTACTCCAGCCAGTGCCACAATGTGTCTGCTGAACGGAACTCTGCCCACTCGGCTCTGTCGAACGAAACGAACGATCCCTAATACCCAAGCCACCCAACCGAGAATTTGGGAACGGAACAAAAATAACATGATAACGCAGGACAGATGGATACATGTAGGGAGAGAGACTCACGGCCGTCCTGGGGTCCGGCAGCTCGCAGCTCGCCCAAAGGCCGAAGCTCCGCATCGTAGAGGGCCACGAAGGTGGGACCGACCACCTCAGCAACCAGCTCCGAGGTCCCGAGATGGCCCTAACCGCACACATGCGAAACCATGTGAAGTACAGTGTCTCATTACATACTGTTCACTTCCGCCTGGCACCACGCGTCAATGATGTTTGGAGTCCAAAGCTTGAGCAACAACCTGTTGCCTGTTGCATCTACTGTAGCCGGCCAAGCCAAGCGGCAAGTATTGCACCTGCGACATGCAAGTTCAATACAAGCTATTCTCAAAGACTGTGCTATGACTGCTGTGCGACAACGGTTCATTCTTCAGTAGAGACATCTGCAGAAACAGCCAAAGCTGGCTCTGCTGCTTTCTTTTGCACTCACCCACCTCGGGGCGAAGCCCACTCTCCAGCAGCAGAAGGGATGGTTGCGATCAGAGTGGCTTCAGTCACCCGCCTGGGCCGCAGACACTTGCGGCTCAGCGGCTCGGCTTTGCCCAGAAGAGGCCACCGGTGTGAGATCGGACATACATTGTCTAAAGCTGAACACGACCATCGCCTGGCTGAAGCCTCGGCGGGAGTCCTGCACGCGGCCGCGCGAAATATACATGACAAGACATGCAGCAGGCTGCCACTTTTTTTGCCACTGACCGCGGCTGCTACGTGGCCGGTTCGAAGCCTCCCTGCCATCGTTGTCTACTGTACTCATGCTCTCAGTGGCTCATCTCTCTTCTGCCGTGCGCTTATATGAAGGGCCCAGAGAGCTGAAAGCCTCTCCAGGCCACTCCAAGGGAATTTGTTCCACCTTTATGAAGGGCCCAGAGATCTTCAATAATTAGCCGAGATCTGACTCAAACTTAATTGCTCTTGAGAGGGAGCACACTGGTCCTGGTTTTTCCCCTCCGTCCATGCATCCCACGCTAAGATAAAACCTGCTGGGTCTCTGTTGCGCCGTGTACCCTGTAGGAGCCCAGAGTCCTGGGAGGCAGCGACGTCGTTGTTCCAGGAAAAATGGCCGAAGCAAGGGAAACAAAATTTGCAGTATGTCGTTGTGTTCCCTTTCGCGCGCCAAGAAGTTCCAAGAAAGTCATCGATTAATTGCCTGTCATCATTGACCTGTCCTTTTTGAGTGAGGTGCGACATGAACGAAGAACGAGAACGTCGGGCGACCGTTTTGGAAGGTTGCTGGCAAAAAGGTCTTTGACATAAAGGCTGCCTCGTGTAAACTACATGCAACCATACTCTCTCCGATAAGCACGGGGACTTGACTCTCTCTGACATGAAATACATGTTTTCACATATATAAGAGTGTATTATGTTACTTCATAGACTTGTGCAGCAAGTCCCCGCTCCGCGAGGCATCCAGGCGCCAGCTTCCCGCAGCAAAGCCACGTCCTTCGGGCCTGACCGCTTCGTGCGCGGGAGCTATGGGCTCATGCAGTGACCGAAAGGGAAGCGGGCTACCGCTAAGAAACCGTTGCCGCACATCGCTTACTAATTCCATCCTTTGACTATGGCCGACTATGGCCTCTCGGACATTCGGAAGGGTGCAGGCTTCCACAACTCATGGCAGAAAGAACGGCGCTTTGGAAGCCATCGTCCTCCCTTTAGGGGCAACTTATCACTGATCTGGCCTCGGCTGGCCGGCTTGGACCACTGCCAAGCGCCTCAACAGATGAAAGGCTCAGCCTGAAGTCCTAAAGTCACACGAAAATCCAGAGCACTTGTAGGCTTCGCACTTCTTCTTCACATCGAGCGAATGGAGACAAAGCGTCTTTGGCCCAGCCTCTTCACGGCCAGGATAAGCAAAGGTCAGGCTGCCTGAACCCTCTCAGTACTTTGGATCTGTGCCTCCTCTTTGCCGCCGTTGGCATGAAGAGCAGCAAGTGTCTCGATGCTGTCGTCCTTGCCAACGAAGAACGGGGCATTATGCTCCTACAAGTGGAAGTGTGCCAAGTTGCGTCTGCAGCCACGCGCTCAAGGAACTCCATGCCAATAATCTGCTCATCAACTTGAGTGTAAAACATTCGCCCCGCAGCTTTCCTTGCCGGCAGCATGATACCAGAGACCAGAGCGTGTTGAGAGCGGGGCACGCAAACTGTTGTGAAGAGCGTCAAGAGAGTCAAGATAGGCAAGGGTGGCAAGAGGGCCAAGAGAGTCAGGACAAACGGACTAATTAAGGCAGGACTGGGTCCAGCAAAGTGCTGGGGGAAGTGGCGGGTCAATAGTTGAGAAGACAAGGGCGGCGGGCGGCGGGGGACGGTCGAGGGTCAAGAAGATCATACTGGAAATAGCGAGCCCCCCTCTCCGGACGCAATGTGATACCAAGGAATGTTCCAATTTCACGCCTTGCACAGCGAATCGCGTACAATATGCGGCTGAAACGCAAATCAATCGGGTATGGCTGCTGTGAGTCCATAAGTTCATCGAGATCGGCAACGGCCACCACATTCCCGTGCAGGTAAACCTGACGCCGTGGCTGGGTGGACACAAGCTGACAACAAACCCTCCGTGAAGAACAAACCGTATCTCGGTCTGAGGCGCTGGGCCCGTCCTACATTTTGCATCCGGGTGTCGAGCGACACACTGCATGGCAAAACGCACAGACTCGCACCTTCTAATACCCCCTGTGATATAGTGACTCCAGGGTGTTGAACGGTGGTACTGACATGCAAGGCTTCCAGGGGGCAACCAACCGCTTTCCGTTCGAAGAGCAGCAGCAGGATGGTTCCTGCCGGTGCAAACCCAATCAGCGATCGAAGAGGTGGTCAACTGGACAGCAGGGGCCTGCGCGGTCGCCGCGATGGCAGCGTTGCCCATGTCGGCCGTGGCAATCCTCGAATTGGGCCCATGCATGGCTCTGGACTTGAAGCTTGGCAGCCAGAAAAGCCAGCAAGGAGCCATCGCAGCTCGTTGATTTGGGCATCGTAGCCTGCAAATGAGTCTGGCGACAAAGTCTGAGTTTGACATCGCACTGTGACGTCGGAAGTCTGCGCTGAGTTTCCCACGTGCGATGACAAGCTTCAAAGAGACCTGCAAACTGCAACTGGTCAGAGGCCGAGCGAAGAGCGTCAATCCGATTGATGGCCCCTTCCAAATTGCTCCACGTGGCCGTGATGAGAATAAGCAGCTCGCCGCAGCCTGTGACTTGCAGCGAGTTGAGCATGCAGCACACCTGCAGCGAAGCCAGCTGGTTCATCTGGGCCGGTACTAACCACGGGAGGGGGCAATGCCTTTCCAGAACCCCTCATTTCGTGCCAGAAAGCCGAAGGGTTGAAATCTGGCAATACTTTCTTGGAATGACATGAACATGAAAATGCTTCTTGGCACAGGTTCAGAGGCCTGTTCGCGGATCTGCTCGGTGCATACCGGAACAAACTGCGCATCTTGGAAGCGGAAGATCTCCAATGTCCTTCTCTGGATCAGGGATCGCTACTTTCCCAAATCTGAAACACCACGTTCCGTCAATGTTTTGATGACATACTAGCAAAGCTAAGACTAGCATTGGTGTTGGAATCTTCTGGGTCCCAGCAGACGACACCCCCGGAGCTGAGCCCCCCGACGTACCGCGGACGACGGCCAGCTCCTCTGACAGTGCAGGATCCAACATAACATTACCTCTGTTTCGCCCAATCTGATAGTTTTGCAACTGGGCGATTATCGCTTTCTTGCCGATAGGATGGCTGCGTGAATTAGAGTCCGAGTTTCAGAAGTCGATTTGCCAAATTGGGTGGGCAACGGTTGAAGGCAAAAGCAAGAGACTGTGTCCCTGGCTGAGAGACCCTGGCGCCGGAGAACAAAGCTGCTCTAAAGCTGCTACTACATGTAATGACAAGCTGGAAGGCAGTGAGACTGTCCCGCTTACATCCTCCCTTCTGAGCTGCTTCCTCCGCGCAGCACGTGCATTCGGCGATGGTGTCGCGAAGGTTAGTCATGGCTACTAGTCTGGGATCTGCTCTGCCCTGGCAACTCAGCGACTTTGTTGGCGCCGGCTTTTTCACCAGAAGAAGTGGAATCTGCGGCAACCCGCGGGAGGGGAGAGAGGCACCCACATGGCCTCTGCGAGGACCGCTCATGTGTCTACAAGTGCAACACAGCATCTGCTCTGTCGTTCCATTCGAGTCGCCTAGAGGTCACGACGAACCAAGCCTTCAAGCACCGACGGACAGGTGGATGTGCAGAAACAAACAACTGTAGCTTTCAGTGCCCCTTGTTGCTGTCTGTACCAAAGGTGTGATGCGGAGGGGGTCTCATGGACGGTGTGCTTTACGCTATTTCTCCAGTTGAATATAGTAACGAAAGACTTAGATAGTTCATTTCTACCAGATCTACCCGCACTGACCGATTGCTCCTCCTCCCCGGGGGCAGTAATGGCCACTGGACCCAGGGCGCACTCCACAGCAGTGGCAGGCTGAGCCGTGACGAAGTAGCTGCGCGCTGCCATGATGCGGCATGGAGCTGTCGATGTGCTTCCGGGCAGGGTGCTCTGACTCTAGCTTCCAACGCGTTGTGTAAGTAGAGCTCCAGCCCGGTGCAGAGTAGCGAGGTCTTGCGGGGTCCGTCATGCAGGAGACCGTGGGGCGGCTTTGGCTGGCAAGTTGAGCCACAAACTTCGTGCTTCCAAGCATTGTCTTGCCTATGAGTCCCCAACAGAGATCAGCAAAGCTTTTTTTGGCACTCGCGTTCGTCAAGCAAGCGAGGTTCCTAAGTACTCGGTGAAATGCTCTGGGCCCGTGGCCGTGGACTGCCTGCCATGACCATCGAGCTAACGCAAGGCTTCGGTGAAAAATGTGGTGATCATTGAGGTCACGAAGAGTTCAAGTGAACCGGGAAAATGGGCACTCATTTATTCCACGAAGACCTTCGGTGAAATGGGAAAATGTCGTGCTCGTGGTCGACTTTGGCACTGTAGGGGAGAAATGCACCAGCCACAGAAACGCTAGCCGTGACAGGAAGTGTAATCAAAATTCCACCTCCACGTAGCCATCGGGTAAGGCCAGTTCGATGGCCCTTTGGCAAGCGAGTCGATCCCCTTGCAAACCCATCTGCAAAAACCTCGGAATCGACTGCTCCCTGGCAAAATCGGCTGCGCTCCAACCTCTGCAGTTTCGAATGCCCATGTTGGCACCGGCTGCAATAATGGCCGCTGCGGTCTCGTATTGCCCAGATTGGATGGCTTGCATTAGCGGCGTGCTGCCATGTTGATGGTATGTGAAAGCTGAAAGGATGGAGGTCTGCCCAACACGATGCTGAATGTTCTTCACTTGAACCACCAGGCGGCCCAATCTGCTGAGGTCACGCTGTACCTTCCACTGGAAGTCGATATCTGCCCTCAGAGAGACGAGCCACTGGACCATGGCTGCCGAGCCACCGCGTAAGGTAGAGCCCATGAAGAGTGCTCCAGAGAGCTGGAATGTGTTTGGATGGCTTTGGGCCACTAGCTCCTCCAATGCCTTTGTGGCACCAATTGCAGTGGCGCTCTGCACAACATTGATGCCGAAGCTGTCCTTGGCTAGGGGACGACCACCTGAAGCGCAGAGGAGTCGTATACCCAAAGCATCATCCGCCTGGGCTGCCCTGCACAGGGCAGGTGCTTGCCCACCCTCAAGCTGGGCCTTGGCAGATAGGAGGAACTGGCTGGCTTCATGGTGCTTGTAGAAGCAGGCTATATCTAGGGCTGACACCTGCGATGGTATGCCCAGCATAGGTTCATCCTTGGAGGTGCGGCAGTTGACACTGGCACGTCGCTCCAGCAGCGCTTGGAGCAACTTGGCATCACCCCTTAGCGCAGCATAATGCAGCGGCCACCAGCCAGCCGGGTCGCCTTCATTCTTCCTGAAGCCGTTCTGGTGGAAGAACTCGGGCAAGATATGCCCATCACCCTGCGGCACCAAAATATCGTCCATCTCAACGTCAAGGCCCCGAAGGTGCACGCTTCGCAAGTTGAAGTGACGCCGAAAGCCCGGAACATCGCCTGCTCTCAGGCAATGCTTCAGCTTCTGCAGCAGGATGTTCTTCATGACTGGAGCCAACTTCTCCCGATCCTGTGCCACGGTGAAGTCACCATCTCCCACAATCCCACTCCCAACAGCCAGGCTTGCGCTGCGTAAGACTTCCATGGAGCTTTCAGTCTGGACCAGAATCCAGGTGTGTTGGGGGGAAAGCTCCCGGGCGGCTCGCTCCAGCCTACACCAACCTCTCTGAGTCCAGGTCCAATGTCAAAATGTCAAATGTAAGACGTCAACCTGCTCGTCCCGCGAAGGTCCGTGGTTGAGACGCCTCCCAAGGGCCCTCAACGAGGGCATCCACCAAGTCTCAGACAGAGGCGTCGAATGCACGAAAACTGCAGAAAAAGGTGCAAACGACGGCCTGGAGGTCCAGAATAACGATGAGCAAGCTCGCACACCAGCCAAGCAGCTCCACTCATACTCGCGCAGAATAAGACGACCACGATCACCGCCAGAATCAACAGAAGCCCGAAAGCAGGTCCTAACACTTAGGAGCTTGCCTTCCAAGGGGCAATCCAGGACCGGACACAATGCCAAGAAGAAGCAGCACTTCCCCACGTAGGCGGGGATGCTCATGATGGCACGACCTTGCTGGTTGTCACCATGATCTACTGCATGGACACTGCAGTTTTCAAACTGCGGAACTGAGAAGTAGTCATACCACAGGAACAAGGGCCGCATCTGAAACTCCTTCATGGGAATCGGCCTGGCTGTGGGCACTGTCGCTTCACTCACGTAGTCCACTGGAACCGAGCCACGGCCTGTCAGCAGCCGTTTCAAGGCACCTTGCAGAACGCGCATCTGCCGGAACTCAGGGTCGGGATGGCCTGCGGCAAGCCACTGGTGCGAGACAAAGGTTGCCCTGCCCATGCGCTCTTCGAAGACCACCAACTCACTGCGAGCTTTCAAGTGTTCGTGTGGCTCCACCTTCGTCATCTCCAACAACAACTCTGCAGTGACGGTGTACATGGGGAAGTACATGGGGATCACCTCCTCCTCCTCCGGCAGCGATCTGGCATAGAGCTCCAGTGTTGTCGGGGTCTTCTCCCCCCAACGCGGCATATCGCTGTATGGATACACAAGGTTCCAGTCGACCCACCTTCTTGAGCCAAAATGGCTTCAGCAAAGCTTAGAGTCCGGGTGAAACTGTTGCATGTGAATTCACGTGGGTTCGCAGCATCGCATGCGACGATTTTTTGTTACAGGTCCTGCGGGTTGACACGGCCAGGGCCATAGCCTCTGCCATCTCTGCGCTCGTAGACGGCGTAGTGCGCACTTTGGCCGCCTGCGTCCCTGTCACGGAGGCCTCGACCACGATCCTCGGTCTGGTAGCCGTGACTGCCATGGGCATAGTCACCATAGCTGTGCCGGTATCCAGAATCGCTACGGACAGGCTCTGCGCTGCCACCATAGGCAGGAATGCCATGCGGCCAATGCTCAGAAGGCCTGCGTCCGTCAGCGGCCCCGTGCCTTCTCTGGCTGTCCGTCGTGGTGCTTCGATCGTAGGCCGTAGGACGGCTGGGCTCAGTCCGGTATCCATCCCCGTAGTCGCGGCGCGCAGCCTCAGGCCTGTAGCCACGCGAGTCTCGATAGCCGTCACCCCCACGGTGATGTCTGTCGGGCCTGCAAGCAACATTCGGCGCATGCGTGGTCAAGATGAACTTGCCTGCACGCGCGCACTTGTCCTTAGACAATCGTGGATATCCATGGCCCATGGAAGATTGTCCGGGTTGCTGACCGGCGGTCAAACTGACAACCGAAGTTAGCTTGTCGGATTATCGCTTGCACTACGAGGTGGGGAGCTCCAACTTGCACAAAGCGTCACACAGCGCAGGCTTAACAAAATTGCCTTCGACTTAAGGTTGTTACTCACAGAAGGGTTTGACCTACATTTGGCTCGATGACACTTCACCCATTTGGCTCGACGACACCTCACCACTCTATGTTTCACTTTGTGCCGCATTTACGCGCACTTACACTTGAAGCCGGTCACCACTTTAACCAGATTCCACATCATGACGGACCTTTGGACATACTCTACAGGCAGAGCTTCGGTATATCCCAGACTGACCGGGACCCACAGTCTATCATGCGGAACTGGGCTTGAATCCATGTTTTCGATGTCACAGATGAACTTGCGATTCTGCGATCCTCTGGAAGACTCTGAAAGAAAGTGCAGCAGGGGTGCCTGTCTAGCTTACTCCCATTGTTTCCATCCCTACACGGTTAGGAGCTGGGATTTACTGTGAGCATAACATGGCATGGCCTCGGTGGCGGCGTCGGAGGCTTCGGCGGTTCGGGAGCAACATCACCCGTGGCAAAGGCCTCGCCATGCCGCTCCATACCAGCCTCCCGAGAGGAGTTAGAGTCAGGTTTCACACCGGCACAGCCACCGAAGTACTCCCCGGGGGTGGAACAAAGAAGCTGCTCGTACAGTATTGAAGCTGCTCCGCTTATATCGAGCGACCATGAAGGCATCCAGAGGATCCAGGTGTCTCTCTTGTCGCCAGACTTTGCCCGCGCCCTTGCCATGGCCTCAGCCGCACGCAGCGTGTTGTAGGTCCTCGTGAAAACCGAACAAGGGTCCTAGGAGGCAACAACAAACATGATCAAGCCGTCAGGGGCAAGGCGTTCGCATGCGGCCGTGGCACTCGCAGCTCCCGTACCTTACAACTTGAGACGTGCTTCGTGTCTACGCAAGCCCACTTTGCAGGACTGACGTGGTCTGAAGATGAGAAGCCAGGCGTAGCGGGTGCATCACGCTTGTCACGACCCACGGTGGCGCCAATTGGCATCCGTGAATCCCTGCCTTATACACCCGCCGAAACGTGAACGGATGGGGGCAGCCACTGATTCGGTTTAGCTGAGATCCGTACCGGAGCCCTGCGGGGCGCTGGGGATCGAAGCGGAGGCAGAGGAGCGTGGCACTGCTTCGCGACTCCGAGCTGCATTGTCTCTGTCCCTGTCCCGACTGTAGGCACTGACGGGAGGCGGTTCTCTAGGTCCTTACCGAGGCACTGGCACGGCACTGCCAAAGCGAACACATGCTTGGACATTGCCACGGCTGGCTTTCTGAATAGAAGTCTAGACACTTGTGACACCGCGCTGTGTCGTGTCAAGGGTGCGGGTTGCCCGATCTGCAGCCACCACAGTCAATTCGACAGCAAGACGCAATTGACTGCACAGGCCCCTCTTGAATTGCATGCTCAGTCCGTCACCAGCTCCGTAATTCCGGTCATGCTGGGAATGGCCTCATGAGTTTCCATGCGGGGCTTCTAGGATGCAGCTGAAGAAGCCTGCTCAGCAAGTCGAGAGTGATCGAGGACTTGTTGCCGAGAACACAGACTGAGAGCTCCGCTGCCAGGTATTCGGCTTCCAGTCGCAGCATGGTTTCGCGAGTCGGGCTGAAGATGTCCTCGGCGGGATGCATGTCCAGTACGAAGTGACTCGTCGTGTCCACATACCGTCAGACTGGCATGCTGGATTGACAGACATCCTCTCCAAGATGCTTCTGTCGCCGGCACTGTACAGATCCCGCTCAGGATACCGGTCCGAATGTTTGTCCCTGACAGCACTCGGAACTTCGGAAACACTCAGTCATCAGACGTCGGCTGCTCGAACCCATCGGATCCGCTGCGCAGCCGCTGCAGGTTAAACCTGGAAGCTCCGAGTCGCCGGCCTTTCGCGATCACTCTGTTCTCGCTGTGGATCACGACCGCGCTCGTCGCGGGTGCCCCAGACTGAACCTGAAGTCATCCCCTCCCTCCGAGGGCGTGCTGCATGTTCACCTCTTTCTGCCGGATCCAATGATTCAAGGGGCGTCGCGCAGGGTCGCCGTACCTCTCTTTTTCCCGATCACCACCTCGCCTGAGGATTGCCACCATTGCAGCTGGAGTCTACAGGCTATAGAGCAGCAGGTATACAACTTTGACTTTTGCCAACAGGAAAGAATTTCTATGCCCCTTTCTTCTGCCTATGCTGCGCACTGAAGAAGACACTCCCCCGCGCCTTTCATCAACACGAAGGGCCTTGGTCGGGCCCTGAGCTTCCCGGAGCCCCTCCCGAAGAGGCCGCTTGGCAGGGCCGCTGGGGCCGCTTGGCCTCCGAGTACGAGACGCAGCACACTTTGCTTTCGCCTAGACATTTCGCCCGGGTGGCCGCACATGTCGCGCCCTCTTTTGTCTGTGAAGCCTGCAAGCATGCCTCCGCTCTTTCGCATTGCTTGAGACGGGTTAATCTGCGGCGGTTGCAGTGTAGCAGAGCATGGCAGACTGCCTTCTTCTGGATCAAGGCTGCCCAAGGCAGACTTTAGTCCTGGCAACTAGGCCTGGGAACTTCGCCTCCTCGGCCCGTCGACCCTGATTGCAGCTGTGCTTTTGCTTGGTAGTTGAGGTTGGTGCCATGGTTTGGAGGCCACGTACATCGAGAAGACCATGAGGTCGCGCATGATACTATTGGCACCAGTGCATCCCTCAACTATACCACAGCCAGGCTCCACCCTCTTCCAGCCATCATCCCAAGCCACCCACACGCGTTTAGATGGCTCCAAGGTGCTAGCCATCACCTCGAACTCCTGCAACATCTCTTTAGACGGCGTGGCAAAGAAACCACAGGTCTCTCTGGAAAAGCGAATCTCCGCCTCCGGGAACGCATGGAAAATTATCTTCAAACTGTCGGGGACGAAGAGGCGAGATCCTCTCCAGTGGAAGAAAGACACTGTCTTCAAAGCTGGCAAGTTCCTTGCCGCAGCTGGCTCTAACAACTTTCCACGTAGGCTTATGATCTGCACGCAGCTCTTGGACAGTCCTTCAAACAACGTGCACAATGAATCCCACGACCAAGTGCCAGCTGTCAGAGACAGCTCGCGCAAGCTCTTGCCAGAGTTGGGCAAAGCAGGGTCCACGAAGTTTAAGACATTCACCAGCGCCAGTGCACGTACCATGTCGAACGATCCTGCAGCCGAGGAAGCCCGAATTGGGCTAGTTGCGATGTCTGCCACATGCAGAACCTGAAGGTGTTTAGAAAACCTCAGCACATCCAGTATCAAGGGGAAAAGGTCACGCAGGGCTTCTGGCTCATAGATTCCCAGTGACAACAGCGGAGGCCGGCCGCAACTCCTCAAAGCAGCTGCCAATTCCCTTAAGAGCTCATTTCTTGCTGGGCGCGGCTTCCCCCGCGCCAGAATCTCCGACATTTGGTGAGTCTCGATGCGGATGTGCAGTGCGAAATCACCTTTTTCAAACATCTTCCTGGCTGCTTCACAAGTCCTGCCCAAATGCCGCACCGTCCTGCTGCACAGAAAGCCCTCATACGCTGCATATCGACAGAATCGCAGGCCAACGCGAGGTGCATTTTCCAGCATCGCATCTGAAAATATTTAGTCTAATTCGAAAACGTGTGATGCCTAAGCTTGTCCTAAACTCTATGCCACAATGCTTAAAACCGAACAAAACAACCTGCTTTCTCAGAGGCTTGAGTCGTCGGAAGCGCTGTTTTACCTTCTGATGTAAATACCTCAATTATCTGCGGGAGGACAGGTTTTATTCTCACCGAAACTGGTGCTGCGGACCGCGTTTCGTGAATGAGTCTTGCTACACTCGCACTCCCAAGCCATGAGCCAAATAGTGCACGGCCCAAACCGTCGGTTAAAGAGTCACCGAGTGCGCCAAACCGAAGATATAGTTGGAAGGAAGGTCTTGCAGCGGCGTTCCGACAACCAAAATTGAGCCCTTCCCCGGCATGGCTCAGTACTGATTTGTTCCTGCAAAAGAACAAGCGGCATATTAATATCGAATTGCCTGGCTCCTTGTTTACATGCATATGACCGCAATGGGCAAGATGGAATAATGCCTGCTCCGCTGGCAGACGCAAGTGCACTGCAGCCCAAAGCCAGAGCATGACGCCCCAACAACATCGGCGCGCTTACGTCATGCAGAAAGGGCTCAAAGTAAATGTAATCATGCATTTCCTGCTATCTTCACCGCCGTGTTCGATTGTTGCCTTCCATCCTTAGACATACAGCATCCAATACGGCCGGCAGTCCGCCAAATACCAAACCATGCAGAGAAAAGCGAGAACCGAAGAAATTCAGTTCGCGCGGTCAAGCCCTGAAATAGTGATGGTTTAGCAGCAACCGTAGCGTCAACTCACTTGGAAAATTGGCCTCCCTCCCACACCCATGGCATGTCATGGCTTGCAATGGTCCGGGCGCCTCGTGTGAACGAGATCTACTGACAATAGGACTGCAGGCGGCCCCATGTGCATGATGCGACGATGCATGCGGGGTACTCTTTTGTACTCTTTGTTTCCCTTCCGTAACCCTAAGTCTCATTTTTGCTCTGCTTAGTTGGAGGGAATCTCCGTTCTGCACTTGTACTTTGGCAGGAGCAAACGACATGTATGTCCAAGATCCAATACATGTACATTTATATATATATATAAAGAGAGAGAGAGAGAGAGAGAGAGAGAGAGAGAGAGAGAGAGAGAGAGAGAGAGAGAGACAGAGCTGCATGTGTGTATACATATATATATATATATATGTCGATATATATATATATATATATATATATATGAGTGTGTGTGTGTAGTATATACAGACACAAAATGACACAAACAAATTTCTGCCAGCTCGCCTGCTCCGTCGCTCCAGCGGTCGCAACTCTTCCTTGCCTGCTTCGGCGAGTTCAGCCTGTGGGTGAAGTCCCGCCGATTCGAGAAAACGAAGAGGTCTGGACATCCATGTATCCAATGTTGAACTATGACACTGATCCATGTTGGACTCCGAGCCTCTTTCGCAGCCTGCTTCTTCCTGGACACAGGGAAAAGGAGCAAGCACACCAAATCCGGGATCCTAGCTTTTCACATGGACGGTTTCAGACTCCGTGCCTGGCAGCTTCCCGCTCCTTCTCGGCGCCTGGGAAGCTGAGAGTTACGGTCTCATCCCCGGCCTGACAAGATCATGAGCAGTTGGGGAGAGTCAATGCCGAGATGTGTAAACCAACCCTATCGCACCCTGCCGTTTTAGGATACCGCACGCAGCACCGCGTAGGCTCCCAGAGGTGCAAGGCGCAACCCATGAAACGAAGCCGTGGGGTTTGGTCACCACTGCTGCCGACTCAAATGACATCACGGTCGGGGTCCCACTGCAGGTACAAAGTGCTCTGTGCAAGCGCCCATCCCGGAGAGAGGCACAAATAGCATGGAATGTTCGCATATCGCCACTCCTCATTCTGTTCCTCCACTGCTCGGCTGACTCTGCGTCGAGCAAGCATCGAGTTGCTCCAGCCGCAGCACAGCGCGACACCAAACTGCGCCGAAGCGATTCGCAGATTGATGCGCTCGATGGCTAATCTCAAGACTGACGGGGGGATGCACAATTCGAAGTCCTGGCCTCAGATTGTCCACGACATTAATGTTCAAGTCTCATGTGGAATGTTCTCGCGATAACAGCCCTCCTACTTACATAAGTCTTACACAACATCAGGGCGCATCGCAACGGCTTACACAGTCGAAATGGCGCAACCGCACGGGTCTCTTTCCACTTATCGGAGGCTGGCTTTACTGTTAAGGCCTCATGGAATTCACTGTGCATCACTGTGCAACGCCCGCAGAAATGTTGCCAGAACAGCCAGATTTGCTGAAACCTGCAGGGTAATGCTCAGTGGAAAAGAAGTCCGAGCCATCATCATGGGCCAGTAGAGGTAGGGCCATGTAGAAGCTGTATGCACCCTGACGTCGGACGCGAACAATTCGAAGCTCCAGCAGCAGGGAGTCCTCTATGTCCTAAGTTCAACACTTGGAAGCAGTCGCGCAAACAACCTGACTGCAAGGATTCTTACCAAGCCCTGCGTGACATTGTTCTGCATCTGAGGCCAGGTCTTTCCGACACATGGGGCAGCTGGTTGAACGGATCTTTCGGCAGCAGTCTGTGCAAATAGTGTGTTTGCAGCTGAGAACTCGTACTTGCGGACCTCCCTCGTAGCAAATGCAGCACTCGTTCGCCGGACAGGCATCCATCTGCAGAGCTCTCCATGTGTGGAAGCTAGGTACAGACCACACGGCCCGCCGATCTCGGCATCATGTTCGTCAAGCAGGCGCTGTGGCCCGGCTTTAAGGGCAGTGATTGAGCCACTCATTGGCTTTCACGCATTGCTTTGGCTGGGTTGGCTTCAGAAGAATTCCAAAAATAGACCTGACCTTGCCTTGCGGCCTTGCATTGGATCAAGGCTGCCCCAACCACCCAGCCGTCGCCTCAAGGGCTTGCATCCGCTCCCGTCGCAGTTGCCTTGGCATGCAAGACTGCTATTGTTAGAGCATTAATTTTGGCACCTTGAAGCTGCTGCAGCGCATGCTCTCTGCGTTACTGTCTCTCCGATATGCTTTGCGTTTGCTCTTCAAAGGCGGGCTGCTCCGTCAACTTCCTGGGAGGCAGATGAGACTCGACAAATACACGTCAGCTGCAACGCACTCGGCATTCACTGGAGATTAGGAAATTGAAGTGAGCCCGCCAAGCGTCAGGAAATGCAACCAGGAGGTGTTCTCCGGAAGCTTGTGCTCCAGCAAGGCATTCTCAATGCAAACTGAGTCCTTTGTGTACGCAGCGATTGCTGCTTGCTGCAAGAATGCCCCTGACGTGGCCAACAATGCCAACACGCCCATCCTCCACCAGGAGAATAACCTCTTCCGCAGCTTTGACCTTTTGAAATCTGACGTGATTTGAGGCGCACCTAAACTATCCGAAACCTGTGGGGAAGCAGCTTTTCAACTGAGCATTGTGCGCGAGCACTCTGGTGGCACTCGATTGTTCGCACCGTCGGAATCACGGCAGAAGCCGAATGCAGAGAAACCGTGCCTAATTGATTACGAATTGATGCAGACAAATCAGGGAAACGATGGGAAGCATCCTCAGTTGACCGAGTCCGAGCCACCTCAACGGTGATTTGTTGCTGCAGAGGTGAGGTGTGAGCTCTTAGGCTTCACCCGAACGTGGTTGGCCGCCCAAGCAAACGGTTAGGAACCCGCAACTGGCAGCGTCTTCCAGCTCCGTCCACTCCTCGATCTTGTTGACCTTCGCATGGCTGTCCTCGTCCCCCTCTACCACCTCGACCTGGCTTACCTGGACAAGTTCACGTGTCTCGGTTCAATGAATATTACATATTCAGATTATATATATATATATATATAGTATATAGGTACATATATATATATATAATTATATTATAGATATAACACATATCACTCTATACATATACGTATATATATATATATATGTATTTATTTATTTACCGATTTATTTGTTATATGGACCCTCGCAATTTGAGTCCCTGAAAGACTCGAAAAGAAGATGCCTCTTCCGTGTGCTCCACTTCCGAACGCTCCACGGGCTCCTGGGTCTCTGTCGACTCGGTGGAGGCCTTGGACTCGGTTCCCAGCTCCGTGGCCTTCTTCTCAAAGATCCTAAGCTGAGCCATGTCAGAGTCCGGGACTTTCTTGGAGTTCTTGTTCCAAAAACTACTACTATCTACTACTATCATCTACTACTACTACTACTACTACTACTACTACTACTACTACTACTACTACTACTACTACTACTACTACTACTACTACTACTACTACTACGGCTGCTAATGTACTACTACGGCTACTACTGCATTAGGGTCGCGCCTCTGGCAAAACCATCACGACATAAACGGAGAGATTCGACCCTGGGTTCGAGAGCCTGAAGCAGAGCATAGGCATAGGCTCCGAAGATTGGCGGTGCGAGAACGTCGAGTCTTGAGGACGGGTTCTCCATGACTTATTCAGACAACGAGCATAAACAAGCCCGCTAGGTTGCGCTCCGAAGAGCCACATGATGCAATCACATGGCTACCTCTAAATCGTAGTCACCCTGTTCAGCCGTACACACCCACCTGCCGGCAGCAGAGCAATCCAATGTCTCTGAAGCTGCGGCAACCTATTCCTTTGTGCGATGCCTAGAATTTTTTCTTACGTGCGGAAGTGCTGCGGCCGGATATATCCCTGCGTGTCTTGAGGAACTACATCACTTGATCTGAGCTCGCTGAGGTTCGGTGCTTCTGCTGAAGGCTTGCTGCCCTGACAGCCCATGGCTCGGAGGGGTACAGAGCAGCCGGAAGCAAGGCTCCGGTATCTACGTTCTGGCAGCTGTCTTTTCAAGCCGTCCCGGGGTGCTGCAGCTTCAAAACACCCGTCCTGATGTCTCGCAAGATGCTTCTGCCGCTGCCCGAGGGCCGGACTGCAAAGTCTTCAGGCTTGAAGTTCCTTTTGAAGTAGCATTTGTAGTAATGAGCCAGGTTTGACCTCACAGCTGCCACTTTTGAGGCCGTCGCTCTATAACTGACTTGAACAAGTGGCTCGTCCAAGACTGCACCGCCAGTGTCGTCGCGGAAGTGGTGTACCAGCAAGTGCAGCTCCACCTGCCAAGGCTTCGGCAGCAAAATGCCAAATTGCTCCGCCTGATGCGGAAAACGTCGCCGGGACCGCCCTGGTGCTGAGGAGAAGCCAGTCCTAGGAATGCAGCCCGCTTTGTAAAGACTACTTCACACGCTGCTCTTGCATTTGTCTGCTTGCCTCGTATTCGAAATTCCCGAAGAGAGGCTCGCCCTCTCCAATATCCAGGATGTTCTCCACGCCGAAGACATCAAAGTTGGGATCAATGGAGGGGAGCTGTATTCCTTTGCTCTCCTGGACTTGAAGCGAGTCCGCCGCACCACTCGAATGGAAAGCGCTGCTCAGCATAAGTTCAACTTTAGTGTCGGTGCTGCAATGTGCTGCACCTCGCCTTCTCATCCCACTCCTGAAGCTGCTGCAGCACTTGGCGCCACTCCTCACTGACAGGCGAGTGCAATACTGCAGCAGATGCTTACTTTCACATGTCCCGTTCAATACTCGCCTACAGTGCACAGGCTGCGGATCCAACTCGCCGAGCATCATCGTAAGCTTGGCGCCATTCACGTAGCTGTTTCTGCCACTTGGCCCACTCCGCCTATGACAGCAAGTCAATTCGCGTCGAAGGCTACTCGAAACCTTCACGCAGTCCTTCCTCCTTTCCTCACTCCTCCTCCTCCTCCTGCCCGTCCACACCTGAAAGGCCGGCCCGGGTGTGACCGGCTCAAAGTCGGACATCTCCTCGTGCGGACAAGTCAGGCAAGGAAAATGCGTCGTAGGGCTCCATCGTGGGCCGCGCTGGCCTGACCGCCGCCCGGCCATGGAGAGCAGAGGCCTCCAAAGTAGGGGGACATGAAAGCCCATGAAGCCCATGAAATCTGTGCTTGGAGGTTCGGGCCTGTGCCTTGCGAAGCACGAGTGCCAGTGCTCGAGTGAAAAGCTTCGGCACCAAGCAGCACAGATTACTGAATAAGGCTCCCCAAGGAGTTGTGCACAAAGCAGGGCGAAGCTGTGCAAGCAAGCCCTGTTAGCCACGTGCTTGCTCACGTCGTGCCCTTGCCACTGCAGCAATTCTGCTCGCATGAAGCCTACAGTATGGTACTCGTTGCGCAATGGCTTCTTTGACAGCCACACGGGAAAATCTTGCCTTAAGCAATATCTAAGTGAAACGTTTCGGCTGCGAATTCTGCAACATTCTGCAACCCATTCCGGATGCACATCCGACGTGGTGGGCTTCTAGAGGTGGAAATTCCCATCCTTAGCTGCCAATAGCAACTCCGAGGGGCTCTGAACAGCATAGCATCAACAGTGAACAATGATATTGCAACCGTCAATTAGGTCTCCGAGCAGCCGCTACCTACCAGTAACTGCAATCAACGATGTCTGGGGGGCACACGCTGCGTGTTTGCGCCGGGGGAGGCCGAGCATACGCTTGAAGCATGAGCGTCACTCTCTCCCGATCTTAGCAAAGCAGAAAAGCATGACTCCCAACTCCCAACATTTCACAACGCCAAGCAGGTGAAGCAAAAGGAGATCGCGCAATGAAAGGCCACGGCCATGTTCAGCCTTGTCTACTTTCGCTGCCGTAATTCCCGAATAGCCAGTTTGGGGCCCCATCACTTAATTTCCAAGTCGTGGCGACCTGGATGTTGGAGAAAGAAAGCATCCAAGCGTCTGCCGGCTGGTGACCCGGTCGTGTTTTGGCGGTCGCGAACCGTGTCCTTGTCTCGGTCAGTCTCCGGGTCATGTCTTAGTCGTTGTTCCGGTTGTGTCGTGGTGGTCGTATTCCGTGTCCGGTCGTTCTCGCAGTCTATGTTTGGGTCGGTGTTGAGCTATACCGGTGGGTGGTCCCGGTCGGTGTCCCAGTGGGTCGTGTCCGGTCGGTGGGCGGTGTCTGATTTGGTGTCCCAGTCGCCTGCCGGTCCGGTCAGTGTTTGGGTCGGTCTCACGGTCGGTGTCGTGGTATTTTGCTGAGTGTTGTTTCCTGATAGTTTTCCAGGTGGAGCTACGCCATGCTTGGCCGTTGTCACACTCAAGTCTCATGTGTTGGTTTGCAACATGCATACATGCGGATTGACATAGAGATTCAGATGCATCCGCATTCACCCACCCACGTTTGCCGAGGGCACAGCAAGGGTTTAAGTCTAAGTCTTAGGGGAGACATACCCGAATACACAACGAACGCAGAAGCTGAAGCCAGACAGAGTAGCGGCTTTAGGTTGCTATTGGGGTCTGCGCCTGAGCTAATGGATCTGTATGAGCTATGCTGCAATGTTCCTGTCCCAGTCTGAGATACCTGCTGGGATGATCCCAAGGCACCTCAGCAAGTGTCCGAGCAAAGGCAGACGAGCTGAAGCGGGAGGTCGCAAGACAAGTCTCCTTGGGCCGCGGCGATATCTACTGCTCTCTTGTTGTCAGGGCCTGAACAGGGTCGAGGTCAGGAAGCAGTAAAAACATGGCTAAGCATGGTAGGCCAAGGTCGGGCGATGATGTTTCAACGAGAGTTGTTTCGATTTCGTCAGTCATGCTGCAAGAGGTCGAATCAAGCCTGGTGCGCTGACGTTAGCTCGATTTCGGAGCAAAAGCGAAACCGCGCGAGGATCGGCCTGCAACAGAACTTAATTTCATGGTGTGATGACCAGTTCTGAAAAACCTGAGCTCATAGCCCTCCGTGCTGCGCCATGCAGAGGTGCTTGCTGCACACGGTCTGTGGCATTTGGGTCGGCCTGAAGTATTTCTGTCATTGCCAGCTCTGACAGCGAGACGTCTTTGCTAAGCTGCTTACATCTCGGTCCAGAAGGGCTTCCATGCCTTCAAACCATGCCATGCGTGACCTTCGTGCATTTTGGAGACCGATTATCAACCCACGGAACCTGCGTTACATGCAGCTGCACGTGGGAAGCTCTGAGCCACAGGCGCAACATGCAAGGCCGTGCCACCTCGCAAACAAGCGGTCCGAACTACTCTTTGGGCTCCTGCTGAATTAGTCCACATCATCGGCCCACACGAGCATTTGCACACTCCGGGCTGGCGCCTCCCAACAATTCATTCCGGGAGTTGATGTTGGCACCGTACCTGCAGTGCTTGCACGACAACTGCACAAATGGAATATGGGCTGGGCGAGACCGTGAGAATTGCGAAGAACTTTCACACTCGAAAACTCAAATCCTGCCTGAGCAGGAAATGCATTGCCTTGGAGACGGTCATACATGAAGCCGTGTGCTTTCAAATCGGTGGGGTGGATCCTTGTCAGTCCGGGGGAGCTACTCTGAACGCATCATGCTGATGTATACAAACTGTTGGCAGTACCTGTCCTTTTGAAGTCTCGCAGCTTTCTTGTGGTTGTAAACTCGTTCAAGGAATGCCACCGCTGTGAGTCGGCTCTGTGATCGGCGACCTCTAACTCGGGCGCTCTGCCGTGTTGAGCTCTGTTTCCGGGACGACTATATCATTGCATGCAAGCCTTCTGACGCTGAGCTCAGAAAGGCAGCCTGGCGTCCGTGGAGAATTCGCTCAGTGGAAGACTAGGCGGATCTGACACAGCTCAGAAGCCTTGAGGCCAGGCGGGAGTTTAGCGCGGTGCACAAAAAAGGGCGCCATGGCACTGCGCACAGCCGTTTCAAAACGGGTGAAACCCTCTCGCTCGACGGGCACTTCGCGGACGGCCGCGAGGACAAGCCTAGTACCAGGCCTGTGCCCACAGGCCTGTGCGGGTCTTCAAGCGCAAGAGCTCGAATCAAAGGCTGGACCGTGTGGGAGGCGGCGGCCTCGCTCTGGGCAACACGACTGTCCCACAAGACGATAGGATTGGAACCAGGAACGGGCTAAGTCAGCAAAGCAGTAAGACAACCACAGTCGTCAAGAGGGGAAATTCTGATCGTACTTGTACATAGTTGGAGCGAAAATTCAAGCAGAAATCTGGCAAAGGGGCATGCATTACCTTCCCGCCGAGCATCTGTCGATGTTCCTGCGCGATCCACTGGTGAAGAGCTTCCTCAAGGTCATCCAGCCGAATGTGCCAGGCCCCAGCAGAATCTGGCTCGTATTGCACAGCCTGATACCAAGCCAAATAGGACATGCAAGGTAGCGTTGAAGCTGTGCTTACACCGCACCGCAGTTAACTTAACAGTAGCTGAGACACCCTGTAGAACTTCATGCTTGCAGCAGACCCGCCGTACCAGAAGCCTCCGTCATCGGGATGCGGCAAGCTTTTCACTGTCATCTTTCTGATTTCTACCAGTGTGCTCTTAGCTGCGGCCGAGCATCTCTTGTACGGCGGCCAGTATCCTGTAGCTCCGGCTAGGATGGCAGGCTATGGCAGGTGCAGGCACGCCGTCAAGCCTAACGACATCCAAATAACACAGTCTGCAAGTCTTGCCTGGCAGTCCGGCTTGGGCTTCTGCGCTTCCGACGAATTCAATGACACCTGGCTCCATCGTCCGCACACTTTGCAGGGGAAATCTGGCAGCCAAGCGCCGAAAGTTGTCCGGCACACTGGCGCTACTTGTAAAAGGGTCCAAGTCCGTCACATGGTCACATGCTATACTTGATCCACGTGCTTCCGGCCTGCATCCGATTTGACGAACATTGCATTGGCCAGTGCTCCCCCATGCTCTGCCAGCACCAGGCGCGCTGATCGAACCTGAAGAGAGCATCAATCGCAGGCACTGGCAGCCAACTTGTCATCACGAACCCCTGCGCAAGACCCCGCCAAACCTTCAAATTTCTCCATATATTAATATAGAGCACTACAAGCGCTCTCAGAAGATGTGTGCCTCTCGGACTTGGTCCACGGCGTCCAGGCGGCCTGACGTACTAACTTCGGATTGGTCGTGTCAGCTGTCCTGCCACTACCACAACGAATTGCCCGGCCTGGGCAGATTGACACCAGCTCTTCTGTACGATTCGATTCCAGCAATACCTCGCTCAGGATGCAATCGGCAAACGCCAACAGGCTCTGGCACCATGCAACTCTGCTATCACCTGCATTTCTGCAGCCACTGTGGAAGAAATGCAGTAACTTTAGCACGTTGAGACAGTGGCTGTGACATCCTTGGGGCTGTGCAGACCGGTCACCCGGCTTGCAGTTGCCAATGCCATCTGTTCGTTGATGATTGGACGGCGGGCAGTGCAGCGCTGCAAGAAAATCACCCGTGCCGGCAACGATGCAAGGTCCTCTGTTGTTGCGGTGGGACTCGCCTAGAAAGACAAACAGAAAGCCGTTGTTGTGTATGGGAGCTCACGCGAAATCGAATGTAATGTAAAATGATTCCGCGAATGAGGACTTCTAGCGTGTCCATCTGTCTCTGTAGCATTACCATTTTTCCCACCCGCCCAGCTGACAAAGTCGCACCGCAGTACCATCAAAGTGTTCCATCATCTTAATTCTGTTGCCGAGATCGTTCTCATGCTCTGCAAACTTTTGTGTCACGTCTTGTGGAGCTAACTCCCACTTGGCTATACCTGACACCTGCAGGTGTGGAGCCTTCATCGGGGGCGTCCGAGACCCTTTCCGGGCCCGAGCAGCTCGAGCAACCCAGCTGTTTCGTGATTTGCGCTCGGCAAGGGGGGTTGAGGAACACAATGCAACTTCCTCCATGCCAGCCCGCTCTGCGATCGCTTGAGCCATCTCAGGCCCGACCTGTGCCCAAGACGCGCTAAACTCACCACAGCATCTCAGTACCCGGCAACTGCCCGGACATACACAAACGACAACTCAACGGCCTGCCAATTGATCATTCGGTGCCACAGGTCTGCGTCAGGTCTGCCTCAACTTTCCAACTCTGGTCCTCACACCCTGCTATATACGTCTGTAATAGGTTGCCACACATGACTTCTCATCTCTCTACGTTTGCTGCCGCGGGCGCGATCTCCAAAGGCGAAGGTCGGTAGAGGATTCCCATCGTCAGAGACCCGCCAAAGGTGCATAGTGCGGCTCGGAGCCACGCAGACAAGAAGCCCAGAGCCGTTTTGATCAGGGAAGGGGATTTCGAAGATGTTGGCCTTGGCCATTTCGGCTGGGGACTCCCGGATGCCAAGGGCCACAAGGCCCAGGCCCCGCACTGAATGCAAAGAATCTGAAGGCAGGAGGCTTTGTCGACTCCAAGGAGTTGGAGGAACTCCGTTTGGATTGGATGGTGAGTCAAGATCTTCCTCGGCTCTTGGAATTGCCGCGGGTGCATACTACACAAGTAGAACTAGCAGAGCTTCACCGATGTCTGGACGGGCTCATGTATAAGCTTTCCGAGCTTCTTGGAAGAGTTCCTGACGGTGTCCAAAGCTGTCCATGCTTGCGGCACGAAGTCCAGCAGTGTGTGCTGGTAAGCCATCCTCAGATGTGCAAAAATGGTATTGCTCTTCATTGATCCGCTGCACAGGACGAGGATCCCGATTATAAGGACCCCCAAAATCAGGTACCCCTAATTTTCGGAAACTCCCACATGCTGCTGCCTGTGGGTTTTCATACTGAGCAGGTGAAGAAGTGATTTGGAGCCAAGGTGCCCCGCAGGAAAGCGCAGGCTGGGAATCACAAGCCTCGGATGAAACGCGTCCAACCTGCGTTCCAAGCACTCATCGTTGAGTACGATGGCGGCTTCAATACGGGCAGGGGTGCTATAAACGTTATGAGAGGTGCAGATAGTTCGTCCAAGAGCAGCGAGAAGAGAGACGCGACTTTAAGAACAAACATTAGGCACCCTGCGTGAGAAGGAGCTTTATCCTGAATCCTGGAGCGTGTTCCAAGCAGCAGATCCGAGTCCACTTCGACCACTCCGAGCTGACTCCAATCTTCATCTGCTCGGCAAGCACTGTCGCATTGCCTGCAGCGGTAGGCTGGTTTACAAACTTCAGTGTGGCCACAAAGACTCCTTGCAAATGCCAAGTGCTCTTCTGCTCTCACCGGCTATCCACAGTCACCTGCCCTGTTCATCCTATTCTGTGGCCTGTACAGGGACTCTGCGTGTGTCGTATTCACCGCAAGCCGAAGCTGTGGCCATGGATACCTCGGTGCGCCATGCGTCGCTTGAATTCATCGAGTGTGCAATGTACAGATGCATACAGTACATTAATACATAAGTTTACACAGGGTGTGGTCAGGTCAGCATGGTCAGCTAAACATGCCGCTGCGGCTGGGGCGCGCGTTGATGCATCCAGCTCTCAGCTCCGCCAGCTCAGCCGTCAAAGGCAGAGAAGGATCCACAAGGAAGGTGTCTGCGGCCGTTTGGCATGCATAAGTTTCGTACGTGTTCAACACGTCCTCGCTTCCTTAGCGAGCAACCCCACACTTTCTGGACTCCCTCGGCTTCGACGTGCTCCTCTGGCCGAGTCTCTGGACACCAACTCTGGAAAATGTCGACCGATCTCACTGCAGCGGCTGGGGTGGCGCGTGGGCATTGCCGGAAACTTGCGGGTTGCCCGCCAGTTCAACGGCTTCCTTGTGGCCGCGTTGGCGAGCAGATTCTGCATGTCACGGAGGACGGACTCAGTGTGGCGCAGGACGCAGGATGGCGCAAGCTCGGCGACAGCTGTGGGCCTCCGCTTGCAGCCGAGGATCCACGGCCGAGGTCGCCGTGCTCTTTACTTGCATGAGGTAACGCCCCAAACTGGATGCCGCCTGGGGATTTCCGATGCAATGTCCCGCCTCACTGAGAGACCTGCAGGCGGTTCAAAGCCAAAGCAACTGCCGAGTGATTGTCTTCGCCGCTTCGCCTTGCTATACGGCAATCATTGTGGCTTGTGAGTCAAAACATGCACGAGAAATTGTGCCCCAGCGCCGAGGACGATCATGCTTAAACGCAGCTAAGCACAGGTAGCCAACCAAGGGCAGTCTGCATGGAGGGCCAAGCCAAACAGGAAGCGAGGCCGCCGAAGGGACACGTGAACCCTGAAGCCCCAGATATTGCCAGAGGGCCTCTGCGGCCTGGGAAGCGGTTGCATCTCACCTCAGCTCAGAAAAATCCTCCCCGTGCGCAAGAGACAACGCCAGCAAGCTGAAAATGTCGAAGTGAACCGTGGCTTCCGAAGGGGTTGCTATGACAAAAACAGAGGCTGCAGACCTGATTTCGCATGAACCTTTGCAGCAGTCTTGTAGAGAACACCCAAACTGCGATCGCAGTTGCTGGCTCGCCGCACGAATCCAAAGTTGCTAATCGCATGCTAGAAACTCCGGATCGACTAGGCAATGGTTTCGCTTCGGGTGCGAATGCTTCATGCACACGAAGGCTTGTAGACGGGTCGGTTCCATTCAGGTCGGCGAATCCTAATTAGCGCTTGGCGACGTATTGTGTAACACGCCGGTGGGTCCCCAGCTATAGTCAGCTATGGCCTTACTTCAGGGATCCTCAGGGATGAAGGGTCACGAATAGCGAGCTTGGGTCCTGGCACGGTCCATGCAAAGGTGCGCCAATGGCCGCAGGCAGCAGCAATAGGAGATGAAGCCCTTGCCATTGCAATGGCCATGTGATCATCCGCAATCGGATCAGCTGGCAAGCTCCTGGGCGAAAAACCAATGGCCAGCTTCTGAGAAGCTTCGTGACCGGAGCAACTTGCAGGTTGATTTGTCCTGAAGTTCAGCAGCGTTTGGGAAACCAGCGAGATGGGCTGGTGGCAGTAAGATGATCCAGAAAGTGAGCCGAAGCGGCTGCCACTCACCGGGGTCAAACTTGTTCAGCATCGACTGCTGTGCAGCTACACGGCATACTCGCGTCCTGCTTGCTTCTCTCTCTCAGGTCTCTGCGCCGTGGTGCTGTGCTGCCACTGCCAGGTGCAGAGCGTTCCAGCCAGTGACGTTGCCAACATCCAGAAGGCCTCTCTGATGTTTCTTCTCATTTCCACCTTAGGCCCCCTTTACTGAACCGTCTTCTCCCTACGCCGACGTGGCTACCATAACATGACGACACTCTCACAAAAGCTACAGGCGGCAGAAGCGAAGGCGGCCTTGCCTCGTGCTTTCGTCGGCTCTGCCTGAGTCTCAAGGTCTCAGGCGTGGTGACGGCAACCTCTTTCTGCCTCAATTGTCGCCGCCTGGAGTATGGACCTTCCTACTGTAGCTTTGGAGAAGGTGGAGCATCCCAAATCGCAGGCGGAGGCAAGCGATAAAGCGCACTGAACTAAGGGTCACGAACAATACCAGCAACGCTCCAAAAATGTCTGTTGCTCATGCAATCTCCGGTACTTCCACGGTGTCGGAATCTATACTTGCGACGCACCAGCAGGAGTCTTGCAGAGGTGCGAGCACTCACCGCGGTCTGGTCGACCAGCAGCCCGTCGTCGTCCACCACCATTTCAACAAACGAGGCGTCACTCTGTTAGGTTGCTGATGCTGCCGCTCGGAGCTCCAACTCCCACACAAACGGGTCAACTTATTCAATGTCTCATCAGCCGGAATCTAAACGCGCAGAACTCGACTGCACCACAAGTCCAGGAACACCTGCTCTGCCACGAAATCTTGTAACGAAGCTGGTGGTGGTCTCTTGACGTCTTTCGGATCCCGTTGGTGGCAAAGTGATACCCAATTAAGCAGTACAGTGAAACAAAAAGGTCAAGTAAAGAAGCCCAAATACACTTCCCAAAAACACTCGAGTGCGCTGTTTAATTGCTAGCTCTGGGAACAAGCCTCGTCAACACCGAGTACCAGTTTCATACACGGTTATCTGTTATCCGTATCTGTATCTGTCGTATGCACTACTCTCAAGCACTTTAAACTTTAAACTATGTAGTCGCCACTTCAACTCTCACTCTTAACGAACAGCGGAGGCAGAAAATTGGAAAGCCCGGTCATGTGCCTGGCATTCGTGTTCGGATGAGACATTTCGTTGGGTTGGAACTTAGAGCTGTCGGGCATGCAGCATGGCAAAAGAACACGAGCAACCGGTCACCAAAGTGCACAGAATCCCATGAGTGAGCGCTGTGCTCGATGGAACGGCATTTTTACCAATTAGTTGTGCGTTGCTTCTGTTTCGACTCACCACTCGCTGGGGAGGCACGGCTTCGTGTCGGCTGAGCTTGCTACTGTTTAAGAGCTCTGGCGCATGTGTGAGTTTCTTGCCGGTGTTGCCTGGATCTCTCGGCCCGGTTCGGATCTCTCTTGGCTAGATGGCTAGATAGGCTTGGAAGTCAGGTACAGTGCTGTCGTCATGGCAGCTGCCGGACACGAGAATGACAGGGCTGCCTGCGCGCATGCTGGCAAAGTAACGAGCCAGTTTGTCTTCAGACTGTACTGATATCGTTTGGGGGAGACACAGGCGGCACAGGCACGATCAGCATGAAGAATATCGGACAGACTGAATTTATATCAAAAGGTGTACGGATGTGGCACGTTTGAGATCCCGGCGAGAAGGCGCAATACAATGTCATAGCCGCCCTGCCAGACCGAGTCTGAGGCTTTCCCGCGTCTTGCTCTCTCAAGCTCTGAGGCACTTTCAGATTTTGTGAAGCCTGAGCAGCAAAATGGAGAGGCAGCTCTGATCGGTAGACCTGGAAAGGGCAAATGCCCAGACTTCTGTACCAAATGTGGCTGGAACGTCGCGGTTGGAAAGCACTTGGCTGCCAACCGTGCAGAGTGAGACATCTGCTCGAGACTGGCAAGTCAGACGAAGCTGCTCCAGTGGAACTTTCGGGGCACTTGGCACTCCAAAAGGCCTCGAGCAGCAAAGCCACCATCTCGGCGTTGCCTCGACAGGAAGAAGCAGCTACAGTAGTAGCGAGGCGGCAGCGATCGTACCATGACGTGATTACATAGCAAGCTCGTGTGAAACCACACAACCACCTGCTGCTGTCGCCACATGCAGCGAAGTGTAGCCTGAGACTTGGTGTGAAGGCTCGGCGGATGCAGGGGTGCTGAGAATCATCGCGGTACTGCTCGAATTCTGAGACGGCTGCCATCGATACTGCGCTGGTTCACATCCTGCCCGCCACAAACACCAACGAGACATTGTCTTCTGGCACCAGCGCGACACTGCCAAGCCGTCTCCCAAAACATACCCAAAAGCCGGTCCACTGCCACGAGACGCTCCAATGCAACTGGCTCTTCTTTCTGCAGCCGGCGGCCCTAACGGAGGACGGGACAGCGACTCAGTGCAGACTTCCGCAAAAAGCGACGGGAGAAGGGCCCTGATAAGTCGCTTGATGATGTGCTCACTTGCTCAGTTGCCTTGCCCGCCAGCTGCAGACCATACACCTTAATTAGTGAGTACAACACACCCGAACAAGTCTGAGTCTCAGCTGCCCACACCCCTCGGTTTCACCTTTTCAGGTCATGGCAGACGGCACCGACTCCTGCGCACGCCTCATGGAATGGGCGCCCTCCTCCATTTCGACCCGGACGGCCTGGGGTTCTGTGGGGCGAGCGGAACTGTTAAAGCCAACACAAGATTCACCAACTCTCTCCAGACTATTGTCTCACACCCTGACTGGTCAAACAGCGAAACTTCCGTGAAATGCTGAAATTGCTTGGGACCAGCTCCGAGACACTGGTCTTCACTTTACAGCATGGGGACCTTATACTAGAAGGATGGATGCCTGTGGATAGAGAAAACTCCCGCTTCGGCTCTGGCCGATGGCATACTGCCCAGCGCAAGATTTCAAGTAGACTAGTGACTATAGTGACAGGATGCGGCGGCATCAGACAGTCCGGGCCTGCAGGAACTCCTCATCTGGCCGCGGCCCGTCGTATTTGATGTACCTTGAAGCTTGCACTGTGTTCATTGCGCAGTGGCTGACAAAGCAGGACTTCCTTCCAAGACGTGGGCGTAACTGGCGCTGCCTGCCAAGACTTCATGAGTCAGAAGTGCTTTCCTGCTTCGCTACCAGCACGGAAGGTGCTGCTTTTCTGCGGCCGTCGGCACCACAACGAAGAATGTGGACAAATGTCTCTTCAAGAGGGCACCTGCTTCTGCCATCTTCTGCCGCAAGCAGCCCAATTGTTCAGATGCGGTGGCAATGCACACGCCAATCTGCTCTGTTTGACCCAATCCGAAGAAACGATTAGGATCTCGATGTTGATGCTGAAGAAACCTTGCCAGGTTCTGAAGGACATGACAGAGGCTCCAACGTGCCCCGACAGGATTGCAACAAGTGCAGCAGGCTGCAGATTCACCGACGAGACGCTGCAGAAAGACATCTTGCCATGGTCAATCACTCTGTCAATCCACTTCGCGCGTCGACCCAGAGCTAACGTGAGATGCAAGAGCTTGGCTGGACCGCTGGCTGAGAACTCGTCCCGGTTGGACACGACAGGCTCTTTTGAGGTACACTCCCATGATGCCACGCGGGTTCCAACCAGACTACGTGTTGGACCTGCGCGAGATCTTCCACCGCTCAACTGGTTTGCTGGAGCATCGGCTGATCGGTGTGCAGGGAATCTGTCGTTGATCCGTGACAGGAGGTGGCAGAGCGTCAAAAAGCGTGTCGAGTGCCGTCACTACGGCCCAGGATCCAACAGGTCAGCGCATACCTCAAGGTGGAAACACATGGAAGCTTGATTTTCTAAAATCTCAGCGTCCAGCAGAGAAGTCAAGTCTTCGTTGCTATTGCCCTCTGTTCCTCCCTCTCTCGCTCGCCGGCTATTTATTCATCTCTGTCGCTCTCTCACAGGCGTAATCCTTGGAAGGCCATGCGATCAAGGGCTGTTTGTCTCTGGCGCAGTTGAAAGCCCCAGCTTATCCCAGCTGAGGAGGTGAGGTCTAACGGAGTCTAAAGTGGAACGAGTCTGTGGATGCTCAGGTTGTAGTGGCCACAGAGAAAGTGTATACCTTAAGATCATCTCCTACGAAGGAGCGGCTCAAAGAGTCGCTTGTCTCACACGTGTTGGTGAGAGCATACAAGCAGAACTAGGAAAGATAAAGCTGCTCTCTCAAGCTGAGAAAAGGAGGCGACGGGGTTTAGCCTCCCACGCTAATAAGAGAAGCTGGCCTGTTGCGCCCACGAGGCGGAAGCACTTGGTGTTGTACAAAGCGCGAGTCGAAGATCACCAGAGTCCCACCCCGTGGCAAGATGTCAGTACAATCTCGCCACTGGCCTGCACGGTCTTCCGCATCGAACCACCGCATGCCGTGGTAGACTCGAAGTTCGCCGCCTTCTGCGCCTCATGGGTCTTCAAGGCTAGCACAATTCCGTGAAGCGTTGCGTAAAAGTGGAAGGCCAAGGCGCACCTGTCCAGTGCGGATCGTTCAGATACACCATGGCCGTGAGCACTCGGGAGCGGCTGCCGCTTGCACGCAGCCAGCCCAACACGCCCAGTTCAGCCATCGACTGAAAATTGCAATCCAGATGTCTGTCAGGGAACAAACGGGTCAACATGAGTAGGTCAGTCCATTCAGTCCTACAAACTGCAGGCCCCGAAACTCTGTTGCAGTGAATGTAGACAACCTGAGCTAGGCTCGAGTAGATTCCCCCGCCAACGCGGCCTTGCATAGCCGAGAGCAGCAGATCCTGCTCTGAAGCAGCTAAGCTGTAGAAGCAAGGGAACCCCATGTGACCTCGAGCCCCTGTAGCCATGCTGCTCCACGGCAGATGCCACACCGCGCAGCAGCTCTGCACACTGCGCCAGGCCTGATGGACCCGGCTTGGCTCTTGTTAAATAAAATTGCATGCTGGACTCTGGACACTCGCAGCACCTCCTGCTGTGGTCTCATCAGCGCTGGAGATCCAAAGCACGATGTCATCTCGGACCTTCCTCGGAGCTTGAAGTTGCTGGGAGCGTGGCAGGGCACGGTTCCACTTTGCAAGCTGAAGCACTGGCCACGATTGCTGGATGCCAGGAAGTGGCCTGCGGCCAAGCTCTTGGCCGCCCGCTGCCGGGCATCTTCGAGAGCCGCAGCCCCTAAGACCTCACTCGCATGGTCGCGGCCGTCTTGGGAATATACCAGGGCACCCGAGAAGGATGGCCGAGGCAAGCGCTTGCTGCACTGCGCCCTCAATTACCACGAAAGCCTGAGGAAGGCTTGGGCTTCGATCATCCTCTATTCCTGTGCTACAAGGGGAATCCAAAAAACAAGAGTGCCGGCATCGCCATACCTGAAACAGTTCTAGGTGTGCTCCACCAAGGCCGTCGATTTACCAACATCACTTCTGCCCTGTGCAGCTCGAAGCGTTCATCATTTTGAAATTAGGGCTGTGGCCCCTTCTGTGAGGGTTCTGACTCGGGTCACAATAACAGAGGCGCAGGCAACGTCACCCTCCTCGCTGCGAATCCCAAGACGAAACAGGATCAACACGAAGCATGGTCACAGTAGGGATGAGCTGGACTGTTCTGATTCCCAAAGCACCTCCAACAATCAGACCTCCTAATACTCGATTCGGGTGCCCTTCCGGCTGAAGACAAAGCCCTGCCATCCAAACTGACTCAAAGGGCATGGTGGTCCACCATGCCAACAACCCAGAGCATACATGTCGTCGTTGTGCCCAGCTCGGCTCGGCATGACCCCAAGCTGCTCAAGGCAGAACCCTGCGAGCCCGGCACCCTGCCCCGGCCTGGGACTCGAGTGCCCGAACGTGCTCTGCTGTGACCACAGCGCATAGTCCAGGATGATGACAGGAGCTGCTTCTCTCGGCTTCTGGCATGAACAGCCTGAGCGGAAGGAGATTTGAAGGATTTCGTCGGAGTCCTGATGACAACCAGGCAACCATCAGCTTCGAGTTCAGCTGGGCTTCGTGGGGGTGAGACCCATCCCCACCATAGTGCTTCCTGCGAGGGCGCTTCCGGCTGCCCAGCGACGTGAAAGCAGTCGCGGCAGCATGGCAACTCTGGCAACTGGCAGCGAGGCACGCTCCCGTTCTGTCTTTCCCATAGCATCTGGCGATGCCTACGCTATGTGCAAAGGACTTGGTTGTGCTTGGATCTTCTCATGGCGCACTACGTCTGCAGTCGGCTTGAGATGGCGAGTATGAAGAAGGCACGAGTCAAGCAACTCCTTCCCTGCATGCATCTTCTTTGGCAAAACCTCAATCGTGTTGTGACAGTGCCTCCCATCTCTGGGCTCGGGAATCTGGCTTCTGCGTTCTCTCCTGGCAGTTTGCAGGCGCGTCTTTGCCTTCAGCATTTTCACCTATTCCACACTTGTGGAGTCAAGGTTCATCACATGTGCGCATCGAGCCGAAAAACGCTCAACGGCGCCTTATTCGGTCTGAGCTCGTCATCCTCGCCAGAGTACGTAGACAAAGAGCTCGCCTCACAGGCGCACATTGCGTTTTACGTCCCATCTGCTGACAGCGCCGGGGCCAAAACCAAAGAACTCTTGCTCCTTGGAACAGCAGACATGAGGTTCACACATGCTTGGCTGCACATGTAAGCGAAGTGCAGGCTCTTCTTCAGCCCTCGCTTGGGCGACTTGGACTTGGATGGCATTTGGATAGGAAACTCTACACTAGGTAGGCGCAGTAACGAAACCAAGCAAGACTCCGCGTGTCAGAATTGACCGGGGCTATGTCTCATGCCAGCAAATTGTACGCACGTGTACTACTGTGCGCAGTGAACGTGTGGATGCGCAGGTTGGGTGAGACAGTTCCTGTTCGGGCCAATTCGGGTTTTGGGCAGTGGCACCCTGCTACAGCATTGTGCAACCACACAGCAAGCCGCCTCATACTGTCTCAAGATGTCAAGACACATGACGCAGCGAAGCAGGCTCCGGCACATCTTGGACGCAGTGCACGGTTGGATGTTTACCGCGCAGGGAAGCTGTTTTGCACAGCACGCCACTCGCCACAACTGACTGGTGAAACGAATCGTCGAGAAGTCACGCCGAGCTGTGGAAGATGCGTGCCCGAGCTTCCGCGAGTTCCCCACCTCGGCCGGAAAGATCACTGGCCCTATGCTACGACCCGTGTTGCAGGAGGCTGTTGAGCCATAGTGTGCCATCTTCTACATGCTCAGGAATCCTGGTACAGGCAAAAGGGCCTATGCCGGCGAGCAGGGTTCCAAGGGTCGCAGCCTTTCGGGTCATGGAGGTCTCTGAGGCTAGGCCTCAAGATAAGTATTCCTGCTGCATTTGACTTTGAACCAGGTTTTGCACGTCCTTGAAGGTAGCACAGGAAGCGACACGACGAATTTCTCACTATACGCAATTGCTGGGCCAGTTTCTGAGTCCTGCGGCGGACTCTCTCGCTCTCGAGCTGCACCTTGCTCAGTTTAGAGATCTTCCCGCAATGTTTCATTTCAGCTCGACTCGGCAGTGGCGCCTCCTCTGCTCCCTCGGACTCGGAGAGGTCCACGACTGGCCTTACAGCCATTCACAGCCACGCAGGCAACGGCTTCTTGCCAAGAGCTTCTCGCTTTGCGCTGCCTTCCGAGACTCTGAGATTCTCACTCATCGTCGATGCTCTGTGCGTGGCTCTCTGCGACACTCCTCGGAGAGCTTCCAGGAATGCTCCTGTGGCCATGTTCGACTGCCACGAGTGCTCTGCATGTCTTGGTAGCGAGGCTTGGATCAGCAAAAAAACAGCAAGTTTCCTCGGCGGGCTCTCTGCAACACTCCGCGGATCACCTGGGCACCCATACACAGCTCCTAAAGAAGCTCCTGTATTGTGACGCATACAGATATGGAAAGCTGCAAGATCCATGTAGCTGCAGCAGTGCGTCATCGATCAACCTGGATCCTAGATCTAGGTGCCCCTGTTGTGAGGGGCCGGCTCTCTGCAATGCTTTTCGCGGGACTTGGCGGTCGCCGCGCCTTGCTGTCCGACCTGATTGCGCTGTGATGTGCATTTCGGCACACTTTATCAGTGAAGCACTGCCTGGTCCTTTTCGCTTGTTACAGCGATGTGACCTTCCCCCCTCCCCCCCCCCCCGCTTTTTTTTGCAGCTTCCTTGCAAGCCCTGGATTCTGGCCAGAGTTTGTGGAAAATGTGGGGCTGCGGTGAACTTCCATGCAGGCCTGATCTTGCTGTCTGCTTCTTCACCATGTATGTTTCTCGTCCTCGGGCTTCTATGCTGTGATGCGATTGTGGCCACATCCTACGCCGTTCAATCGGGGAAAGTACTTCCGGAAAGTCAACATCAAGCCACAGTAATTACTGCGCGGCTCCTTTGGCCGCATTCCTACAGGTGTCACAAGCAGATAACTACACAGCCGACCCCTCATCCAGGACTGCTGTCTGGAATCAGACATCAGAGGTCCACGGGTCGCGCACATCTCCTGAGATGAAGATCGGCAAGCTTAGAGCAGATCGTGGCATGCTTTGAATGAAGCTTCAAGGCAGGCTTCAACTTCAACGGCTCTCATCACCCTTTTTGTCGCAGAAGTCTGCGGGCTGTCGGGGTTCCGTCGGACAAACAAGTAATGCCAGTGCAAGGTCTCTACAGCTTTCGTAAGAGCAAGTGCGACAATTGCCTTGCCCGCGGTGCGGTTGTAGGACGAATAGTGCAAAAAGCACTCGGTAGTGAGTGTCAAGGACCATGCATTCTACGAGCTGCGCCCGGTGATCGTATGATCTCGTTGGGTACAAGTGCAGGTGAAACGAATATTGGTTGTCAATGCTATTATAGTCCTGTGCTTCTACTCTATCAATCGGCGGTCGTCAGAATCAGATGAATCAGGGCAATCGGAGGAAGATTGGCCGTCATATTCATCAGAGGATAGCTGGCTGTCAGATTCAGGAGATAGTCAATCCTCGAGGGAGCCTGGTAAACTTCCGTTTGGCCTGATTGCCTTTGTGTCTGGAATTTCTGGTGGGAGAGGCGCATAATGGGATTGCCTGGACCTCAAGGACACAGTCTTTGTCATGGCCAACTGTTTCGCTTGCCATTCCTCCTCCTTCTTCCGGGCTGCTGCAACAAAGCCTCTGCGGACGGCCAGGCGGACGGTGAACTGCCTGACGATGATTGCCAACTCGGGGCAAGTGCGTCTCCGCTTCTCCACGACTTTCATGAACTTCTCCCGGGTCAGGTAGAGCACTTCAAGGTAGGTCAGGGCGCAGCCCCTCACGTTTCGAATGAGGCTCATGTCGGACAAGACGAAGTCTTCGCCCCAGACGGCTCCGTTGGTGCCAACCCTGTTGTTCAGTGCAACGATCCCTTTGGAGACGATGTACAGCACCTGCATGTTGTCGAACTTCTCTCCCTGTGCGAAAGCTCCGCAGGACAGCTCCCGTGACACGTCGGCGATGCACGCCCTGTGAATATCGGTCTCGTTTCCAAGTGCCATCTCTGACTCTATAAAATCCATGAACTTCTCCAGGAATGGCACCTTCGAGACCCACGGAAGGTTGACTGCCGTGCTAATCTCCGACTGCAACTGGGGGCTCATTGACTCCCTCAACTTCTGGCGGGTGATGTAGAGAGCCTGGTGGCGGTTCTGCAGGAAGAAGCTCCTGTGGAAGGCACAAGCCAACTCGGAAGAATCAAGCTCTTTTGGGAGAGCTTCCTTCGGAAACATGTAAGACATGTCAGCAAACCGGATACACCGGATAGCCTTGCCACGAAAGTTTCAGCTCCGACCTGCTCCGATCACGACACGAGCATTCAGCAAGGTGACTTGCTTGCTCTCTCTTGCTTGCTTCCTTGCCGGGCGTTTGGGGGTGCAGGGACGGGCCCTGCAACCCCTGCTTGCTCTCTCTCTCTCTCTCTCTCGTTTGCTGCGGGCAATGAGAAGTGGGAGAACCCGGCCTCGCCCCCGAACTTGCTTGCTGGCAGCCCTCGCCCCCCCCCTCGTGCGATGACTCTCTCTTTTCCCGTCTAATGTCCCGTAAAAATGCGTCGAAGTGCACGAGTATTGGGATGTTTTGGCAAGAGCCGCCAGGACATCTCTTGGCATAGCTTCAAGTGGTCCCAAGGCTAAAGAATCTGCTGCCTAACGCCCAATCGCCGCACCAATGCCCTGCCCCGCAGAGCTTGCCTTGACTCCACTTACCTGCATGTGTCTGTGTCGCTGCAGGTCGCTGCCATACGGCATTATGCATTCGTCCAACTTACCATGTACCCTGTTTCCTTTAAGAAATTTCCTACTGCGGATCGGGTCGCAGTCGTGAGTGAAGACGCGGCTCAAAGGAGATGGAGACAAGATGGTGCCCGCAAGGCCCGACGATGAATCACGGGAACAAGAGTGCCAACCCCAAACTCGTCGACCCTTCCCAAAGTCCTCATTCGGCAGCGTAGATCGTACGGCAAACCTTGGACTGTCGTGAAGCAGTGCGCGGTGCAATGGTCAGCAATCAAGAACGGTACAGGCAGCAGTCTTCGCATGGTACCAATATGAACTCAAGTGCTGATCTAGAAGCCTTGTTCTTTCATCATTCTGTTGAGCTCTGTCATCTTCTTGCGGAAGCCCTGGCTCTCAGCATTCATGTCCTCGTTTGCCACATCACCAACAATTTCCGCTCTGACATGTGGAAACTCGATAAGCAGCGCGTATCGCGTAATCCTTTACACAATGACTAAGCGCTTTCCAAGCTACACTCACGATCGCACAGACTTCTCCCAGTACATAGGCCCAGCACAATCCCGCCGTCAGGACAATGAGCGTGCACACGCAACGTTCAATGATGTTCCTCAGCAAAGCAAGAAGGATTCACAGAGCTGCCAGCTGACACGCGCGAACATGCATTTGGCAGTGTCTGCCAAGTCTCTTTGGTCCGATGTCACCGTAACCGACGGAGGTCATCGTGTAGGTGCAGAAGTAGAGGGAGCTGATGTAAGTGCGGATAGGATCTTGGCGGGTCTCGATACCGAAGAAACGGTCGATCGCTTCGATGTCGTTGATCCACTGTGGCTTGTCTGGTTCGCCCAACTGCAATGTCATAGCCCATATGCACGCAAGCCAATGGCAAACCATGCACAAGATGAGCAAGAAGCGGAACAAGGCAAACTGCTGGTAGGGAATGGAAATGGCTATCTCAATCCTGTGGAGCCATCTTGAGGTCTTGAGAATTCGCATGAGCTTCAAAAGTCGGAGAGCTCGAATTGCTTTGCTGGCCCTTCCCAGGCCGACATCATCTGCTTGGAACGTAAGCTCAAACACGTCAAACGGGATCAAGGTAATAAAGTCCAAAGCAAACCATGTCTTCGTATAGTGCCAAGCGATTTTGCTAATTCTCTGCTCCCACACGATACCTCGCGGAGTTGTGCGAGGGTACATCGTAACGAACTGGAGAAATACGTCGCACAGGAAGACCATGTCCACGAGCGTACTAAGAGTAAGGAGGAGGTCCCATTGGACAAGTTCCAGGAGGCCAACTTGGTACGGGACAACAATCACAACGAAGGCTAAAGCGCACATAGTGACCACCTGCCATGCCGCAAACTTGTTACTCCTCTGTGGGTTCACCACATACCAAGGCTTCCTCTCGTAGTTGGCGGTTGGGGTCGTGCGCATTTGTGCAAACTTGGCCTTCAAGATGGCATCAGGATCTTTCTCCGCGAAGGTCTGCATTGAGCCCCAAACTCGTACCGGCTCGGTCGACTCAAGCTCCCCACCGGTGTCCTTGCTGTTGTTCTCTTTGCCTCGGTACTCCGAGTATAAAACTCCAAACACTTTGAAACAGAGCGTCTCAGACAGAGCTACACACGACTGGGCCAGCTGCTGCCGGTTTTTGTCCGGGTACCAGCCGTACCATCTTGCTCGTCACGGTCATCGTTCCCAGTCCAAGGCTTCACCTCTGACAACTGGCATGCTGCGCTGTATGACGACTCACTCCGATTGCCCTTGTTCTGGTTCTCCTCAAGCACATTCAAAGCATCAGGTCTTGGAGAAATAGGTGAAGTTATTGGAGATGCTATCGATGGAACTTCACCTGTCGCGGCAGTCATGCCTACCTAATTCTCGTACTGCTGCACATGTCCAACTCATGAAGCAGAGAGCCTGCCTTCGCGTAGCCGCTCGTTCTCGATTTCGAGGTCACGCAATTTTGCGGACTGTCGCTCGAGTTCAGAGCTAAGCTGATGAAGAATGTCACGCCAACGCTCCGTCATGGATGCACTCGGATCACCCAAGAACGTCTCTTTTTGAAAGAGATGTCAGGGGTAAGGTCCTACGAGTGTCTGAAGCCATATGTAGCGACACACAGCAACAATGACGGCTCGCATCATCCATTGCAAGCAGGAGCCTATGGCAGGTAAAGTCAGCAGCAGCTCAAACGAAATGCAGACAAGAAAGCATCTGATTGCAGCTCTGCTTCTGATCACAGGCCGGATGATCGGCAGACAGGCTGGACCCAAGCTTCTTGCATCTACTCATACTGGCACTGCGACACTCGAGCCAGTGACGTCCTTGCACGACGACGAGTGTTCTTTGTTTGCCTGTGTGTGTGTGTGTGTGTGTTTGCACTTCTGACGGCCTCGGCATCGAATGCTTGCTGAGCAAGACGCGCACGCTCTCTGCTGAGGTGTCTGCGACGAGCTGCTGGGCTCTGAGGGTGCATCATCCACCTGCCCAGCAGGGTGGTGTTTGTGTGCGCGCGCACAAGCACGCATACATGCATGCATGCATCCAGCAGGCTGCATCCAATTATACACAGATAGACGAACTCTTTAGATACATAGATTGCTGGATGAAGGGAGATGTCTTTGGCACTCTCAGATGGAGATGCAGCACAGTTACTGCTTTCAAGGCATGCAACTCCTGGAAGCAAACCTGAGAACGGGCAGAGGTCCTGGGTGGGCTCTAACGAATTAGGCGGTCTGCACTTTTTGTTGACTTCTCTGGCATTCCGTACAAATGCCGCTGGAAGTCACATACCTGAGTCAAACCAGCGTACATTACAGTAGGTCTCTGATCGCATGACTAGGCAGCAGAGTCACGCAGAATTCCGGGTTCACTCCAACGGGAGTGCAACTCTCGTGTGCCTGGTCCCGGTGACACGAAAAGCGTGCGAAGCAAAGACTTGGCAAAGTCAGGGAGTGGGTGCCTGGTAGGTTGTCGCCTGCCGAACTTCGGCCTGTCCGGAGAAAGTCGGATGCCAAGGCTCCCCCTCTGCCTTCCGGGCTGTGCTACACAAAGCTCTTCGTAAGTGAAAAGGGCGCGCGCAGCAACCGAGCCGCCTAGCCTGCTCCGTGAACCATCGGACATCGAAAACAACCTTTACTGCCAGATGTCGGCAGTGTCAAGTAGGACAGTCTTGCATTGAAGCTGTAAGCCGGGCACCACATCAGTGAGGATTCCGGGCAGCATGGGCCTGGTTGCGATTCCTGGGACATAAACTATAAACACCATCTTTCCGAACATGCAGCAAGGCACATCAGTGCTGCGTGAAGGCTTACCGAAACCTGTCAGGGAGTGCGGTTGAAGCATCTGAGATCGGTGTGGAAGGTTGGGTTGAAACCAAAGGATGCAATCTCCAGCACAGCCTCCACGGGTCAAGCTTCACATGAAACAGCCCATGCACGGGAGTCCGGAATCCTTACCAAGCTCAAAGAGGCTTTGCACTTCGCCTGCTCAGCTGTGAAGCGAGCACAGCGTGAACCAGCAGGCTCCAGCGCCTGCCGGCCAGGATCTTTAGTTCTGTGTTCAAGCATCTTTCCAGAACTTGCTGCACCACCCCGCAAGTGGAAGCTCCGCCCACAAGTGAGCTGTGTCCTAGAGCAACAATCAACCTTGGCCTCGTTGATGACCTGAAGGGTCGCTATGATCGCTTTCTGAGCAAAGTCACGGCACTGCTCCATGAAGCGCTCCTGATCGCAAGCTTCGATGGGCCAAGACCGAGTACGGAGTGGCTTTGGAAGGCCTGCTCATCCAGCCCATGACGCAGCCAACGATCGGCCTCGGGAGATGAAAATCAGCCTGGGACTTCAACTCTTCCGAATCACCTCCTCCACCACCAAGGCAACGCTAAGCGATGCGGGACGTATGCATCCCCTTTGCACGGCCGATATACAGACTGAGCCGGCAGCAGCAGAGCGGTTCGGCGCGAAAGCAAGAACCGGGTACCGCGAGCGTGTAAAGTCAGACCTCAGGGATTCACGCGCATGCCAAATCGAAGCAGCTACTAGACAGGCTGTGCCCAGCTTTATTCGCAGCTTGGAGTTCTAAGGCTGCAGCAGCTCAGAGGGTGCAACGCAAAGATGAACGGATCGGGTGTCCTTCACAGCGGCCAAGGTGCCAGATGCTCGCTTCAAGGCCAGACGAGAATGGATCCAGCATTGTAGATGAGATTGCCTTATCGAACAGCGCACATGCGAGTTCGCCTCTTTAGAACTCCCTCGCGCTGAGATCCTCAAAACAAGTCCTGCCATGGACAGTTGTCCAATGAGATGCCCGCCTCGACAAAACAACGCTGACATGAAGAGCACTGTTGAAAGTTCTTCAAAGAGTTGCGACTGGGAGGAAGTATATAGAATTACGCTCTCCCCACTCGTTGGTACCATCTCTGCTGCATCCAACCCCTGGGCCCTCAAAACAAGATTCAGCTACGTGAGGAACTGAACGCGCGGGAAGATCCGAGTTAATGTGGTCCAATAGAAGCGCCTGCCTCGGCACAGTTTCGCACCCCAGGCCGAGGGAACCTCAAGCACTGCCATCCAAGACTGCATACTGGTGTGAGCACTTCGAACCGGATTTGGGCGATCTTGACTCCTTCAAGAGGCTGTCAACATAATTCGCCAGTGGCCGCAAAACGACATTTGAGATTTGGGAGGGTTTGACTTTTCTGCTCACAGATACCTTCGAGTCCCGTTTCACACGCGATTCAACGCTAAGCTAAGCTGCGACCGAAGATGAGTTCAATATGGCTTCAAGAGTTCAGCTGTGGCAACTTGGAACTCCAGTGGTCTTGTCATCGGATGTTGCAAACTCTTCTGGACTGGTCCGGCATGGTGCTACGGTTCAGGTATGCAGTATGCTTCGGACTTCTAGAGCAATGCGCGAGGAGAGCTGATCCAAGGCCACTGTCTCCAGCCGAGGCACAAGAACAGGCTCTCCGGTGTGAAGACGTCGGTTAACCGGCTGGGAAGCTGCACCCTGTGCAAAATGCACAGCAGCGTCAAGCAGCCGAGGCGGAGCACTTGTTAAATTATCCTTCATACTGTCTAGGTACGTATGTCAAAGGTGACATCCCCTTACAGACACTGGAGACCTGCGTCGCTGCCGCATATTTTAGCCGAGCGCAGCTGCGATCTGCAAGAGTCTGTCGGAACACAGAGCATGATTGCGCAGACCATCTCGACCACGGCAGTCATCGTCGGCCAATGCAAAGTCTGCTAATTCCCACTGCTTTGCAGACCTGTGCCTGGCCGAATCCTGTGCAGAGAAGGGAGCCTGGCCCAAGGCAATGCGGATGTCAGGTGGCCACTGGAAGGAATTCCAGTCCATGGCCGAACGGCCCTGCAACCATTCACTCCAATGGGGAAGAACGGCATGCTGCAATGCAACTCGTTCGGCATGGCGTTCGTCCGAAGGGCTTCGCAGGACAGGGTGCAAGAAGCCGGGCGATGGCAGAGTCGTCCAATTCTTGAGGAAACTCTGTGCCCAGTCATTTTTCTGCAGGAGGAGAACCTCTGGACCTACACCGAGGCTGCTGGCTGACACGAGCATCGATGCAGCGGATGCACTGGTAACTCCATGCTTGGCCAAAAACCTTGTTACCGGCATGTCGAGGTCTGTGAGGAAAACTTCGCAATCGACCCAAAGCAACCAGGAATAAGGGCTCGACGAACCTATAACGGACAGCAAGGCATATGCCCGCCAGTACGCAGGAGCATTTGTGTGGGTGAGGTTTGTTCCTGCCGGAAACGCCGCTACAATCTCGTGGGCATCGTTGAAAAAATGGAGGTCATATCCGTGCATGGCAGCATAACGCTGACGATTCGCCTTGCTCCTGGCACGTGCACCGGAGGCGTGAATACCCGCGCACGCTGTGACCACGGCAATAGCAGGTTCCTGGCTGGCATGAAGCTTTGGTGGCTGTGATGGATCGGCGGTCGGGAAGAGGACCTCACCCAGTTGCTGAAACGCTGCTGCAAGGTCGCGGCCTCGCAGAGGCCACTGCGTGCATTCCCGATGGGCTCTTGTCGGTAGCATGGCCAAGGCAAACTGAATCAGACTCAGCTGTTTCAGTTGCTGTGAATTATCATTGCTCGCAGGGCTTTCTGCCGTAGCTGCTATGACTTCTGCTAGGCTGTAGCTGGCAGTTGCCACAGCTGCTGGGCACTGGCTGGCAAGCTCGAAGCTCTGGGCCACCAACGCCAGCAAGTTAATCAGTTGTCCTCGTGCTGCAGTCGGCCCCTCCCAGAAAACTGCATTACGAGCCTCGAAGATTTCTCCGATCACCGCTGTCCAGTCGAGTGTTGGAGTCAAGCGGGTCGGCGGCCCACATTCATCCGCCACTGACCGCGCGAAGATCTTTTCGGATGTACACGCCTGTGCGGCCGCAAGGTCAGACGCTGCTCTCGCCAGTCTGCTGAGAATAATGGCCCAGAGCAGCACTTTCCGCTTGAGGGGAAGCGAGCTCAGAGTCCAAGCGAAGCCCATCAACTTCTAAAGCCGACGGAGAGAGCGAAGAGCTCTTCGCCATGTGCACATCGCAGCGTGGGAGACTCATGTCAGCATTTTGTGCCATACAAACGAATAATAAAAAGCCTGGTCAGTCAGGAAGCCTAAATTCACGATGGTTTGCTGCAGGGGTCTACTTTATCGGCTGCTTGCTAAAGCAAGGCGTCGAGTGATAATTTACGAAAAGTGTTTCACCCAAGACTCATCATGCAAAGCGGCATCGTCGCAAACTATTCGAGCATGTCGCCTCGTCAAGTGCTGACAATGCGTGCTTACGAACATAGACACCCGCTTCATCGACATGTGCACAAGCCTAAGTCGGCTGGCAGTGAACTTAACGTTAAATCACGGTGCACAAATCACCCGATGCCGCCTGCTGACGGGAGAAGCTACAAGCACCTCGTCAAGCTGTGCATCCGCGCACGACCATCACACAACGCCCTCTGAAGACTGCGCATGCTTTACGAGTACCTGCATGGTGTATCTTGACCTGTCTCTTGCTTGCTTGCTTGCTTGCTTGCTGAGGGGCGTGGGCCTCCGAAGAGACCCTGGCCCGAAGGCCTACCCCAACAACGGTTCGCAGCGGTCTGTCTTCAAGGCCCCTTCCGGGGATGAGCGATACCCACGTTCCCCCAGATATGCCTGGTACCCCCCCACAATGCCGCACACTTCAACCTAAGACCATGACCATGCTAATCCTTCAGGCATTACCCGGGTCATCCGTGTCGCTCCAGTGCGAAACTACCGGGGCAGGTCTGTCTCTCTCTCTCTCTCTCTCTCTCTCTCTCTCTCTCTCTCTCTCTCTCTTTCTTCACTATACTACATAGTTACCTATTAACTATTATATCGACCTGACTATCTGTGCTTGCGTCCTGCCCTCTGAATACACACGGAGGGTGACAGTATATCAATCCCTCCACGACTCTTCTCACCGCACGAACTCCGCGTGCATGTATGGAGGTCAGGACCTTTGCATGCTTGGAGTTGCATACTTACGTTTGCGTCTGCCTGAGGGTGTGAGGGTGTCTGGTAAGCCTGGTAAGCGTGTTCATATTGGGGTACAAGTTCGCTGTGCGAGCACATGCGGAAGACCGAAGCTGTTCAAGTTTGTTTTATTCGTTTGTGTGGCAGTTGTGGATTTTTGGCTTCCTGATCGTGCTATGTGTAGACAGATGGACATGAAGATTGGCGGTGAGTAGGACCTGAGCAGGAAGATGGACAAGCAAATACAAAAAAGATAGAGAGGTCGAATCTACGGATCTCTGGTTTGCAGTTTGCACACAGTTGTATTGCATGACCCGCATCTGCCTGAGGCCTGTCCATCTATGATGTGTCCTCTTCGTCTGTCTGTCTGTCTTGCTTGCTCTCTTTCTCTGTGAGGTGACATCCTCAAGGGTCCCTCAGCAATGGCACGAAGTACAGACTATACAGTAGAGCATCGAGCATCCCCGTCTTTGAGCCTATTGTGGCCTGTCGTCGAACTTATTCTGGTGCGGGCCGGGCCTTCTGCAAATGCCAGCTCCGCAGCTTGTCCAAGGCTTCGATGGCCGAAGCTCCCAAATCCAGGGCGGGGTGCGCTGTGTGGCGAATAGAGGTGTAGACATCCTGAGACGCTTTGGAGTTTCGACTCCCTTGCGGCTGGACACAGCTCGGTTCAGACGAAGGTTCGACCCGTCCCCGTGAAAAGGCCATTGCTGGCTTCAGAGTACAAGTGGTTGTGACAGGACTGCACGACTGCACTCTGGCATCGTCGTGCATCCGAGGAGACCACGAACCAAGTGAGGATGCGCTCTGGGACTTCGTACATCTCAAAGATCTCCCTTGTGAAATTGGCATGAGTGTCCAAGAAAGCCTCCAACAGAAGTCGAACTCATGGGGCTGGCGAGCAACTCTGACAGCTGACGGCCCCGACGCTGCCTCCCATTCTGCAGATGTCTCTGCCTCTCGCAAGCCGATCAAGGAATCCTCGCAGCTGATGCGGGACATAGTCCATCATAGTCAGTGCAGTACAAGAATAGCCTGCCTGACCTTGTAAGACAGGGCCACGATCGCAGAACGAGACTTGTAGAAGTGCAAGAAGGGACTGCGTTGCCTGAGTCACTGAGGCTGAAGCACGCCTTTGACTATTACCCTCAGTCCACCCGAGTCTGAGTAGCATGCTCGCACAGGTAAAACAGGTCAAGCCTTCCGTGGTCCGAACCTACCTGGGCGCTCAGCATTCATCCAAGCAAACCAAGAATCCTGCAAGATGAACGCGCTCGCTCTCTCTCTCTCTCTCTCTCTGTCTCTCTCTCTCTCTCTCTCTCTCTCTCTCTCTCTCTCTCTCTCTCTCTCTCGCAGGTAGTCAAGCGGCAAACACAATGTCACCATTTTGGGAGTCCGCCGAGAAGACCTGACACTCGCTGTGTGGACATTCCCGGAGGGTTACGAACATCTTTAAAGAAAGAAAGGGTTCTCCCCACCCTCCCAGGGCAAGAACCGGGAAAGGCGGGCCCACAGCTCCATGGCTACTTGGAGGAATGCTAACATCACAGCAGAACAGCTGCCAAAGCAACGACCCATTCTCCATCCCCCCTTCTGAAAGCACTTCGAGATGCAGACTACAATAGATCTGGAGAGGATTTACTTCACCATCTCAGCTTTCCAGCGCCGTCCTCCCCTCGTCCGAGCCCAGTGGTAGTAGAGGTGAGACTTCCTTTTCTGACGCATACCTCGTACAGAAACCCTTTCTAGACCGAGGTCTCAAGCAGCCTTCCAGCGAGAGACCAGCACCACCACATCTGCGAGACCCGAACCCATATACAGTTTGCGGAAGGCCTTGGCCAGATGGGACGCCACAGTTCGGTCAAGCAGCGGCAGGCTCTGGGCCTCAGCTACAAGCCGGCTGCAAAGCTGAAGTCACACAGTGCTGTCTACGGCCCGGTTGAACTGAAGTTGCACACGGACTTTCGAATGGAGCATGTGATGTCGACTTCCACGAAGAGCTGGCAAGAAGCTCACAGCTGGGCTGTACAGTGCCATGGGCTTCAAAGCGAAGAGGGATGCCGTGCGATTGTTCATGTTGTACTTACCAAGTGACCTCGCAAGGCTTGCACCCCCCCGTCGTTAGACATTGAGCAATCATTCAAACGCCTGAGGCACCCTTAGGAACAAGTGGCCTTGCCCGAACCGCGAGCTGCGCAGTAGCTCCGATAGGGCATGAACTGAAACTGAAGCAAGGTCTGTCGTAGCCATCGGCCGCTCTAGTGACTGAGTGCCCACGGATGCCGGCCCCAAAGAAAGCAACGAATGCATCTCGAGTTCACTGCAGCCGGCTGGACCCATGAACTCAGCACCATCCGAGCAGGTCGGGAACGGTCTCAGCATGTATTCGGGTGCCAGGCTCACATGGGAAACTAAAACCGCACCTGACGGCAAGCGTGAGTCGCGTATGTTTCCAGACATTGCGCCTGCTACCCTTGTGCGAAACTGCGCCGGCTCCACTGTCCTTCGTGCCCAGAGAGGCAGACACTTCAATGTTAGACTAAACGCACTAGACAGAACTCTGGGCACAATTCTATGGAAAGGCGCGAACAAACGCGATGCTTTTCTACGTCCGTTCATCAGGGCATAGGCCTGCCATGACACAGTCAGAAAGGCAAGACAGCCCATAAGGCCCACGTGGGGTCATGTGGCAGATGCAAAAAAGCACTCAGCAATTACCCTGACTGCTACAAACAGGACTAAAATCTTCGTGAGCATGGGCTGCCTTGCCGTGTCTGACTGGCAGTTCATGGAGTGGTTTGTACAGGTGGCAAAAGACGGATGGTATCAGGCTGGGGGAAGGCGCAGATCCTCTCTCAGGAAAAGCCTGGACAAGTGGAGTCTTGGCACTTTCAGCGATTGCCGGGTTGGGCAAGCTGCGATGTGGCTGCATTGGCGTCGTCCCCCAAAAAAGCCAGTATTCAAGTATTGAGCAGCTGCAGCTAAGACATCACTGTGATCTTCAAAGGGTCAGGTCTGCTGCAGCTCTTGTAAGGTCTCGATCACTTGTCGTCTCACCTTGCAGGATGCATGGTGTCACCTTGTGCCATCTGTCTGACTGGGAAAACTCCCCGTCTGCAAGATCACTGAGTTGGTGCCGCCAGGTGGCTTCTCGAGACCTTTGAAGGGGTCCTCGACGTCTCCCTTGCCGCATTGCTGATGCATTTTCTGGGCGTCCTCCTGTCCCACATGCTTCGTACAGTCAGTGTGTCTGGATGTCGACAAGGGTCTCCGGCCTATCTACGTTCGAACACGAAAGCTCAGCAAAACACTCCGGGGCATAACTGCACAAAGGCTGCAATCCCACCACTTCCTGCACGGCGCGCATCATCTGCCTTTCGATATGAAGCCGCTGACGTGCCAAGGACGTGAAATCCACTGCAAAGCACACTGCAGCTGCAGCACAGCTAACTCGGCCAAGCCACTCGCGCTGCTGTTCAGGCGTCAACGTTGCGACCTAGGCACTTGCATACAAATCCCCGCTATGAATCCCTTGTCCCCAAACTGGGCTATCGTGTTCTTTTGTTTACTCCTTGTCGTTTTACAAAGTATCAAGGACTATCACCTACGACAAGCACGGGGAACAGGATGGGCTCTTGGTGGCTTGCAGCCTCTGACGACTCACCAACCATAGGCTTCAGAACAGGTCAACAACAACCTCAACTCGCTAGCTGGCGCGGATTTTGAAGGCTTCATGTAGCAAGCAAGTCTCCACGCTTCAGTCTGAAGAGGTGCAGCCTGCACAAGCAAGTGCAGTCTCTCAAGCCTCAGTTTGCACAAGTGCGGCCTCTAAAGCCTCAGTGTGAGCAGTACGAGTGGTAGCAGCAGTAGCAAGAGCAGTAGCAGTGGTAGCTGCAGCAGCCGTCGACCGTAGCAGTAGCGGTAGCCGTAGTAGCACTAGGAGTACGAGTAGTAGCAGAGTAGTCCTTACAGGAACATTGGCAGTAATACTGGTAGTACTAGTAGTGCTAGAAGCACCTAGCACTACAATAGTGGTAGTAGTCATGATAAGACCAGTCATTGTAGTCATGTAACCTGCAGTCAAAGGCTTACCACTTTACAGGCTAAACCACACAAGGGGCATCCTAGACCAATCGAGAAGAAACGCTTTGCTATCCAATCTCTCCCTTCGCAGGCCCGAATTCCTCAGCACGTTCTTAAGTTGCTGGCTGTGCTTTGTGCTGGGGCAGCAAAAGCTGCAGCCACTTTGTCCGGCAGTTGAACCCGAGCTGCACCATCGGAATGGCCTGATGTTCGACAAATTCTCATTTCTTTATTGTCACAGATCGAAAGCATTGCCTCGCGCTGCTCCAGCCAAGCAGCCAGCAGATCCTAGAGCACCAGTCAGAGGATCGAAGCTGCTGAGCAGGTCCTCACAGAAGCCGACACATGTAAGCTCAACACCGGACCGGAAAGCTGCTTTTTTTGGTCAGGGTTCGGGATGCAGAGGGTTTTGTGTGGAGGGGAGTCGGTTCTGAAATCGCCACGACCGAATCAAGCCCACATGCCACGAGGGCGCCTGAGCAATGGAGAAGTGTGCTGTCGACAAGCAATCGAATGCATCCCTTCGTCGATTTCGAGCCGGAGGCTCACCCTTGAATACAGTCTAACCTGCAGACGAACTTTTTGTGTTTACAGCAGCGAATTCTCCAACCTGCGGTAAGGAAGGCACGGCCTGGCTGCTACCTTCGTCTCAGGTCCCTCATGCCAGAAAAATTTGGCCACAACGTTAAGATAAGTCCACTGGGTACCTTAAACAGTGAACGGGATCTGCTCTGCAAATGCTTCCAGATCAAACAGCAGCTCGGCGGTCAGTTGCCACTGGTCAGCAGATTCACAAGCACCTATCACAGCACTGATTCCGGTCGCGTCCATTCGTAGGTTCGAAAGTTCCATGTTCTCCAGCATGCCCAAAGCTCGCTGCCATTCGGTGCAAACTGCACAGGCTCCAATGGCACTGTTGTACACAACTTCGTTCGCCTGCACACGGTCTGTTTCAAGTTGCCGAAGAAGCTCCAAGGCTTGACTCCATCCGCTGCCTCTCTCGCAGGCAGACACGGCTGCACTGTAGGTGACAACGTTGTACAAGTCCTTCCTCCGAAAGTCTGTGAACAGGGATAGGGCAACCTGCCAGCGCTCGCCCTTTTCACAGGCACTGATGGCAGCTGAAGCTGTGACAATGGTAAGCTGCACATTCTTCACGGGAAGGTCTGCCAGTAAACAGATGGCCTGCTGCCAAGAACCGGTGTTCTCACACGCGCTTATGGCTGCATTGTACGAAACCGTGTTTGGCTGCATGACGTGGTCGGCAATGCTTGCCAGCAGCATGATTCCTTGCTGCCAGCGAGAACTCTTTTCGCAGGCGCTAATTGCCGCATTGAAGCTGGTCAAATCTGCCTCCAACTCGCCGTCAAAAAGCTGTGAGAGCAGCACTAAGGCTTCTTGCCATCTTCTGCTCTTCTCGCAGGCACTAATGACTGAGTTTACAGTTATTATATCTGCCTCCACACTCTGCTTGGCTGCCTGCTGAAACAACATCACGGCCTTCTGCCATTTTTTGGCCTTGCCACAAGCACTGATTGCAGTATTCAATACAATGAGAGTGCACTGTAGACGCTGCATTTCGAGGTCACTCAACAAGAGCACAGCTTCGTGCCATCTCCCCGCCGTCTCGCAGCACTTGATGGCTGCCCCATATGTGAGAATACTAGGCCCTGCACGACGCTTCAGATCTTCCAGGATGAAGAAGGCCAGCTCCCACTGACCACCCTTCTCGGCGGCCACAATGGCAGCAGACTTGAGCCCCACGTCCTTGTGGTCATCTTCCACTACTGCTCCTGTGAGAAGAGAGACTGCATGCTGCCACTGTCTGCAAAGTCCCAACGTTGCACCGGCATCGTGCAAAACTCCTTCGTGGTGGCCCGAAGCATTGCACGCAATGTCGTAGTGTTGCTCGAAGCAGACCATCATCAGTTCCCACTTACGGCCGATGCCCCAGGCATTCACTTTGCTTCTGATGCTGAGAATATCCAAGCATTGCAAGGGGCCTTGCCTGTCAAGCTTCTGTGACATGTACAGAACTTGCTGCCACTGCTTCTGTCCTTGAACTGCTGCGATAGTTGCCTGAAATAGCCCGCTGTCCGCTCGCAATCTGTCAGCCCCCACGCAATGAAGCAAGTGCAAAGCAACTTGCCACTGGCCAGCCGCACCGCATGAAGCGATGGCTGAACTGTAGGCCACCACATCCAATGGCACCCGGATTCGGGACATGTGCTGCAACAGCAGCAGTGCCTCTTGCCAGCGCGAGGCTGATTGGCACGAGCTCAGAGCAGAACCGAAGATGATCACGTCGAGCTGCATCTGACAGGACCCTGCTCTGCTTAGCAAGGACAGCGCCTGTTGCCATTGGCTGCCCCGCTTGCACGCACTTATGGCTGTGCTCAAAAGTATCACGTCTGCCTTTAGCCGTGCTCGCTCCAGGTCATCCAATAGCTGCAGAGCTGCAGGCCATTGGTGCCCTCGTTCGCATGCTGTCAAGGCCATGCTGTACATAATAACATCTCTTTGTACACCATCACGGAGCTCCAGAAGAAGCACAGCCGCTTGCCACTTAGCCAGTCTTGCATAAGCTTTCAAGCTGTGCGTGATCGACTGCCTCACATTGCCCAAGAGATGCTTCTTCGGCAGGTCTGCCATTTACGTCACACCCTGAGTTGCCTGCAGAGAAGGCATCTCTTTGTTGCCTTCTCCACATGCTTTGGGACGGCCCAGGCAGGGCGCTGCGAGGCCCCCGCCTCAGCCGAAGCAGCCGGCCCCCAAGCCTAAGCCACCTCCAGTGACGGGCGGTGCTCCGAGATGCTCCGAGCCAAATGCTGTGTAGCCACGTTGTGACACGCATGGCTTCAAGGTGCCTTTCTCTGAAGCTCCCGGATCCTAGCGGGCCTACATTTTATCACACATGTCAGTACCTCAGTATCTTGGCGGCTGCGACGCTCATGGCTTCCATAGCCCGAACTAAGTTTCAAGGAGTTCTTTGCACCTGCCTCTACTAGATCCCGGCTGACCCATCAGTGGCATTACTAGGTCCGTGTCTGTGGTCCTCCGCCTGGCCCTGGACCTTGTCACCATGGACTGGGCTTTTGGGGTCGAAGCACATAAGGTCCTCGGCCAGAGAAGTGCTCCAAGCGAGGGGGTGGGAGTGGGACACCGGAAATCCAACCAAGGTCCCTGCCTGAGCCATGCTTGTCAGGCAGCAATGGTTGAGGAGGCTCTGCTTTCGACAGCTGATGCGGCTGCTCCAGAGAACCCAGTGACCAAAACAGAAGCTTCTGTGCTGCAACACAATATACACAATATACTATACATATATTCATGTATAGATGCATGTCAAGATTTGGCCGGGTGCCCTGAGGTTGGCACGTCTTGCGTTGTGTGCCTCAAGACAGGTTCTGCCAAATTCGAAGCACCCTAACACACTCTTTCTCTGGATGACTCGGAGCATCGCCAGCCATAGAGCTTCGTGAAGACAAAGTTGGGTCTCTTTCGATGGCTTCTCAGGTAAGCCTTACATGCTGAAGCCAAGTTCACTACACAGGGCAGCTTACAGAATTCATGAAATGCAAGAGCTGCCAAGCCACGAGCGAAAAGTCCAAGACTTCTTCAGACAGCAGCTTGGTGCCAGCACACCTTGCGCAAAGGCTCGGAGGGCCAAGGATTTCTCCGATGCGCGTGCCTCCATACCCCGACTTCCCATCCCACGCCACAATCCCTCCTGGGGCACAGCGTCGAGCTCTGCCGCCGAAGGCGCGCCACGCAAGGGGAATGCCTGACAGACTGAGACACTACGCTGAACCGCCTGGCTCGTGCCGAATCATGCCTGTTTCTGGTTCGCTTTTCAGCGAGGTTCCGAACGGCGGCAGGTGATATCTGCATGGCCAGGCTGTACTGGCGAAAACTGGCATCTTTGCCAAATCGATCCTGTACAAATATCATGGACGGCGAGGACCATTTGGATCCCGCCATCTCACGCAGCGTTCTTCTCAATCTCACGATCAAACTCCTCCTGGCTCGGAAAGTCTCCGAAGTACAGGTCCCGGTCTCGTCGAATTTCCTCAAACCCAGGCATCAGGAAAGAGGCACAAGCCTCCACAATTTCGGAAGGTTTGCCAGGAACGCTGGAGGAACTTTCGACAGGGCGGTTGCTCCACATGCAAAAACCAAGATCCAACAGCACCCAAGCATCTGAGAAAGAGGTCAGGCAAGTTGTCAGCAGTGTTTGCAGCGGCGGCTCCCCCAGCCCAAGTTTGCTCAAAAGTGTCCCTGCGAAAGAAGCCTCTGGCGAAGCTGGCTTTCGTAAGGCTTTCTTGAGGGCTGTTAAGTGAGGAAGACACAACTCTCTAGATCGACTCATGCTTCTTGTTCTTCGACTCGGTTCTTTCTGCTGCCCCGCGCGTCCGGCAAATCGCACCGAAAAACATTGTTGCTGAACCCTACTCGCCCTACTCAGGTGTGTAAGTATTAACCCAGGTCTGCGCCGTCTCTCGGCACCAGTAGTCTATGTTCCGGAAATCCGGCAGCCCATCGAGCGAAAAGCGGCTCGTTAGCCCTAACTACTTGATGATCATGGTTACTAGGTCTTGAGCTATTGACCACACACTTGGCAGCAGTAGCTGCTCAGTAGCTGGCGCCACCACTTACATGTGTTCCGTGCCGGACCCTCAGAAAGTCCGATGACACCCTGTTCGCATGCTATCGAACCCTTCTGGCCCGTAGGCTTCTGGGACCCTTAACTTATTGACTTCCTATGTTCTTACCATGGCACGGCCCCATACAGTGCTCTTCTCAAAGGCCCGGCAGAATCGCCAGGTCCCAGCGAGAGGTCCAACAAGGCGTGACCTTCCGGCACCTCGACTCAAAAAATCAGGATTCCAGGTTTCTCTTCTCCTTCCATGACCCTCTTCTGCTACACGCAACACACATACATACATGCACACACATAAAGGCATATGTATATGTATATGTGTATTAACTATGACATGGCATGACCTGACCTGGACTGCCCTGGTCTGGTGTGATTTGATTCGGTGCACCGTTTATAAACCCGTACTATCCATGTACATAAGTAGTTAAGTACTACGCACATGCAGAAAGGGAATGATCACTTAGATGTGTGCCTCTGTGTGTGTGTGTATGTATATGTCCAGGTGCATATGCGTGTATATCTACATGTATGTGTGTACATATATATATTTTGCTTTGCCGGCTTTCAGAGGTCGGTACGCAGCCTAATTAGTTGCAGTGTCATCTCGAAAAGGGAGGGATAGCCCATGCTTCCAGAAGGCCTCGGGGGCACGTAGCCTGACTGCCTTGCCCTGTATGGCGGCATCCCAAGCCTCCTGAAGTATAGGCGGCACCATCGGCCAGTAGACAGCTTCCACGGTTGCTACAGTCAAGGCCTCTCTAGTACGGCAAAAAGCAACTTCCCTACCGTCCAGCTGATACAAAGCCTTGCCCGGGGTCACGTGGTGCTGTGTGGCCTTTGAGAGTGCATCGGCCCAGTCAAAAGCATTGAGCCGATGACTAAAGGTTTGCAGGGTGTCGGATTGCACATCTCCTGCTTCTGGTGGGGGGCCACCAGGGTTTTTCTTGCTGCTGTACAGTGCTGTAGCTTCGCACAGGGCACTGTACACTGCATCACTCCAGTAGTCATCAGAGTTCGTTCTCCGTAGCTCTCGGACCTCTTCCGCTACAACCGCGACGATCTCGTCCTCCTCGGCAGGGTAGAGCGGGTGGTCCTCAAAGATCTGTTCGAACTTGTAGATGAGCTGGGCACTGGAGTCAGGGAGGTCGTGGACGAGGAGGGCGTCACACAAGTCCCGGTGGGCTTTCGTGAGGTGGTCATCCCAGGTTCCAACCTCACTCGGTGGAAGAGGCATCTGCTGCGCAGAAGGCACCGCCAGGAGGCAGTCAGTCTCCCTCGCCTTCCGCCATGCTCGGCTTCCATGCCCTGGCGCAATCACAGGGGCGCCAAGGTTGTGGGCCCGCAGCACCTCCACACAATGCGGATGGTCCCTGAGATGCACCGCCAGCTTCGCCTGAGTCCAATATTGGCGGCCGCACGCTCTGCAGAGCGATCCTTCGACGAACTTCCTGTGCTTGGCCTTTCTCGCATGGACTTTGAAAAAGTGGGCGCCGAGCGCCGCTCGAGTCTTTACCCGACGGCCACACGGACGGCAGACCCATCCTTTTTCCTCGTCGCATCCCGGCAGCTGCCGGACCAGGCGCCTGTGGAGCGCCCACAGTTGTAGGTTCGTCATCTGCTCATCGCGGAAGTCCTCGAACTCCTTGGCAAGTTGCCTTTTCACCGCCGCCTTGACCCGGCCAGTTTGAGTCCGGAGCAGCTCGTAGAACGCCGGCCATCCAGCCGCCGTAGCTGGCGGCCATGAGCCGCTCGCGAGCGTGAGCCACTGTAGGTCCTTCCGGATCTCGCCCATCCAAGACTGTTCTTCTTGTAATGCAGCCCACAGTTCCTCGGGCGCCGCCTTGCAGAGCGACGCCAGCAAGCTCATCCGAGCTCTGCGTGCTAGCATCTCGAGCGGGTAGCTGCCCGTGATGATGTGGATCGCTGGGGCAGCAAGCTTGTACAAGACATCGCCCTTGTACTGCTTGGTCAGGAGTCCACGCAGTATGCGCGTGTAGCCACCAGAAAGGCGCTGCCACACAGGACCTGTTGGTATCCAGAGGCCCAAGTTGTAGAAGGTGGCGAGGACCGACGTCTGGAACAGGCTCGCTCTCGTAGCAAGGGGCACTGTGGGGTTGGCGTACAGGAGCTGTTTGCCTTCATCAAAGGCTGATTGTCCCAATGCCAAGCGCCGCCGGCACTCACCCTGCATGGACATGGCGCCATCAACCACACCACCAAGGTGGACGTAGGAGTTGACAATCGGGACCTTGAGCCCCAGGTCCTCGAGGGTGATCTCATTGCGCCCGTTGGGAAACCAGCGTCGGCGAGTAGATCTTGATCCTGGGCCGCGCAGGGCTAGTAGCAGCGGCTGAAGCCCGTGACGAGTGCACTCGTGTAGCACAATGGAACACAGGCGGCACGCCTTACGGACCAGGCGATCCGAATCCGGATCCGCGGTAGGAAACGCAGCATCGTCGGCCCATGCGCACTCAAGCGCCTGGACCTCTGCACCACTTCCTGCCACAGCGTAGGGACCACCATCGCTGTCAAAGTGGAGTGGCCACATCAGGTCTTCACCAGCGGCTGCTTCCCTGACGCGACAAAGGATCTTCCCCATGACGAAGGCAAACACAAGGTCCGCCCAGGCTTCGCCTGGGCGGGAGCCTGCTTGTGTGGTACACAAGCGCTTTGAGCTTCCATACCCCGTAACGAACCAGGATCGGTGCAACAGATCTTTAGCGAGGTGCCTCAATGTGGCCGGCATGGTAGACTGCCCCATGAGGCCTCCACTGCGGATGTCACCCCAGAACTCGGCAAGGTCCTCCGGTTGAAGCCCGAAGTGCTTGAAGACTCTGCAGACCGCCTCGTCGCTCTCAATGGGGCCCACTGCCATCTCTCTGATGACAGTGTAATACGCTGATTGAACATCCAGGAATAGGATCGCCACAGAATGCCCCAATCGGCATCCTCTCCTCAGCTGGGCCTGGACAAACATCGCCGGTAGCGTGACAGGGGCATGCCGTCGAGCTCCCATCTGAAATCCCAATAACATGTCCGAGGCAAAGCGGGTCGCACGGGAACGTAGCAGCTTGTGATACGTTTTTCCGAGCATGGATGACACAAAGAGCGAGCGATAGCTCGCCGGGTCTCTGATGGAACCCTTGTGTTTCCAGGCCTCCCGTAAGAGGCCTCCTCTCCACTGAATCGGCTGACACACTGTCAGCGTAGCTTTCAGGAACAGTGGGAACGCTGCTCGGGCGATACCAGCCGGGTCAGCCCGGAGTAGTTCTCCAGGCAGCTGGTCCAAGCCTGGCGATTTCCTCACCGGGGCATGTCGGAAAGCGTGCTCCACTTCGTAGTAGTCTGGGATCTCAGGGAGACTCCATTGCAGTAGCGCATCCGCTTCGACTGGTTGTCGCGGCTGAAGCAGGAAGTCCTCGGTGCTCATCATGATGGTGCCACATTCCTGCTCAGCAAAATGCTGTAACCAGATCTCATCCCGGTCGGCGCGGGTACTCGCAAGTGCCCCCGAGGAGTCAAGCAGCGCCGGCAGTGGGCGATGCTTGTTGCGGGCCAGCTTGCCTCCAACGCCAGCTTTCTTGACGGCACTGAGGATTTCGCCAGCCTTCGCCTTGCCATCCTGGGAGATGTGGGACAGGAAGGCACTCTTGCTTTGCCGGATGCCAAACCGAACGCGACCATTTGCAAACTTCACCGCGGCAGCCACAATCTCGTAGAGCAGCCCCTGTTTGGTCACCAGTTGCTGCAGGCCATAGTCTGTCGCATCTCGCCATTGGAGAAAGGCACGGCCAACAAGGTCATTCCAGAGTCCAGCTCTGTGTCGTGTGCGCCCTTTAAGGGCGACCTTGGCTGTTCGAAGCCTCCACACATCTTCGGCTATATAGGCTGCTCTAGGGCCGGCCTCCTCTCGCATGAAGTGGGTCTGGAGGATGTTCAGCAGGAAATCCTGGAGATGCTGACAATGCTCGTCAGGGTGGCATGACCATGAGGGTGGTACGTAGGCCTGCATTTCCCGTGCCACACACGCCTTGCCTTCTGGCGTGAGTAACTTTTCCGTATTGAACTTTGGCCGCCAGAGATGCTGCTGTTCAGCATGCTGTCCTATGGTTCCTTGCAGGTCCATGACGACTGGCTGGTGGTCCTCGTTCTGGTTGAGGGTGTCAAAGTGCTCAGCAACAGCACTCTTGGCCATCCACACATCAGCTCTTCCACCGAGGAGGATGTAGTCAATACGGTGGGCTGTGCCTTGGGCATGGTGAAATGTAGTAGATGGCCCCAAGTGCAGGTGCGCATACGTGGACGGAAACCATAGGTCCAGTTGCTTTGCCTGCGCCATCATGAGCTCCCCATTGCGGTCAACATCACCACAGGCGAGGGTGCCTGTGTGACCCTCAATCTCGGTGGGGATCCTGCCATTCAGGTCGATCCCACCAATGATAAGGCATGAGCCACGATAGGGCTGCAGGCGATCTGCCAAGGTCTGCAAGAAGTCAGCTGCAGCCTGGCCTTTAGATCCATCTGGGCAATGTGCCGCGAAGATCACAACTTTGGGCCCGCCAATGTCAATGGCAACAATCAGGAGGCGGGGGCTCTCGGCAAGCACTTTGATGTCTGCCTCGTGGGCAACAACAGGCCGGCCATCCAGGGTGAGGAAGCCCTGGATTTTGTTGAGCCAGATAGCAACTCCCCAATGGGTCTGAGAGTCCGTGGCGAGGCGCATGTAGGATTTACTCTGTGTAAGTCCAGAGCGTCCCCTCACTTCCTGGAAACACGCCACCTGGACCTCCATTTCGAGAAGCTGCTGCTCGTAGTACTTGTGGCGGCCAGCAAGGGTTTGGGCATTCAAGGAGAGGATTTTGGTGCCAAAACTTGGGTACTGGGCATTTCGATCATTGACTCGGTCTGATCCGACGGTGGGTATCAGCTGCGAAGGAGTGATACGAGCCTCAGTAAAGGCAACCTCCTCTGCCCAGCTCAGCCTCTGACCTCCAATCGCTGGGAAAACACCTCGTGCTCCATGCTGTGTAGCCAGGGGGAGCCACTTTAGGTCAGCCATTTGTACCATGGAGCATAGCTGACACGGTGGCGTCGGGAGGGCGATGTTGCCACGAGAAATCTCTTTTGCCAGTACATCGACCATCTCGTTGTACGGGTCGTTGTTATGTGCTTTGACATGCAGCACATTGATCGGCACTGGCACCACATCTTCCAAGACCTGGATCACAGCGCGTGTTCTGGCAGCAAAGGCATTGCCCGGATCCCACTCTCCAATCGCCGATTTGCCCGCTGCAGCGCAGTCGTAATGGATGTGGTAGGCAGTGGGCGAAAGGAAAGCGCAGCTTTGCAGGCACCATAGTGCAGCTGTCATCAACGCTGCTTGTTCGGCCTTCAGGGCTGGGGCCGAGTCGAAGGTCCACGGAGAAGCCGGGTTGCCCTGAACCTGCTCTCCAAGTAGTCCAAAGACGGCGGCCGTACCAGCTGCTATCAACACAATCGCCACAGCATATCCACCGACCTGGAGCTTCTCATGCCAGGAGCCATCGACATAGAGATGAACCTCAGTCGGGACGCCGACACCACGCCCCGGTACAATGTCACTCCAATGAATCATAGTGGCCAGCGCAGCGCGTGTCACTGGTTTGAAGGTGACCTCCGGGATGGGGAAGTCAAGCCAGGTAGGTGGCCACGGTGCAAGGAGGCTGCGCACTGTCTCGGCGTTGTGGGGGAGCTCGATCTGGTGGACATTCATAGAGTAGTTGGGCGGGGAGATCATCTCAGAGAGGAGGAGGATCTCATTGGTTGCATTCCGCCTCCCATCATCCCGTCGAGGTGACCGACTTCGGTTTACAGGCCTCGGCGGTGGAGGGCCTCGAGGTGGCCCGCCTTGGGGGGGCGGTGATCCCGGCTCTGACAGGTCACTGGAGTTGGGCATGGCATCAAATCCACTGCTGGTGTCATCTTGATCATCATCACCACTCTCAGACTCGGACTCATCCGGGGACGAAGGGGCCACATCTTGATGGTCCAGGTGGAGTGCAATAACCTCTCCATGGCGAACCCGGATGTAGTTGCTGTCCGGGATCGGTTCGCCTCCAATGACAAGTAGTTCCCAATCATCGAGAAATTGGAACTGAAGGCCTCGCACATAGGTCGCGGGGTCAAAGACAGCCTCAGGTAGCACGACCCACTGGGGAAAACATGTTAGTCCTCGCAAGTCCAAGAAGATCACAGTGGCATTCTCTGGTGGGGATCTTGCAAACGGTAGAACAGCAATCTGATCCACAAGAGACTTGCCAGCGTGGGAGAGGCCAGTCATAGGTGGTTCCGGGCAGGCAATCCAGTGGCTGCATAGATCCAACTCTAGAGCGTCTGTGGCAATGTGGAGGCGCGATCGCACCTCTGGCTGAGCAAGCTCACAGACAACTTGGTCTTGCGAGCTTTGTACCACAACATGGATCGCTGAGTCGCCGTCAGGAGGTGCCACATGTGGGTTCCAGCGTTGCGGGGCATCAAGTCGCGCCTCAAGCTCATCCAGCCAGCGACATTCATATCCAGCCGGGGCAATCTTGATGAGGCCACCCTGGATCGGCTGAAGAGACTGACCTGATAGCAGCGGTCGCTCCGAGCCAAAGGCAAAGATCGCCGTGTCAACCTCGTCCACATCCATCACATGCTGTAAGACAGCATGCTTTGTGACAGGGCCCTCGTGGTACACCGCATATACTTGTTGTCCAAGGGGGCGGCAATCAAGGACCAGAGTGAATTTGCCCTCGATTCTGTCACGTAGGCACCACCTCATGAAAGAAGTCAGGCAGGTCCCGGTAGGACTCCGCAAGGGCTCGGCACAGACGATGGCGTTGCAATGGAAATGGCATCGCGATGTCGACCATTTCTTGGCTGTAGAACGGCGCCAGGATAAGGCCCGATATATGCACCGCTCTGATCTCGTGCTCCTCAGCAGGGCCTGGGGGAGCTCCTGGTGCCACTGCATTGTAGTGGGTGATGGGGGCCTCTTCAGCAGCACGTTCGAGCGGGCAATCGAGGCCGAATCGCGCCAGGGCATTCGCAAGCTGTTCTCGACGAGTGAGCTGTCCTGTACACCACAGCTCCAGGTCAGTTGGCCGGCTCATCGGAGGATGTCTGTAAGGGGGCTGCCTCGCCGGAGTCGTTGTAGCTCCCACATGTGAAATCACAGCAAATGCAAGGCAAAGGCGGCACCAATGGCCACATTGGGTGACCGGCCGGCATCGGCCTCGTCTATGGCGAGGTCTGCTGAGCAGGGCCAGACACCCCATTCCCATGATGAACTGGCATGCGTGCAGCCAGCCCTTTGCGCTTGGGCCCCCGATCACAAACATCACCTCGGTGATAGCCAGGGCATACTCAAGCAAGACCTGGAGCATATCGAAGACATCATAGAGCCTCGTCCGGTAGTTATCGGCGGGCTGGTGGTCGTGGCCTCCCGGGGGGCCGTGCCACTGTGCTGCTTGATGTGCAGCTGTATGTCGGAACTCTTGGCATAGTTCGTCACGAGCTTCCGAGGGAGGGATTGGCAGCTTGGGGACGGGCCGAAAAAGCCCCATAGCTGCATACTCACGGTTGGCATGGAACATCAACCGTGTCAAAACTGTGCTCATAGTGACAGGCAAAGGCCGAAAGTTGCCTGTCGAGAAGGGAGGATGCTTGTTGTCGGATCGCAGGTAGTGTCCACCACTCACGTCCATCCTGGGCACATCTTCACGAGGTGCCCCTGTCATTCCTCCCGCATGGCCTCCGAGTGGCCACCACCGGCCAGCTCGGTAAGTATCTGGGCCTCGTCTCCACTGCCGTCCTCCTGGTCGTCGTCGTGGATCTCGAAGGGGACAGCGCTGGTCTTGGCCGCCCTGGCTTTCTCCAGCTTCCTGGACAATGGTGTTCCCGAGGATGGCGTAGGAGGGGGCCGTCGGGTGGAGATCTTGAGTGGGATCCGGTGGCATCCAGACGTCTTCGTTCTGGAGGTAGTGCGCCGCATCGGTGGCGTGGGCATCATCGAGGTCGTACTGGGGGATGCCATGTAGGGGTCCACCGTCGTCCTCGGCATCGTGCGGTCGTCTTCCGGCACCGAGGGGAGCGCTCCGATAGTGGGGCGGGTCGGTTTCCTTGCCCCACTGCTCGCAATCGGTGTCCTCGGGGTAGCTGATGGCACCCGGGGAGGTGTCTTGGCCTCTGGCAGGTGCTCCTGGAGGGCCTCCAGCAGCTGCTGGCGAGCGTTGCGGCGAAGACCGCCTGATTTCATCGCATCCGAGAGGATCTCGCTCAGGCCCATGTCGTCGTCCTCGGCATCTTTGGTGAGGTCGCTCCACTCTTTGTCGGCCTCGGTGTCGCTGGGCGTGGGAGGGGCTTTGGTCGCCTGCAATGCCTCCACTGGGTTGGTCAGGATCGCGAAGAACTCTGCAATGGCATCCTTCTTGGCCTGGGTGAGGTCCATCATGTCCTGGTCGAACTTCTCCGTCGCCTCGTGGTATTTGGTGCGTTCCTTGACGAAGGCGGCACGGAGCTCCTGTCGATACTTGTCCCACTTGGCTGTAGCAGCAGCTTTGTCCGTGGCATTCTTCCGAAGCTTGCCCTCTGCCTTGCGGATGGCATTGATATTCTTCTGCACGAACTTCACCAAGTCCTCGGACTGGCTGGTCTTGCCACCAGCCGCTTTGGCCATCGTCCCAACAAGCGTGTGGAGGTCCTTGTCCGCAGCAGGGTCCTCCGCTTCCATCGCATCGTAGGCGGGGAAGTAGGTCTTGGGTGTCGGCTCCGAGGCATGCCGTCGCCTGGGTCGTCGCCAACCAGTAGACTGCTGCTCTTGCCATTCTTGCCACTGCTCGTTGGTCCATTGTGCTTTCTTGCCCATGTGGAGGAGAAAGCTAGCCTCACGGTAAGCCGGGAGCGAGTGATGCCGTTGAAGGCGCGCTATATCAGCGCGCGAAGGAAGAAGCCCAGCACCACGGGCTTTCCAGATCCGAGCTCTCGCTCTGGAGCGCTTGAGGCGCTGTTTTCGGTGCCAAGGCGGGGAAGACGGCATCCTGCCTATGGCTCGAGCGTGCTTTTTTGCACTGGGGCCCTGGCCATGCTTGCTACGGGCAAGCTTGCTCCAAAACCCTACATATATATATATATATATATACACATAGCATATACATATACATATACATATACATATACATATATATATATACTTATTTATTTATTTATATATACATACATACATACATGCACACACACACACACACACAGACACACGCACAAGATCCCGGCTCGAGGGCTGGTCGAAGCGTGATCAGTTTAGAAGCTGCCTGCACCGCTTAGGGGCACTACATATCATGATCGTCTTACGGTGGGTAAACAATCGAGCGATGCATACAATTATGTGATTACGCGGCTCTGGTTTACATGTGGTTCCGTTGCAGATGTACGTCTACTTTGCCCAGTACCGCGGGTATGTTTTTATCTTGACTGCAGCCTCCCGAGAATAACCCCATGTTCAGCACCTGCTTTTTCGAGTACAGGGCCAAAGCTTCAGGCACGTCGTGCCCGGCAGCTGCAACTTCTTTCCTTGGCTGGGCATTGCATCACATTTTCGGCCTCCTCGCGAGCTGCAATTATGCGCAACATGCATCTCAGCTGAGTCAGATGCTGCAGAATCTCCACCAAGACCACTGCATCCTTTCAGACATCTGCTGGCTGGGGCTTCTATAGAGCCTAGAGGCCTGGATAACATAGGCAGCAGCAGATCATTAGCCACACACACCCTCACAAGCGATTTTGGTATCAAAGTCGGCTGTGATGTCCGATAACTGTGTCATGAATCAAGCTGGCAGTCCTGCAGCGCCGAGTTGCAGCCCTGCCCGCTGGCACCCCCCGTAGAGTGGGCCGCATCACCCAACAGCACGGCCCCTCGGTCCAGGGCACCAAAAGTTCGAGACTACCAAGGAGCTGAGGAACTTAAGGCCGAGGGTCTCCCAAAGGAGTATGTATTGCACTTCACGGTGGAAGCCCGAGAAGCCTGAGGAGTGCGCACGGCAGACTGGCCCAACGAAGATGCAGGCCCCATCCCCGAATAAGCACATGCAAGCAGACACATTAACAGTAACACCTCACACTCATGGAGGCGCCTTTTGTGACACGAACTGCTTGGCGGATTCGTCATCCATCGCATCCTTTGCTGCGTAAGGCTCCATGCAATCATCTCAAGGAACGAGTATGCACCGACAAAGGGTCTAACCAACTCTCCTCATGCCGGATTGTAGCCAATGACGAAGCTGCAAACCCTGTGTTACAAAACCCGCTCTGAGGCGGGACACCGCGATAAGAGGAAAGGACGCCGCCAACACTTCTCGTGCCTGCAGCCAACCAACTCCTATAATGGTAAGGTTCTGCAGGCACAGGCACAGCTTGGCTTCATGGTGCTTCTTCTACACTCCCGTCGCCCTGCACAATGGCGTCATCATTCGTGCTATATAACATGCCATCCTATCACGGTGTCAATTACTTCTTGCTCGTTCTCACAGCCTGGCCTCGGCAGCATCTGCGAGGTCTCCGAGTCCCGGCTCCGTCTTCGCATCCTTCCCTGGTTCCCTCCAGTTGATGAGGGCGCAGCCTCCACCTTGTCATCCAGAATGGCTCAGCTTGCTTGCATATGACAACTTGATTGGACTTGCGTTGTGTAGGGTCCTGCCCGCAACATCTGCTCGATCTTCAAGGTATTTTCTGAGCAAACAAACACAAGAGTTCGAAGGCTTTGTGGTCCTAGTTGAACTTCCCAACTGCGGCCACGGAGAAAGCGTTCCTGTTCAGCAAGAGTCAACCTGGCTATACCTCCCCCGCACGATAGGTCGCACATTCCAAGGTCGTCGGATACTAGCAAAGGTCCAAATCAGTTCGGGACGATTTTAAAGGGTGGGCATGCACCTGGCAAGCCAATGCGGCCCTTGCTCCTGCGCAGATCCAATGATAACAAGCTCAAGCCGTGAGATCCTGTATTGGTACTGCCTTACTCGTGTAGTATATATGGCCCGCTCCATGGAAAGCCGCAGAAATCCTGCAGCCATGGCTGATGAGATCTGATGAGCCCCCAGCCTAGATCCCCAGCCAAGGGGCGAGCCGTAGGTTCCACGAATGCAGAAGTCCCGCCCTTGCCCGGTATGGCGTGGACGGCGGTCGGATCCAGTTTCTCAGGCATCCTGGGTCTTTAGACGACTTGGAATTTCCGCGGTTCGCCTCTGCAAATTGCAGACCAGGCTGCTGCGAGAATCGCAGAACCTTCAGGCTACCAGCCAACTGCGTCTGCTCGACCTGGCACGACTGTGTCCAGAGAACAGCAGCCACTGCGAAGCCCCACAATCAGCACGACGAGGCAAAACCACCCTCGCAGGACGAAAACGAACACATGCACGACGTGCACCACAAGTCGGAACCCAGGCAAAGTCCCAAGCTGGAGGCCTTGAAGCCGGCACACGCACCGGCGATGCTGGCTCGGACTGCCTCAGCACAAACACGCGCCTGGATGCGCTGGGCTCATGGCGTAACGGGCGTAAGCCAGGGTGCTGAATTCACACCGTCGCAGCCAGCAATGATGTCCACTGGGGCCAGCTCCTCCAACTTGTCACCCGACTGGAGCACTGCGGAACCTAGCCGCGCTCGACATGCCGCGGTTAAGCCGGAAGGGCAGGGCTCCAAGCGGCCACGACCGATGCCACGATTGCCACGCTGTACTTATCTATCCCGAGACCTCGCGCCTGCAACAGGATCCGCAGACTTCAAGCGAGTGTCGAAGGAAAGCTGCAGCCTCCCGGTTCCTCGGCAGTGCAGGTTCACAGCTTCAAAATAGACCCCCAGACTTGAATCGCTTCGGGACCGCTAGAGGCTTGGAGGAGCCCGGCCTTATCCCGCGAGGCACTCCACTTCAACGCACTGTGCTCAGCTGGCAGCAAAACTGCTCCAGTAAGCTCTCTTACAAGAAAAGCTGGCCTCAGAAGATTTGTTACAGAAGCCACGAAGACCGGTGGGTAAACCGAGTGGAGATACGACTGACTGATACGACTGGTTGCAACTGCAAGGCGGTTCTAGCTGTAGCCACTGGCGACGAAGCAGAAATGTTCAAGCGACACTTGCAGCAACCCGGCACAAGCTTTCTAAAACCGGCGATTAAAGTCAGCCCAGTCAGGCAAGGCACCTGAGAAAGAACGTTCCAAGTCATCCAGCATTGCAGAGCAAAGGTCAGACTGGTAGATCAGAAGGCTGGGCTCAAGCCCACTGTTGTCTTCTGGGGTACGAAGGTCGATGGCCTCGGGGCAGATCCCAGAGCTTGCAGAAGGCACGGACTGGCGCAAACCAAGTCTCTGACGAAGCTGGGAGAAAGGTGGAGCTTGAACCGCTCGCTGGCAAAGCCGTTCGGCTTGATGGAAGACCAGAGTTCCTCTCCAGCTGTCCTGACGGGGGCGCACTGAGGATGAGGCCAGAACCGAGGGGTCAACCACCAGAGTCACCAGAGCAGCTTCGGCTTTGTCCTTATGGCTGTGCGCCCCCGGATGCCCAAGCCCAGCGCATAGGCACGGCCCTGAAGCGACTTGTCTGTCCGCGGATCGCGTCGGCCTTCGACCAGACGCACCGATGCCCCGGCCGAGAGCAAGCGGTGTGCCAGCAGCAAGCCTCAGGGAGAAGGCACGCAGGCACTCACCCTGAACAGGCTTTCAATGAATTCAGGCTTTAGATTTCGGTTCGGCTGCTTCTTTTCCAGGTGTCCAGCCTGAGGGACCTGCCCCCGCGATCAGGACAGACAAGGCTAGGCCAGGTGCAGAAGAACTGCTGCGCCCCTCGGCCCCTAAAGGCCATGAGCTTGGCCTCCGTAGGCCTGCAGTTGCAGCATCTTTGGCTGCAGACGCTGGGCCGACAAATGCGGCAGCCAAGCCCAGACCTTGCAAAGGTCTCCACATGGACAGCAAGATACACTGACAACCAATCTGTGCATCGGGCCCAATGCACAAATCATCGCGGCAGCCATCGACCATGGCCGCCTCATGCTGCAGCAATCTGCGTACAACGGTCGCCGCCTAGGCTGCCCTGCAAGCCTGTGCCACCGTCGCCAGGCAGCTGCCATGGCGTGCAAAGGCTCAAGTTACAGTTCTGTGCCGAAAACTTTCGCCAAGAAAAGACTTGCATGATGGATCGTCCCACGGCCAATCTCAAGAAACCCCCTGCCTCTCGACCCAGGTCTCGCGCCATGTGTCCCGCCGTGTCAGCGGGAAAACGTCATCGGCCAGCCCCAGATCCTCCTTGCGCCATCCCCGTAGTGCCTATTTGGTGCCGAAACAGACCACGAAGTTCTGCAGCAAGAAAGGCACGTCCTGCTCGCCGCAGAAGTAATCCCTGAATTCGCAGAACACTCCAACTCCTTCGTGTGTCAAGTTCGGCAGGAACTTCGCGCCTGGGTGCTTTCAGCCTGTACCGCTTCAGCTAAGGCACGGTAGCCACTCTGCTTGAGTGTGCGGAGGAGGTTGTGCGAGTTATCCCCCTGATGGGACAGTCCCCTCATGTCCACGCGCTCTCTGAAGCGCGAGCTGTGCCACGGGCCAAGCCAGGCCTCAAGTTCGAGGCCCCCGAGCATGGGGTAGAGATTTTGGACCTTGTATCATCACTTGGGCATCAACACAGCAATTTCCATGTCGCTTTGTCACTCTATTATGTGTACGTGTGTATATGTATATATGTATATACACATATATTCTATACATGTCGTGTCCGGATCAGCTGGAAAAACGCGTGCAAATCCTTCGTCCTTGCGAACTGAAGCTGTATGCCACTGTATGCTGGAAAAGAAGACAATTCTAGGATGATCTTGCCAGTTTCACAACAGACTTCCTCACTTAGCTGATCCCTTGCCCGAGCGCTCATTGCCAGGACCGTGCTGACGAGTGGCCGTGCTGCCCCATTGGATGCTGTGAAACCAACCTCTGCTGGCCAGCTAACATAGAAGCGTAAATAATTAGGGTTCCGTATTATAACTATACTAGTATATAACTATACTCCACAAAAAGGAACCCAAAACCCTTTGATCCGATTTGCGTGCCAAGTCTCCTGCTGCACCGCCGACGTAGCCAGGGCCGGCGCGACGCAAAGCTTGCAAAGTTAACGGTAAGAGCTCCTCAAGTATCTAAGAATCTATGCCACGACCCACAGTACGACGCAGAACTACTGGGCGCATGTCGAATCCAGACGACAGATGCATAGACAAGACATGAACCGCCGCTGACCTACTTGGCCTGCAAACGAACCATGCTTCTCCTCCAATGTGTGGATTGACCTCGGCTGCAAGCGTGAGGTCGTGAGGCATTCATTCAGGATTACTACAGGGTGTCTGCCTGACCAGCACCTGCCTGTGCCTTGCAGGGCTGTGTGCTTCCTCATTTTCACGCCGTCCACCGTAGGATGCAAACCGACAGAAGTCTGGTGCGGGACAGCCATGTACCGCCATCCTGTTGCCGCGGGATTGCATCTTTGAGCTTCGCTTTGCTAAAGCAGTCCGCCAATTTGGAGCCGTCCGCGCAGCAGCCGTCCGCGCAGTCGGAGCATCGGAGCTGTGATTCGAGGATTCCAGCCTCCTCGGCTCGTGCCGTCTCAGAGGCACGGAGCTCAGGTCTCGTTCTTCCTGGCGTAGACGTGATACCGGAACTCTTGACTTGAACCAGGTAAAGCTCCAGCATGTGGACAAATCCTCAGAACGGAACGCTACGAAGGGAAGAGGCCTTGCGTGCCAGCCAGGACATACGACAGTGTGACAAGCCCTGGTTGTCTTGAATCCAGGAGGCGGTATGGGCAGATTGCTTGTGGTGCCAGATATGAACACCTAAGGCCGTGAATTGATCATGTTCTGAACTACTCGCAGCAAAGCAGCGTCGAAGTCACAGAGTGTTACCGACTTGCCGCAACCCCGAACTCGCTGGGACTCACTGAGACTTGACTTGTCGTCTACAGAACTGTCTGTAAGAACGGCTTGACCACGAATGGAGCTCTTCTAGCTAGTGAGACGACTATGGATACAATGGCAGTTTGTTGTGACCACAATGGCTGGCATGAAGAAAAGTCTAACTATTCTGAACCTGATATGAGGGCGAGTGTTCTTTCCAGGATGATGGCTAACACTCTGTCCTGCATCCTAGCTGTTGCTGATTCATTCTAGATTCTAGATTCCACTCCATGTACTCTCATTCCTCCAGGTAGCATTCAGGAGGCGTTCTGATACGCCCTGCTACCACTCCTGCACGTGACCTGTCATGTCGTGAACCGTGAAGATTATATGAAGTACACTCGCAGCGCCCGACCGTTGGACCGTTGCTACCATTCCATGTGGGCCTGTGAGCCTTTGAAGTATTGAATCAAGAAGCAGCCAAAGACTGCTCCGGCGTGAACGCCAAATCTCCGGCCACAGCCTTGGGCGGCACGCAAACAATACGCAGCACAGGCAAGGTCAGGGACATGAAAACTGCGGAAAACTCTCTCTGTGTTTGTCTGAATAGCCGAAATAGCCAGCCTTCTCCCTGTCTTGCATGTACAATCATGTACACATAAAACACAAGGTGGGATGGGGCAAGCAACTCAATAAGGCAGCAAAAGCCCCCATGCGTTGGCCCAGTAAGGTGCCCGGCACGCACCTAGCTGCTATCTAGCTGCAGCACTGCAGAGGGGGCGGGGTCTGCGCCCGGCCTCTATGAACAGAGCCTGCTGCCGCTGACAGGCAACTTCTGACTGCATATGCCCAGCAGGGCCTAGTAACCTGGCAGTCACAACTTACAAGGTGTGCCGTACCGCGCACGTGGGGATTTCTTGCCAGCTGCCGACGCAACAACAACACCACTTCGTCCTAGAACGTTGGATAGCTCTAGATCCGAAAGGACTATTTCACTCATGCACTCGCTCTCTCACTCAGTCGTCTCTCCATCTCCCACTTCCGTCCACGGACCATGACCACAGCCGGAGCACCACAAAAGCGAACCGAGTTCATAACTAGAGAGTATCCTTATAGCAGCCTGGGCTCAAGCTTCTCGGTACCTCCGCACTGCACCCCACACAGAAATTCACAGAAGTTCTCGCAATGATCTTCCCTAGCTCTAGTCACCTAGTTCCCAGGCCTTCCGGCGACAGGCAGTAATTTACCGTTGGCTGCGACCGCGGGATTCGAGGGCCGGGTCCTTGGTCGCTGCCATGCCCTCATGCCCTGGCTACGCCGCTACGCCCTCCCTGCTCCGCCCTGTCATCGCTGCCCTGCAGTCACGCAGCCGTAAACTTTCAACTTCTCTGCGTGCGCGACGTCACGGAAGGCGCGTCCTCGTCCGAGCGCGAGGCGCTTGGAGCCGACGTCGCAAGCCGGGCATGGGAACCACACCTACGGAAGGGCTGGATGCCCAAAGCGCACGTGTGCGAGTGGACAGACGGGCCAACGCTACTCAGACCTGCGAAAACAACTTGCTGTGTCGATGTGTCAAGACACATTAACCAGCAAGTGCTTCGCCTCGTCAACGCTTTTTCCAGGAACCTGACGGGGACTTCGTGCAGCAAGTAAGCAAGCAGTAGCCGAGACACTTTCAAGACAGTTTTTCTGAAGCTCACGTGAACAGCCCGACCTCGTCCAAATGAAACGTTGAGATTCGGGAATTGCTGCGCTTTACATGGTTGTCAGGGAGCGGGATGATGAGCTTGGTGCCAGGTGGGAACACCAGATCCAACATCGCCTGAAAGCCATCCTAAGCTTGCAGAACATGCTCCAATACACCAGCACAGCACGATATCACACCAATAATTTCCATCATCAGTGATCATCAATTCGAGGTGCACTGCCTTGCTCGGCGAAGCGCTTCACAGTTTCCAATCGAAGTACAATCAAGCCATCATGCGTCAGCAGCTCGTGTGCAAGTCTGCAGAACCTCACAGAACTCCAACGGAAATTAGTCACCTTTTGCATGTGAACCTGTTTGTATGTTCGAGGCTTACGTTGTCTTATCAAGGCGGGTCATTAGACAGAAAGATGTAGCCAAGAGACTCGGGATTCGAGAATGATGCATCCATACTGGCACTGGCTGCAATGGACTCCAGGGTCGTCCAGTCCTGTCTCCAGTGCAGTAAAGTTTCATGCGAAAGGCAAGTCGACGAAGTGGAAGTAATCCTCTTTCAATTTTAATTTTTGTGACATGCTGAGAACTGTGCCTGGAATGTATGCTCACGTTTGAAGCTTCCGGTCTTCAACGTCTCGTAGTCGAAAACCTCCGAAGCTGTCGATACGCCCGACTTGACCTCCAGAACAGCGGTGCGAGTTAGATGAAGGGCGCCTCATCATGAACTGCCAATGCACCTGATTCCGGGTCAAACCCCGGTCTGGCGCTAACAGACGTTGGATATCCTTGCGGGATCAATGTGGTAAGACAGGCATCCTAACACGCATTATTGGTACCAAGGTTCTTGCAATGCTGGCAAGTGTCGCCATCTGTCTTGGACATAACATCCTGCAACTCTCGCCGTCGCCGCAGGGATTGAAAGGCAAGCAGACCTGCCTGGAATGCAATGCGTACGGTCATACATACAGGTTGAGGATTCCTCCAGTCACTGGCATTGTCCCGAGATCTATGCGAGCAATGGGGATTGATCCAGGGCACGATTGCCACCACCAAAGCTGCCACTAGGCTTGCCTGCTCCTGTTCGGGATCCTTATGCAGACAGTGCAGAGGAAAACACGACGGCCATGCAAGGCTCACGACATGAACTATAAAGGGCCAGGCAGTGTTCTGGAGGCCGGATAGAACGGCAACCTCACACTGGTGCACGGCTTCGTAGAGTCTCAATCGGTTCATTACCTGCACTCACAAATGCAGACGTGAAGCATCCTGATGGACAGCAGATAGCCTGGGTAGGTTTCTGGATGGTACCCTTCCGAGCTTTGCGTACCGCCTCCGAGACCTGACCAAGCCATCACAACAAGCAGAGCAGATACGTTGCATGATGCCTCAACGCGAGGATCCAGCCTGTTCAGACCGCAACGCCGGTCCTGCAGGTTCTGCAACATGCTGACCCGGTGTCTATGGAGTCTAGGGTGTGGCCGCATGGCCTACTCGAAAAAGTCGACAATGCACAAAGTGATCGAAGAGGAGAGCATGCCCAAGCTTTTCATTTGCAGGAAGTCTGGCTCCGGACGCCACACGCATGCTGTGAGACATTCGTGGTGAGACAGACGGATCGTCATCATGTTACGACGTGTCAAGGTGAGACGACCAACAACGAGAATATTCAAGCGGGCGTTCCTCCAAGAGGCAGACAGTCCCGAAGCCTAGAACCGATCGGTCTTGTCCAGCAGATTGGCATGGTGGCGTTGCAGCGCTGCCTGCTCACCGGCCTTCATGTCCTCCTAAGGCCACGGACGAGAGCCAACTCTTGCACCCGACATCCCTGCTCTGCCGACAGCCAAGTCACTGCCCCGATTCCTTCGGACCAGGTCTTGCGAGCCTTCTGAAAAACCGACGAGAAGCCAGCAAACCACTGCTTCAACATGCTTCAACAACACGCGGTTACACCTGAGCTCCGGGCTGCAGCCTCAGTCAAAATGCGTCGGCATCCGCCGGTTGCCATCAGGCTCTGCTTCGTGCGACCATCACCCATGAAGACACCGTTGACACCTGCCCGCGCAACACCAGCAGAGCCCTGTAACATCCAAGCAAAAGATGAATAAACAGCAATCTCCCGACACTAGACATGTGCAGCCACCGAGTAGTCAGGGCTTACGGCGAGCAACGGATGCGCATTGAGAAGGTTGAGATGCGGGATTTAAGGGACTCTTGGTCTCCGCAGCTTTCTGGCACACCTCCAGGGCCGTAGCTCTTGGCGAGGTCCACCCAGGGTTTGACGCGGGGAGCCCCAAGCGGCTTGCCTGACAGTACTTTGCAGTGCAAATATGCGTGTGAAGCCATGCCGCCGAGCTTTTCGACCAGATCCGAGACTCCACTAACACTACTCGCTACTCGAAACGAACTCCGTCCCGTTCTGTGTCGAGCTACTGAGGTCCTTTGCTGCATCCACCTGGTGCATGGGCTTGTATGACTTTGGAACCGTGGCTCCCTTGGCACGCGCTTCCGTCATGTCCACGAAGGATTGGTCAATGGCCTTGGGCAGTTCTAAGATTCAGCCAACGCCGCATGTCTACTTCAGACGAAGCCCAAAAAGTGAGACTGAAGAGGTGCGCATCTTGCATGGCAGAGGTGCCATGGAGCAGCCCGGTGTGATTCGCGGCCGAGGCCAGTCTGCTTCCGCCTTGTCGCGCTGCTGTTTTTGGAGCATCATCTTTGCCTTGGCCAGCGCATTCGGATCATCTATCATGCGGGCCGCCAATGCCCGCACCGAAACCGCCACCGGACTTGCAAGATCTTGTAAGACGTGGCATGTCTTCGGAGACGTGCAGTAGATGCAGCTGCCTTTTCCTGTCCGATGTTTTTGGGCCACGGACTCGTCGCAAACTCAACATCTCCGACATCTCAACGAGTCAGTGCCCAAACTCCATTGCAGGCAGGGTGCATGCTCGGCTTGCAGAGCAAGTTCGGCCTCACAGGTTACGGCAGGCTTGTGTGCCTTACCATCTACATTCATGTGCTCGTGGAGTTCCAGCCCATGTACGGACCAGAGAGCCACGAAAACTACTATCAGCCAACCCAGCAGTCAAATAGTCGGTCCCGTTCCCTGGACACTGATGGCGGTGACTTGTCATGTTGATTGCAATCCAATTATTTCCGACAAGGGCGCTGCAACCCTGATGTGGTTATGGCAGTAAGCGAACACCGTTCACCTTTGCTCTTGGCTCTCTCGGCTGGAAGGGTTTGACAAAGGGGGTAATGGACACGCTGCAAGTGCAGGTATAGCGCGCAGCATGAGAGGCTGCCAGATATCAGGAACATCTGTGAACTCAGCTCCGTGTCAACAGGCCTAAGCTGTCGTTTGACCAGATGGTGTGTGTGCAGAGTGGGGTTAAACTTTAAACGAGACACAGTTCAAACGCCTACAACCTTGAGGTTTTGTCTACATGTCATACCACAGTATACGTCGAAGGGTCGTCTGCGATGGCCCTGAGTCTCAAAGCCCAGCGAAACATAGTCGCATTCGCACTGGAGCAGCACTCCGGCTGACCGGCCCGGCCTCCCGCTGACGTTTCAGCTTCGCCCCTTCAGCCTCACCCGCACGTCGGACGGCATCATTCACGGCGTCGCGCTCGCGTTCCTCCGGGAACTGTGACCGCCGTGACTAGCAGTGAAGACTCCGAGAAACCGTCCTTGCCCATGCGATCCAGCTCTCTGGAGTTGTCTGCCGCGCCCTGCCTTAGACGTAGCTTTGGTGTGCTTTGGTTCTGAACTTCTCTCCGTTCAACGGCAAGTTGCTGCATGCGCATGCCCTGCAACACCTTCTCCTGCTGCTTTTTCCGCGCTGCCTCTCGCCTGCCAGGTTGGGGGGACTGCAAAAACACAAGGCCAGAAACCGGGCACGGGGGAGGCTACTGTAAGAGCTTGCCCAAACAACCGTGGCATCATGATGGTGACCGAATGGAACTCGATTCGATGCCCCACACCTTGCATAGTGCAGCTGTAACCGCAGATTGTGCTGCTTCTCGTCGCCTCCATCCCGACTTCAAGCACGATACCACGGTAGAAAACTCATCCAGTGCAGCAAGGTATGCCAAGGTTATGATGGTCGAATCATCTGAGTATCGGGCGATCTTGGCGCATGCTCTCATGTCGATAACGCTCCTCCAAGTCACCTCCGGTTGAGAGATGAAGTTGACTTCGTTACATGTCTAGCTGAGTCTAGAACTGCTTCCTGATCCTGTCAAACCGAAGACGTTCACAGGGACCAACTACAACTCAGCAACTATCCAGGCTCATATCTACGATATTTTGCGGCATCAAAAGATTGTCCGTATATAGCGCAGCGCATGACACAGATCTCCACCATCGGGCACCATCGTGAGGATAGCATGCTCGAAGATAGGCAGCAGATGCGCATAAGCCAGACATAAGACATGTGCAAGTGCCCGTGCTGCGTGATAACAGCAAAAACAGTCGTTACATGTGGATATGAAGGATACAAATAATTAAAAAAAACGGGCCACCGTGGGAGTGCGCTTTTTGCGTGTTTTACGTGCTCCCAGACACACCAAATACTGAATAACTACGTGTATATTACATAGTATATATATATATATATATACGTATATATATATATATACATATACATATATTATATACATGTCTGCATAGTGAAAATGAGTGAACGTTATGAAACCAAATGCTATCCAAATTGAACTGGGCGGCGACCGGCTGTTGCGAAGTAGCGCGCCTCGCAAGATAGAGGCTCTCCAGCAGGTGCTTGGTAGTGTTTTCTAGAACAGATGGCTTGGACCCTCCGCAACGCTACAAGAGACGTGCACTCGCAAAGTTGCTCCTTGAGTTGTCCATGGTACTTCGGCTCTCACAACTCGCACAAAGGCAGGCAAGGCTTCACACGTGTGTGACACTGACCCGCAGCCCGCATCTACACACAACTGCTCGGAAGGATCGCGAAGTCCATCCAAAGCCAACCCATGCCGACCGCAGCCAGAACCCAGCCCCGGCGCACATGACAAGGAACGACCGCTATCATCAGGCCCCTTTGGGCGGCGCATCCACGAACATCAACGCCAATAGACTGTGTGGATGGAACAAGAATATACTAAGATACAGTAAGACATAGTAAGACCCAAGAAGCAAGATGCACTCAGCTCTGGGGCACACTGGCTCGCTCACGGCTGGGGGAGGAGAGATGAACTAGATCTTAATGCAAGCCTCAAGTGCCGTAAATTCCCCACACACACACAAAAACACAGACAGACACACCTAGGATTAGGAGACGCAAGTGTGGCCACAAGGACCCCTTGCATGCAATGAAGCGTCGGCAGGACTTCGTCTGACTCTCTGGGCTCAACACACGTGCTGCAGAGACCTGCGCATGACCTCCGAAAGGCTTCCCTGGCCTCGGTACAGTAGGCCCCCCGAGTTTCAACCGGCCTCCTTGGCATCTGCGGTGCGCTGTGCGGCCTTCAGCCTCTCCTGCTGAGCTGCCAGTCGGTACTGCTCCTGGCCGTCGCTTCACAGACCATCATGGCATCGTCGGCCAAGCACAACGACAAAGATTCTATGTTGACTCTTGCGTGCGCTCTGCTATCACGAGAGTCAGCACACATCGGCCAGCCCAAGTTCTCCCGCGGTTCCAATCGCCCGGTCGTTTTGTCGGTAGCTGTCGGTGCTGCGGAGCAAGACCGCATCTTCCCGTTCACGGGTGAAGTGCGCGTGAGCCAGGCCGTGCCCTGGCGGCTCTCCAAAGTCTCATCCGGTCCCCGTTTCACGTGTCCAAGGTTGACTGTAGAATGGAAATTTATGGAGTTCCCTCGTTGTGACTCGCCTCCGGCTTCTCGCGTTTCCCGGGATCTCCCCGCCTCATCTATGCGTAGCCGTCTCCTCGTCTCTCTTGGTTCCGCCCAACTTCTGCCTAGCTCTCGCCTAGCTTCCGGGATCTGTAATTACTTCCGAAAGCTGGGGCAGCGTGTGCTGAGACTCAGAGGTCCTGAAGCAGCTGCTCGCGCATTCGCGCATTCAGCTCATCTTTCTCCTCAGTGCTTTTCCACGGAGCCTACGTTCGCTTGTGAGAACCACCGCTCCGTTCTGCACTGCAGGCAGCAAAAGAAACACACCAAGGCAATCGTTCTGATCAGCTCTAGCACAGCAGCGAGAACTTGCAGGAGTTCACATACACATAGACAAGACTCCATCTGCTTCTCGTTGCTATTATTCGTCGCTCTGCGCGCAATAGCTTCAAGCCTTGCGCCGGAAGCAAGCGCAGCGGAAGCTGTATACTTCTGTGCACGAATCGGTGGGAATGCGTCTGAGGAGCGTTTCGTTTCCATGCTTCTTGAGCTCCTGTCCAGTGCTGTATCCATGCTCTTGCTCTGTTCACGAGCATACTGCATGCTTGACTGCGAGATTTCCAGGTGGCTGGCCTCTCGTCTCTTCTTCTGGACATCGAGGTCTTCGCACAGGAGCTGGATGCTCCGTGCCTGCATGACGACCATCTAGAATCTAGAACACAGGAAGCCGCAGTACAAGTTGCAGAACAGCTGCTTTGCCTTGATCTCGGCCCCTTCCATGAGATCCTGGAGTCGCGCTTCTTTGGCCCGCTCTTCTATCAGGGCCATCTGCTCGTCCAGCCCCTTGCGCATAGCCATGCGCTTCTCGTGCTCGTTGTCCTGCACTGAACTTGTGGAGGTGCTGCACAGACACAACAAGCCGCAAGCACTCTAGCCCTCTGCAGCTCCTTCTCCATCTGAGTCCGCCGCTGCTTGTTAAAAGAATCTGCAGTGACGGTCTTTGCCATATCCTCGAATTCGCTGTTCTTGGCTTGCCTGCAAAAGCACAGCACAAGCATCGACCAGGAGCTTCAATCGTTGTCAAAGGCTTTCGGAGATCTGAAGAAACCTCCGGGGTGCCAGAAAGGAGTAGGAATGAGTCGGAATGGGGTGGACACACTCCCAAAGCATTTCAGAAGTCTGATGACCTTGCAACGAACGCGCCACGCCAGGAACGACATGAGGCATCTTTTGAGTCATGCACTCCCTGGATATATGTAGCGATTCTTAGGGAGCATGGGGGTGGTACAGTGGTAGAATCGGCTCGAGGAGCCCATGCCGCAAAGCACAGCGCTCTCCATCGGCTCAAGAGTCCGAGTCCAAGAGGTCCCTCACGGCTTTCCCCATGGCGACTCCCGACTCAAAGGCGTCGCCTACTCGGTCTCCGACCGCCCAGTCGCCTCCCGCAACAAGCATCCGGTCCAGCTCCACGATACACTTCTCCGGAAGTCGCGAGGGATTCAGGGGGAACGCGTTGTTCCATCGGAAGGCCTCTGCATAAACCACATCTTCGGCTGAGCATCCGAAGTGACGACAGAATTCTTCCAGAAGCAGGCCTTGCACCTCTCCTTTCTCCAGTTCTGCTCGCGGGTTGCTCCAGTCCGGAGAGGCGTGCAGCACCCAGCATTCGGGAGACGGAGACTTGGGTCTGTCAGGTTTGGAGCTGTTGCGGCTCACCCAAGCGAAGCAGCTGCCGGAGGCCTCGGAGCCCTGCAGCAATGCAGCATCCCAGGCAAGATTGGAGAAGGGCTCAGAAGTCGCCACCAAAAGCGCCCAACAAACATTGGATTCTACTTTGGATGCTTCGCGGCCACTGGCACAATCCTCTCCGAGCAAGCGGACACAGCTCCGTGCACTGGTGGCAACTGCCAAGACGGATGTTTGTACCCGATCCGAATTAACTTGCAAAGTCCAAACCTTTCCTGCGTCATCCCACGAAGCCTTCGAAGCCTTGGAGCCTCTGCAGGATTGAAACTCAATGGGACTGCTCTGGGCTTCGTGGATGATGTGCTTACCAATCGCACTCATCGTCGGTATGCCTACCAAAGGTAGCTTCGCTGGATCGAAAGGCTCGAAGTCTGCATCGTGAAGGCCGGATCCTGTCAAGGCCAGTGTCCCAATCGCTCCTTTCCAGGTACCCGCCACGCCAGCGTCTTGCCAGGCCCGGCAGGCATCCGAAAAATGGGGCTGAGAAGCCTTCGACGTAAAGAACTGACAGCCATGATCAAAGGAGAGGGGGCTGCCCTTGTGTTCCCTGCGCCTGGTGCAAACCCGGCCTCCAAAACCTCGGCCCTGCTCCACCAGGAGCAAACGGAGGCCACGTCGCCTCACGCTCTTTGCAAGCTGTGCCACCACAGCGAGCCCTGCAAAGCCCCCACCCACCACGACGGCATCGTACGATTGATGCTCACAGGTGGCAGATGCAGCTCTGACGAAGCACTTTCTGGCCCTGCCACCATGCAGCGATCTGATGCCAGGCAGTCTGAAGCTGGACAATCGCAGAGTATACGCTGCAGCATCCATCTGACCAACAACAATGTGCCAGCTTCGGGCAGCAGTTTGAGCCGACATCGAAGGTGAAGCGCGAATGCATCTCTAGACATCTTGCTGAACGACGGATAGGCCGATAGGCCTGTAGGCTTTGTTCTCTTCGAGCTGCTTGTCCAGCCTGCTCCGCATCTTATGACCATAGACACGTGAAGCGCTGTGGACACGTGAACAAATGCTGTGACATTCACAAGGGCAGGGATCGAAGGCAAGCAGCTCACGTCGATAATACTCTTTCATGGCCAATCTGTGCTGCTCTCTCTTCTTCTCCTTACAAGGAGACACCACGTGCATGCGCTCTTTCATGGGCTGAAGGCGGGACTCAATGTTGCCAAGGCACCTCTTCCACAAAGGCCTTGGCATCCCAATTATTGCCGGCCTGTGCGATTTTTTGGCAGGCGCGGTGCAAGTACGGTTGCGGGTGCTGCAAAGCAGTGCAAGACCCGCCTGCTTCAAAGGATTGTCAGCTGTGTCCGACCACATGGCTCTCGGAACATACACGTCATCCGCGGCACTGGGATTATGACCTGCAGGGCAGCGTCAGCAAATTGCAGATTGGCAGGGAGCCTTTGCAAACCGCAAGCGCGCAATCTCTGCCTAAGACCATGCCGAAGTCGTTCTCTCCACGGTTTCGCAGAGTTTTTCGGATGCTGGCCTGGCCGAGTGAATCAGACGCTCTGCATCAGCTGAAGGGATGCACGGCGGCAAGCCCTGACTCTCACAATGATTTGCTGCCGAAGTTCGTTTATGGTTGCTTCCAGCTGCGGAGCACTAGCTGACTTCATCGGCGTTCGAGCTGCGCTGCGCGACCCCTGCAAGACAGGGATCGAACCCATCAAAACCCAACATCCGAAACAGCAAAGGCTACAATGCTAGACTTTGAAGACAGGGTGGATCCTCGGATCCTGACCACTTGCCCGGCCTGCGAACTTGGCATCTCTGCCCTTCCCTCCACCGGCTTCGCCGGTGAGGGAAACAGCTATATTGGGCCCTACGCTTGGACCCTGTGGCGGCGGAGTGCTTGAAGGTGGAGGGCCCTACTTTCATGAACGCGCGGAATCAGCGATTAGAGGTTTGAACAAAGGGCAGGCAACGGAGCGCGTCCTGCCATCTTCCACCGCGACCATCGGCATACATGAAAGCATTCCAAGGCATTGGAACTGGAACATGGCTCGGCAAGGATTGCATGTTTCAAAAACATAGAGACCAATGTGCGTAGAAGAACGTGGGGCAAGTGCTGTTACTCCATGCCCTGACATGCTCCTGCTACGCAGGACCGTTTAACAGCTTGTGCATGCTCGCTGCTGTGTAAGGGAGACACTCGATGATACTCTCTGTCTACACACTGTCGTTCCGGAATTTTCTCGAGAGTGAGATGTGCTTGTTCTGGCGAAGCTTCAACTCGACCAAGAGCGGAGTGACAGTCAGCTTTCGGCTCAGATCAAACACATCCAAGTGGCACAGAGTCCAGAACAAGCACATAGATGTTGGGCTGGCGGGCCAGGTGCGTGGGTCCTGGAGCCACGGCTACGGACACGGCCGGACTTTTCTTGAAGTGTGTTGACCTCCGTCCTCGAGCATGGCTCCGTGGAAACCCCTGACGAGGAGTCAGCGGCACGGATGTGTGGAGCCTCGCCGCCATAGCCACTCGAAACGTTTTGGCAACTCTTGGAGAAGCTGCTTCAGATTCAGAGGTGCCCAGAAACTCAGGTGCGCACGCACTCCTCCCATTTCCTTCAATGACAACGCTGGCAGCTCTTACCTGTGCCAGAGTGGCTGATCCGAGCTGTAACCCTACTCAGACAGAGCTTCTCTTGTCCGAATTCCGAATGCTTCTCCCTTCCCGGAGAATCGAAAGAGACATGCCTCGCTTTTTTCAACCCTCAACAAAACTTGGGCCTTCAGCCGTGCTCCTGTCGATCCTGCATTGTGTGTGAAGGCGACAACAAGCCAGGGGCAGATTCATCTTCAGGTTCCTTCAGCACTCGTGCTCGAACAGGTCAGGCGAGGTAGCAGGGCCTCTTGAAGTTCCTGGAGGAAGAGAGCGAGGTAAGTGTAGAGTGAGCGAGAGAGAGGAGAGAGAGGAAAAACACGGATGACACCAGAGACGAGAGCGAGCGAGAGAGACACCTCGGCAGGGGTGTGCTGCCACTTCCTGGCCTAGTCGTACATATCCTGCTTGCGGTGTCAGTGTCAGGTGTAGGATTACTTCACTTCCCAATTTTTTTCGCGTTCACAGGCCCTTCAATCTGCAAGGGTAATTCCACCCTGTCCTGCGGTGACCTTGTAAGAGAAGGGCTTCCTGCTGACGGCCGCGGGCAAGACTCGAAGCCGAAGCTCCCCCTCCTGCGCAAGAAGATTACCCGCAGGCTGACTGCACCTTTCGTTCCAGCTGAACGAGGCCTGCAAGATCGTAAGGTTCTCGCCTTCGAGGACACTTGGCCTCAGCAGATTTTCCGATTTTACGCATGAGCGAAGGCTGTCTTCGTGTACATCAGCGTTGCATGATAGGGCCACGGCAGCCAAGAATTTGCCGCCTGTGCGCACGGAGCCTGGCGACCACGACTGTCATTCCACTTTGGAACCTCTCTCAATCGATCCCTTGCTCCAATTCGAGTCCACTACGACGAAGCTTCCCTGTCAGTTTCCACCGGTTTGCATGCAATGACTTCTTGTGCAGTTTGGGGATCAGGGAACTGACGTCTGTGTCGGGTAACCTTCATGGGCACGCGAACTTGTTCTTGGAGGGCTGGCGTGCGGCTGCAAGTGCTCTGCGGAGGTCCAATGAACGCACGGCTGTACTTGAAAGAAAAATTCGAGCGACGCACGCCTCATCTTCCGGCGCAGTCTGCGTGCACTGGCCAACATTTGCAGGCACCACAGGTGGTGGACACTTGATGAGTTTGCTCCTGCTTCGTATTCACACCCGCTGAGACAACGAGAGGACTTGCTACTGGAGAAGGCGGTGGCTTCAGATTCGGGACACGATGGCACCCAGCCGTCCGAAGACTTGAGATGTTTGTTGTGATTGTTGTTTAAGCTTAGCCAGTGCTCCCCAAAACAGTGCTTTCTTTTATTTCAGGCTAGTCTTGACAGGCTGTCAACACCTCTAGCCATGTGACAGGTAACGGACTTCATGGATCCCCGATGGAACGATTGCAATCCGGCAAGCAAGGCTGTTGGTGCTGGCTCCAGGTCGGCGGCGATCTTGCGCAGGTTATCTCTCAAGTCTTTGACCTTGCGGCAGGTGCCACACAATCTACGGTTGCTGAGTTGCAAGCCGTCGCTCAGCTCTCTGCGCAGACTGTGTCGCCACGAAATCCGTCCTCTGCATCCTTGCATTGGGATAGCACCTGAGTTGCTGCAGCTGGGCGGCGGCTGCCCCGCAACTTCACGGCTCCCTTCAGCCCAAGCAGCTGCAGTCACAGCTATGCAGCTCCATAGCGTCTTCATGCCTCGAGGCCATGCTGGGCATGCTCGGTAATGTCGTCTGCATTGCAGGGCAATCGCTTCCTGTCTCTATCTTGCTACTGGTAGGACGTCATGTGATTGTACAAACGGCGGTTTTGAAAGCTCAAGCTCTCGGATTTGAGCCAGTGTGAATACACATCTTCCAGTGCTGCCACATCCACTCAGCGTGCAACAACCCATGAGAACACTGAAGAGACTGTACTCGCAGATGAAGCGTGCTTGGGCTCTCCCTTCCTGCACAACACCTACAGCCTACAATTATCACATCTGCCTGGTGAGAGTCATCCCAGCATAACCCATGTGGCAAAGAAACGCAAACCGCCTCGAAGGACTTCGACCTGGGCAAAGAACTGCAAGGGCCACGGCGTTTGTGTTGCGATGGCCGCTACTGGCACCGGGGACTGCACACCCACGGAGCTGGTGCACCGCAGTTGTTGCAATGCCTTGGCATCTTTCGTCAGGCTCTCACCCTGCCCCGTCTGTGCCATGCATCTCTGTGACCACGGCTGCCGTTCGGGCTTGTTGTCCTCACCGCAGCGAGGACCTCCGGCTTTGAAGCACATGCTGCCTGAAGTGCGTTCGGACATGCTGGGGACCCAGGCATACCCACCTTTCGCGGGTCGGGGACGCAGCGCTATCCTCGTAACTAGGAACAATGTTCATGTTTCAATGTGGTGGATGGCTTCACTCCACAGACGACCCGCAAAGTCAGCACCCTGGTTCTTAGACGTCTGTCCTCCATGGAAGCCAGCCTTTCCAATCTTCTTCGCATCAGCGCTGCCTGGATGAACTCCTCACAAGAAGCACGAGTCGCTTTGTGCGTTGTTCTTCGAAGCAGGCTCCAGCAACCCTCATGCAGCCATTTTCTTCCATGAAGCTGCACACAGCATCGGATGAGCATTCATGTCGTTCCTGGCGGGGCCAGTCGAGACAGGAGCCACATCGATTCCAGCAGGTGGGTCTCACAAAGCACGATTCGCTCGCAGAGACCATCTGCCTGCTTGGTCCAAGGATTGCTGCAAGCTTCTCGCCTGCTCCTTCGTGGCAATGTACTTTGCCTCAGGTCCCGGAAAAGCTTTGAGGAGAAGAGGGTTCTGCAAGCGCACCCGAGCCACGTGCCATCAGCTCGGTGGAACGTAACGAGCTGTGCCAAAGCATTTGCCCGACGTAGTCACCTTGGCACGAGCGCACATGTCGGCTTTCCCGCTCATGCTCGGACTCTCCGGACGAGTCACAATCGATACGCGTTGGGTACACGCATGTCTGCTTGGCACTGCTCACACTTTCCATGCTGCCACAGCTATCGAAACAGCTTCTAAAAGCATTTGTGGCCGTGCGGCGCTGACGGTCGCTTTCGAGTTGCTGCCACCGCTCGCTGAGAAAGTCCCTGCGAGAGAGAAGGAGAGAGACGGAGGGAGACAGAGAGAGAGAGAGAGAGAGTAGAGAGAGAGAGACAGAGAGAGAGAGAGAGAGAGAGAGACACAGAGAGAGAGAGCGAGCGAGCGAGCGAGCGAGGGAGGGAGGGAGGGAGGGAGGGCGCGAGAGGGCGCGACAGCACGCGCGAGCGTGAAAGAGCGGGATTCAGACACCACAAACCCATTCTCGGAGATGTCCAGCGTCAGCTACTCCGTCATTTCTGTCCCACACACGACTGGAAGAAGGAAGGCCTCAACTTCTCCTCCAGGCGGTTCCTTAATGATCTTCGTACACTCAGTTCCACTTAACAAATCTACGGCTACGGTGTCATCCGAGGCTTGCAGATCACACAACTCTGGGCTCCGTCCTAACTAATGGTCCACACAAGCATGGGGTCGGAAACAAGGCCCCGGACCGCAAAGCAATGCTTGACTGTCCACAGGCCGAGGCGCTCATCAAAGCGTTCCCCGAGAAGAGCTGCTGCACGCTGCTGCTGCACCTGACCAAACGAGCAAGTGTCGGACTCAATGCTTGATGCTTGCAAGTCGCCGCCACCGAGATTCTTCCAGCAAGGTATCCAGCGACGGCTATAGTAATGTACAAGCCACGCCTCCCACTGAGCTGGGTCCCTCAAGGCTTCCACGATGCCCTCGGCGAATGCCTCCGCATCCTGCTGAGTCAGCCGAACAGGAAGGCTTGTGGCTTGTGCAATCCAGGAAGTCTCAGCCAGTCCTCCCCTCCAGTTTCCACCACATAGCCCGGGAAATCCTCGGGCGCAGCGATGCCTTCCACGCCCACAGGGGTGGTGACCACCACAAGGCCATGCTGCATTGCCTCCAGGACCTGCAATGCTTCGGTTTCAGCGGGCTTCCCCGGGTCCGTCTACCCATGTCTCACCCCAAGTCTGTCTGCATCCTGCAACAGTGGAACAATTACAAAAAAGTGAGCCCAAGATCATGATGACAACTTCGCTCAGCAATACTCAGCAGGTCACACGAACAACGGATTGAAATAGTAAGACGCAGCCCACCTTGCCCTTCACACCGGCGCCATAACGCAACGGCGCTACCAGCAGCTGATGTTGCTGCATAGCTTTCTTCACAGAGCGGCAGTAGCCACGCACCTCAGCAGTCCCAAAGACAGTCTCAAAGCCAGGCTCAAGGGCCTCTGAGCCCGCAGCGTAAGCACCAAGGCTCTCTTGAGTCAGCGCAGCATCTTCTGGAGTCTGATTTGCGCCGTAGACGCTTAGCTCCAAGTCGGGCAACCGTTGGCGCACCAATGGCCAGACCTCTTGGATGAGCCACTTCGCACAGTCCCGATTCGGCCTGTGGCGCCAGTTCCTGGATCGGACACCGACAAAATGCCGCATTCTTCCACGACCAAGCATGCTGGAACCCAGGGCACTCCAACATCTAATGAACACATCGAGTCTCCCGATGAACATGGCGCCCTGCCGGCGTTGATAGCCGGGCAGCACCCCAGAAGGCTGAGCAAAGCCGAAAGGTGCCGCAGCGACCTGCGGCAGGCGAACCGTGCAGTCATCTGCACGACCTCCCTTGCCACTCACCTAGTCGTGAAAACTGGGCCTTCCAGCTCGGCACTCCATAGGTGTCCACTAGCAGAACCCGCTCGTCTTCCGAGATGGCCAGCGTCGCATCACATCCTCTGTCGGTCAAGGCCGAGTTAGCACGGAAACAACTGAGATCTGAGGATGGTTCTCCCCAGCCGTCCCTACGGTATCTTCAAGGAATTTCACCTACGAGAAACACATGGGCCATGGACAAAAATGGCATGACATGCCGCCGGAGATTCGAGATTTTCCTGATGCCGAGCTGCGATGGATAGAAGCCAGCTCACGCTGCAAGTCCTCGTCGAAAGCCTTCGGCCGGTAGGAGGCCTTGGATGCAGGAAAGAAGCTGGCGTCCCCCTGCGTGACCACAAAGATCTCTTGCAGTCCAAGGCACAACCGCGCCAGCATCTGCACCACCTGCAATGAGCCGCTCCCGACCTGCTAGGCTGCCCAAACTTCATGATCCTGCGACCAGACACTGTTAAGACTCCTGGCCGAGATGCATTCAGCATTCCACATGACTGCACAGGCAGCACATGACACGCGCATCTACATGAGTCTACTGTTCCTCAGACCCGCACCGAGTCGAAGAGCATGGAAGTCCTGCATGTCCTCCCAGCGAGGAAGGCCCGACCGTTGCTCTCTCTGTCTCTTTCTCTTTCTCTTTCTCTTTCTCTTTCTCTCTCTCTCTCTCTCTCTCTCTCTCTCTCTCTCTCTCTCTCTCTCTTGCTTGCACGCAGCCGAAGAGGAAGCGGTCCACGCCCCCTCTTGCGCACATCTCTCTCTCTCTCTCCCTCCCTCCCTCCGGGTGTTTGTTGTGCACTCTGTGTCCAGCACGCGCATGGCATCAGGTTGCCTTTCCCGAACGTAGTGCCCAAACCTCGGAAACTCCGTCTCAGTGCACGCAGACTGTACTATGCGGAGCTGAAGGAGCCGCCTCTCTTCCGCATTGAAGCCATCGAAGACAATGAGCTCCGGATCTCCAGAAGACTCCTTTCCAACGTGATGACCCCGCCCCCTTTTGGGGGGGGGCTATGGTAACAGTAAGGGTCCTAATGTTGGAGCCCTCAAAGAAAGAGAAGTTGTGAATGAGTGGTGTACACCATTTTTGTGCCTAAACTTGTTGTGAATGCTGTCCAGTTTTTTTGACACTCACACTCGGACACTGTCTAGTTATTATTTGTAATTGACAGGACTGGAGCCCGCAAGCGAGTTCACTTGCTGGGTGAGCAACCACGGACAATGGCAACTGTTAACTGCTGGTGCTTTTGAGACAAGAGTATGCGGCCAGATTTTTGCCGGGTTACCAGGGCAGCCACCACGGAGGTCTCATCGTTGCTCTTGATGCCTTGCAGGACGGTCGAACTCTGCAAGGGTGAAGCGCAACTGGCTCTTGCCAAGAATCGGAAACACTTCACATCGTTCGCGGCAGACAGCTTTCCCTGAGCATTGCCCGGACGTGCCGGCGATGCAAAAGAGACCGGATTGTCAGATTCCTGCAGCTGCAGAGGCAGTGCTTCATAAGAACGAGTCCATGCCGCCGGAAATACTTTTTCCACTACTCATCCTGTGGCTTAAAGCCTGCGCTGTCACGTAATTTAAAACCGGTTTTGTTGCGTGTCTGTCGTCATGGCGAGCATCGAGGCCACAGAAGCTGCGTAGTAGGCGAAGCCGACCAGCCGTCACTCGCCCTGCAGCAGACACGTCCGGATCCGGCCAGTTTGTGCTGATGACCTCGCAGTGCTTGCAGCTTACAAGAGCAGCGCCCAACCCAGGCAGACCAAAGCCGAGGGGCCATGGCACGGCAGGGCCCCGGCGCGTTGGGTCTCTTTCGGCCGCGCTCCTCCGCCAGCTTCTCAACCGGCGAGTCCGAGTCTCGGGAAGCTTTGGCGGCCTGAGGCACACCTTTCACTCGCCGGAAGATGACGGCCATGCGCCGGTCTGATAGGAAATCTTCCTGAGGATGCGGAATCAGATGGATGTGGATGGATCTCAGCCGACAAAGCCTGTTTTGCAGAATGCAAGTACAATTCCAGTCGCAGCCGAGAGACAGCCTCCGGAATTCCGTGCTGCCACTCGTAGCCTGAGTGTTACCACAAGTTGACGTATGCAGACTCTACATCACCTGAATTGCATTGAAGGCAACCAAGGACTGTTTGCAAGCTGCACGAGTTGTCTTAATGCTACTGATTTTCTAACCTTTCGAGAAGACTCGCCGACTGCTGCTCCTACTCGTATATTCGTAAACTCTCTAAGCTCTCGCAAGACCTTGCGAACCGAAATTGCACCAAGCAAACAAGTCTTGTTGAGCTGGGTACGGCACGTGCAGAACCACGCAGCACCAGCAGCGATCGTGGAGGTATGGCCACACGTATCGTTGGCGCATCGGCACCTGTCACAAAGCTGAGATCGTGTTTGTGCTGGCAGAAATGGACAAGTCTGCTGATCGCCATGCTAGACTAAACATGATGCTCAATGCCTGCAGTCTTCGATGAAGGCGCGCTGAGGTTGGACCTTCCTCCCATCTGAAACGTCATCACACAGTCCCCCATGACGGTGACTGAGCAGACACATTCTTCGTAAAGGCCGCGATCGTCCCAGTGAAGAAGCAGCCGGGAGCCATCACGGCTGTAGTCGTTGACATTTGCCTCTCGGAAACTACTCCCCTGAAGAGCTTCCCTTCCTTGCCACGATTGCACAGTCTGGCTAATGTCACCCCACGGAACTTATAGGCCACCGACGTCCAGCAAGCAAAGAAGCTTCAACATTGCTGGCCTCATTCGGCACAAATCCCTTCAGGCAGCGGCTCCATGGCAAGCCTTGTTGTGACAGCCTCTGTGACACCTGACCACAGACACTGGCCACAGGTCTCAAAGGCAGCAAGGGTGACAAACAGTCCGGTCTTTCAGTCGGCGAGGCTTCCGAGGGAAGGGCAAGCCCGAGGATGCCGTCGCATGGCAGATCCACTTCGCCAAGCTTTGGATCTGGAAGGCCTGGTGCACGGAAATGGAAAACCGCCGTCTACCACCGTCTCCAAGTCTCAAAGAATAGCAAATGCTCGGCTCTAATCGTGAATCCAAGCAACGCACCATGCGTGGTCGCAGAGAGCCAAGGACACCGAAGTGCTTCACCTTAACCGCCCTAGCCTTCTCAAAACTGGCATCCGCTTGATGCGGCCTCATGGTCTGAATGCTTCGTGACGAGTAGCCCGGTAGAGGGTTGGAACTCCGAACTGTTCTTGGCTCCACTTCGGTTCGCCCTGGTCCAAAAAGTCCGCGAGCTCCCGTCCTTACGAGGCCACGATGAGCAGTCTGCAAATTCGCGATTCCACGCGTTGCTACACGGCCTATGCTAGGAGTCTAAAAGTACTTGGCACTCATCAAACAACCTGAACGAGACCCGGGTTCCCTCTTCTTCACTCAGGAAGTCCGGGAACAGGTGCAGCCCCTTGACGTGCTTGGCAGCCTCCTCCACGCTCACAGGCGCCTGTGTCAACAGCTCACGCCCCTTAGACTTTATTGCTCGGCACTTTTTTGTCTGTCTACCTCGTACTTCCTGTACTATCCTATCAATGTGGATGTAGCTAAATTACATCGGGTCACTTACCAGATTTTGGCACAGGTAATTTAAACCAATTTGGGGCAGGATGTCCAGGCTTGTCCTGGTACTTGCCTGTATTTCAGCTGAAAACTTGGCAGTTGTGGCTGTGTACGAGTTTCTTTGTACGTCCGCATGTGACAGTTTACAGGTAGTTTACATGTTGCAATCAACGCGTGCCACGAGACATGCGAACTGGTGCAGAATTTTGTCTTCGTGCTGGACTATGGTATGCCATCTCTCCGCACATCACGTCATGCCAGCTCAATCTCCATCTGTTTGCATACACGCGAACCCAACATGTACAGGTGCAGGGTATGCGGATTTATGTATGTATGCATGCATGTTGTGAGTGTATATCTTGTGTGTGTGTGTGCGCGCATGTGCGTCTGTAGCATTGGGGAGGTTCATACTACGGAGGTTGCATTACGGGCTGGATGCATGTGTATGAGCATACCCTCTTGTGTGTGCGCGCGCCGTATGCAGAGGGACATGTGTAAACAGAGCAAGAAAACACAAGCACGCAAAAGACGACCGACTTTGACGAGGTCGGGTGAGGTTTTTGGGAAAGAAGGGTAACTCTGGCAAAGACGCAGGCAGGTTCACCTGGTTTTAAACTCACCAGCTGGCAGACTTTCCATCTAACCGCCCGAGCCGATTAGCCACAAACTCTCTGGCCAAAATGACCGATAGATACATGCCCATGCTGTTGTGAGAAGCACACACTTGCAACTTGCTCGGCCAAGGTGGCTGCGCGCTATCATATCCCCGACCCGGCCTGCAGTGTCGGAGTGACCTGTTTGCTAAAACCGGTTGCAGCTAATTGAAGGATGGCCAATACTTCACGTCCGCACCCTCCACGACCCGCTTCGATCTGGAGCTTGGAAAATTTCTACAATTGGGAGCAGCTGCCTCTGTCCATCATGGACGAGGACAGTACACGCACACAAACCTCAAAGCTGCACGTTCATAAAGCAAGCGCTTTAAAGTCCATGCGTCCGTGTAGATCTCGCTCTGTGCAAATGTGTAAATATACACATGTATATACACACATACTGTTGGCACTCACGCTCGACAGAGTCAGGCGAGGTTGGGGGCACAGCAGAGTTTCTGGACACATTAGTCACATACATACATACATATACACATACATATACATACACAGATATACAAACATTTCATGTAAGAGCGCAGTAAAACATAACTATGTGCATGGGCCTGCACGGATAGACCCAGCCGGACTTCTTACTTGCTTCGGCTCGTGGACCCGCTAGAAATCTGTTAGTTCTCCCTGTACATCTGCAATGTCCGGCGCCCTGGCTTGGACTGTATATCCAGTGTATATGCACTTGCAGGCCCACCTGGGCAGTCCTTGTGCAGCGCCGCTGCAGCCGTGGACCACGTGAGCAACGAGAGGTTCCGGCACCTGCCATGTGTGCTTGTAAGGCGTAGCGTGCAGTGCCCAGCTGGTGTCCCCGAGCCTGATGCACAGAGCCTCAGCCGCGCAAGTAGGGGCAGAGCTGTGTCAAAATGCAGTCTGACATTCTCATGCTCTGTCGACACTCCTCTGCTCCTTGGCTGACTTTGGATCCGAGCCCAAGGCAGGGGAATCACAGCGGCCGTAGTGAGCGGACTGATGTGGCACCGTGCCTGAAGCCACACATTAAAAAAATGAGTAATGCCACGGTCACGTAATCCTGGCTTGAAACTTCCAAACATTTCTAAGCTGGACGTTCCAAAGCCTGGCGGGTAGCAAGAGTGTGCCGTTGCTGTGCAGCAGCCTGGGCCTGAGCCATCCACAGCAAACGATGCAAACAAGCTTAGGGTTCAGCTCTGTCAGGCATCACACTCTGGTCTGATGCTGCCTGGCAGCATTTGAGACCAAAGAGGGCCGGAGCACTGGTGAAGCAATGGTCGTCAGGATGCCGGGTCCCATCATAGTGCTCGGCGTGTGACCCATGGCGACCACCTACCGAACCGCAATGGCTCCCAGCAATTCCCAGCCTTCGGGGCAAGCGCAAATGTTCCAGGATTCCAAGAAGGAAAAGATTGCAGTCAGCGGCAGGTCGACTTCTAGCAAGTATGCTCCATGTGGCATAACAATCCTAAAGAACTACCGAGAACGTTGAGCCAGTGGCCTTGAGAACCCAGCATGCTCCAATGCACTTGCAATTCCAGACGGGCGATCAGGATTCAGCGACCGACAAAGACTTGACTAGGCACGATTCGAAGGTCCTGGGACGAACTTCGCACCAGAGAGACCTCCTCCTCTTTCGCCTTCTTCTCTTGCTCTCGGAGGGCTGCTTGCCGAGCCTCCTTTGGCGAAGAGATGCTATTGCCAGGCAGGGATGAGGCAACTTGCGACAGGCCACGACGACCCTCAAAAAAGAGCACTTTGAGGGCTAAGCTAGGGCCACCTAGGAGTGGAAACACAGCTGAACACAACTTTTCCTGACGATTGTGGAGCGGCGAGAATCCCGGCGTTTTCGCCGTCTAAAACATGCAAAGCTGCGAGGGCAAATCTATCCACTTCGAGGAACAACTCGCATGCAGCCAGTGGTAGATCCCCTGTCGCACACGCAGACAAAGCACTTTGGCAGGAGAACACATCGAATCGACCTGTCTCAAGCAGGTTTGCGAAAAGCCAAAGCGCGATCTCCCATTCTTCAGCTCTCGCACATGCAAACAACGCACTGTTGTGCGTCATCGCATTGCCCACCCAGCTTCTGCGCGATAAGTCCAGAAGCAGCCGGAGCGATTCACGCCACTTGAAGCCTCTCTCACAAGCCCCAATAGCTGCACTGAAAGCAGAAAGGCCAAGCTCCACAAGCTTTGCATCCTCATGCAGAACTTGAACAGACCTCTGCCATTGCCCAGCATTCCCCAGGGCCCGAAGTAGCGAATTGAGGGTGATAATGTCTTCCTGCAATTGGCTGCAGCATGCCTTGTCTATCAGAGCGCATGCAGCGTGCCAAATTTCACCCTTCTCACAAGCGCTGATACCCGCATTGTATGCGATGAGGTCGTTCCGCAATCGTTTAGCTCGGAGCCCGAACAGAAGTAGAAGAGAATACTGCCACTCCTTGTTCTTCTCGCAGGCACTGATGGCAGCACTGTATGTGACTCGGTCCCCACGTAGAAGGCTGTGCTCCATTACATTGAGCATGGACAGGGCACACTCCCACCGGCCACCTTTCTCCGCAGCGCTTGTTGCTGCACTGTATGCCTTGACGTCCGCCTGAATGGTAGTTGAAAGCATCTGTGCAAACAAGGCCAGCGCAGGTTCCCATTTCTCAGCCTTCGCGCAAGTGCTGATAGCAGCACTGAAAGCAACCACATCACCATCCAACTTTCCTTCCTCCATGTCCGCAAGGAGCTGCAAAGCTTGCTGCCACTCCCTTTCGCACGCGGTGATGGCAGTAGTGTAAACGATGACGTCGCAGGAAATCCGAGAAAAGTGCATCTGACAAAGGAGCACCAGTGCACCCTGCCATTTGCAAGCCTTCTCGAAGGCCCTGAGAGCAGCGCTGTGGGAAATCAAGTCCCGCTGAAGCCCCTCATGTGGGAGACAAAACAGTTTCAGAGCTTCCTCCCATTTCTGACGTCTGACGGCGCTGGAGATCAAGACATTACAGCTGCGAGTGTTGGCGATGCTGCGCTTCATGGCATGCTGTGGTAGGCCACGCAGATTCCATCAGCCCTGGTCGGTGCTTCATTGCGGGCATCGACGCCATCGACGGGTGACCCTTCGCCGAACCTTGCTGGCTGCCAGTGTCGAGAGCCGAAAAGGCTAGCACAAACTGACACTAAGACGAAGAACCACCGACCACGCCTGAGTAAGTTCGGAGACTCATTGCTCCCCACGATTGCATCGCGCTCCACAGGCTGGTCTGGGCTTGGCCAGGCCTCCGCTTCTGCCTCTTTCTGCGCTTCGAGGGCTTTGCGCTCTTCCTGTGCCAAGCAGCCCAGGGCCCAGAAGTGCAGACGACGTCGAAAGCCGAGTCCTCCGCTTTCAGCGCAGCTTCAGCTTGCCGCTTCTGTTCCTGCCGATGCCCCAAAACGCACGGCAGCTGCAGGCTGCAATGCGGGGGCCCTGGCCTCCTCTGCAGCCTGCGCGGCTTCCAGAGCGGCCTTTGCGGCTTCGTCCTCCACCTGAGCTGCACAAACGCACAAGCCAGCGCACTGATTGCACTCGAGGTCAACAAAAAACAACAAGGTCATGTCATTGCCTTCTCCTCCTTCTCCTTCGCCATCGCCTCCTCCTCTTCTTCCTCGTAAGAATACGACCTGACCAAGCGTGGCAGACCCACTGCAGCCTTTGACATGACTCGAGCTATATGCTCAGCCAATTTCCGAATTAATTTAGGATGTTTAATTAGGGGGGACCGCCCCTGTTGGTTCGCAGAACAAGTGACTCTCCGAAGCTCCGGACGACTTGAGCTTCAGAGCTTCAGAAGGAAAATTCCTGAACCACCCCTGGTGTGCAATCGAATTTAGACATCACGCGAGGCCTGTTTGTGAGCTGCATGTGCTCATTTTACACGCACCGTTCTTTCTGCCTTTCTTTCGGGTGGCTTGGGGGACCTTGCACCCTTCCTTGCGCATCAAAGCTTACAGGAACAGGCAGTCGTCCTTTGGCAGGTCTTTCGAGCAAGAGGTCATCTTTCTTCTCGCGCCCTCTCCGCATCTTGCTTCAGAGGGCTCCCTTTCTCCGCGGTTCTGTATACACACGGTGTTTAGACTGACAGATATATCCTGTGGCATGCTTTGCACAGCTTTAAGGCCCCTGCTCGGAGGAGCCCAAAACGAACAGCTCGGTGTTTGGGACCGCCTCCACCTCACAGGCCAGAGCCTTTCACACCTTCAACATTCAATTTGTGGCAGGTTGCGCGAAACCGAAAGGCCTCGTCCTCCTCCTCCCTTTCTCCGGGCGGCTTTGGGGCCATCTCCTCCTGCATCGCTGCCAGCGCCTCCAACACAGGGCACAGAGGATCACATCCAGTGGGACGCCCCGCCCAGCGATCAATTCTGAAAGGGCCTTCTGGGCTGCTAGCTTTCGGGCATCCGGCTTGGCTTTCTCGGCCTTGCTCTGCGGAGTGCGGCATGAACTCTCCTACATCTGTCAGTCCTGCTTGGCCGGTCCTTGTCCGGCGACGCCTTGTCCGATGTCGCCTTGTCCGGCTTCGCTTTGTCCGGGTCAGGCTTTCTTCTACGATGCCTCGGCCTCACTGACATGTCTCTGCGGAAGTCCCGAGTCAGACCTTGTCATCGCACCTTCGAGAGCGGCTTCGTGAAGCGCGGTGTCGCCTTGCGGGTGCGAGCGAGTCGAGATTAAACCCCTTCGGCCTTTGGTCCCGGCTTCGTGACAGCTCCGTAAGCGACAAAGCGCCCCAAAGCCCAAGGCCCCGGCTCACGACTGTCCATTCCTGAGCGCCGCCGCCGTCGAGGCTTCCTCTCACGCTCACTCTGACCTGCGTGGGACAGAAAACCATCGATCCACTCCACTTGTGGCGCTATGGTCGCGGGCCTCTGTCATGATCACGTGGGCGCTTCTCCGGCTCCTTCTTCGCTCAGCACATCAACACGACTCGATACCAGTACAGTCGGTTGTGGGCTGTGCACAGGTGTGAGAGGCATGGCCTTGGGAGCCTCCCGCGCAGCAAGTGGGCAGGATCGCCTAAGAGTCTTGCACAGACGGCGAGTGGCGAGTGCAACTGAAAGAGAATGCTCGGAGCTGCCCAAGTGCGCAGCTCGCCGCGCCCCTCCCACACAATCGGCTCCTCCTGGTATTGTGCTCACGACATCTCCCTTCCCACAGCGACATCAATCTCAGATGCACTCCTCCTCCTTCGGCTTCTCGTTTGCTGCGTCGATTAGCTCTTGGGGGATCTCCCTGAAAAGCCCATGTCCCGTTGAGGCTTCAAGACAGAAAGCAGCTTGCCAGAGGTGCCGACTCCCCGGCAATCTGTGCAGCTGCCAATTTGGCCTGCGCAGCTAGGATTGCAGTCTGCTCGTACATTCAACGCTGGCCTGGTGTGGGTCATGAGTCATGACTGAAAGCCTATCATCTCTACTTCGTGCATCGAAGTGAGGCACGGGGTATTGCGTGGCTCTGCCTTTGCGAGCTTGGGGTTCAAGTGGCACCTGAACGACACATGCAAGAAAGGAGATCTCTCCGACGTTGCCAACTCATCAACCATGCATTGATTTCCTTTTCCGATTGATTCGAGATATAAGAGAGTGGAGGGAGTGACCGAGTCACCGCCTTCAGCAAGCCTCCGAAAGGTGCTGCCCCAAGAAATATTGATATAATTTGCCAAGCCCACTCTGGTCTGGGCGGGCCACCTAGCCACCTGGCTACGAATTATTGGAATTGCTGTGCTCTTTGGCACTGTTCCAGTTCCTGGCTCTGCTTTGGGTCCAGGTTTCGCACGGCTCAAGTGCTTGTTGACTTGATTCTGGCCGCGAGGCAGAAGTTGCAGAGTGCCTGTGCCGCAGAATGTGAATTTCGGGCAGCAGCCCATGTCGAAAACATTGCGCCTGGATCAGCAAAGAGGGTGGCTGACCAGCGACGGGTGTGCAAGGTAAAACCAAAGACGAGAATGGGCCAGCATGAGGGAAGAAACTTCGTCGGGGTGAAGTCCGTCGAGAGGGCAACGAAAACTACATGGTTGCGCTTGGCTCGAACAAGCTTACACACAGGTGCCGGAAAGGCAAACGGTAACTGCAGCAGGTAGCAATGCCAACGCAAACAAAAGGCAACATATTCCCAGCTGAAAGCAACACTTGACGAGTTAGTGGCAAGTGCAGATTCAATGCAAGGCAGTAACCACGATTAGCAGCAAGGTGAGGACAGACCCCGGCCTCAGTCGGCAAAGATGTCTGGCAGAGACTGGAACCCGCCACAGGCCAAAGGCAGCCCAATCGGCAGGGCAGGGTTCAAGGCAAAGCTGCAACTATCGACGATGGCATTCGGGTTCCCACCTTATCTCAGCAAGCGATGGAGGCATGGGCAAGGGAAGGCAGGCGTTTGTGAGCCCTGTTGCGACCCCTTTCTGCAGATCTGTTGTGAACAGGAGCCGTCTCTCCTTTGTCAAGGCCCTGAGCTCGTCGAGACTCCAGCCGTTGAAACGTTTTCCAGTGACAAAAGCAAAGGTAGGGCTCTCAATGACGGAGGAGGTTCAGTTCATCTTTCCGACATCTGTCAACTCAGGGCACCACAGAGGTCGCGGATTTGGCGCAACAGACATCTATGCACACGGTCGCAGTGAATACCTTTGCTGTCGATCTTGCGGAAGACTCCTGCACAGTCAAGGCAGTTTCGGAACAGACGCTACAGTATAGGGCCTAGATGGCCCAGGGAACATATGCCAGGCCGGTCCTCGGCCAGGCTGAGGCAAAACATAATCCTGGGCAAGCCGGAGCTGTGCTGCGCAACGTCAAGTCGAAGTCGATGCTCGAGCTCAAGTGCGCCGTGTGGTGGCCAAGTGGCTGGATCCAAGAAGGTGTGCTTCAGCATCACCTCCAAGATTGAAGCAGGAGCACAACAAAGCTCGTGATCATGATCGCAAGCTGAAAGTTCCCAAGAGGCCGAAGACCCCAAGCGCCTTCTTCTGTGCGTCCAGCACGACCAGCCGCTTCGAAGCTCGAGGATCGCACTGCATTGCGACCTGTGGGGCACCAGTTCAGACGAGCTGACCAGCTGTGACCCGGATTTTCTCGGCTGCCCTCTTGGACCTGCATGCTGCTCCAGGCATATTCCTGCGCAACACATGGGGCATAGAGCAATCCACTCTCACGCGCTCCGTGTTGCAAGCACCTCGGGCGTCATGTTCAGGTTCAGCGTCGCTCTGCGCTGCAGCTTTGGGAGCGCCCAGAGCCGGTTTTCCACGCCCAGGCCATGTCGTATCCGTCCCAGCTTGCCTCCGACAGAGGGATCGACGGGCAGATCGCGAGAAAACCAAATCCAATTGCAGCCAGGCCACGAACGAAGTCCTGGGTGTTGAATTTTGACTGCTCCAGTTGACATATGACATGTTTCTGCACCACCTCCCCTTGCAATCGAGGCTTCTTAGAGCATGGCTTTTTCATTGACACTAGCATGGGAAAGCCCGGGTTGCTGTATCTGATGCTCCGGGTCTAGAGTCTAGAGCACTGCCTTTGCTGCCCGAGCGCGACGACCTGTGCATGAGGCACTTGGACTCGCTCCTTCTGGGATTGATCCTCCTGTCACTGGAAGACTCTAAGTGGGTTGAGATGCTAAGCACAGCATCCGAAAAGGCAGTCCGTCCTGCGTGCATCTGTGGATTGTGTAATTGCAGCTCGCCGTCTCGCCACGTTCGAACTCGATCACAAACTCGGGCTCGGAAGGTCCTTGGGGAATGGACTGCTCGGCGCAGCAGAAATGAATAGACATACCTATATACAGAAACTACACATATCTATCATACAAGAACCAAGAATCTGAAAGCACGGAATATGAATGAATGAAGAAACCAGCGCTACAATGATAAATCATGAAGCAATAAAATGGCAACGAACGGATGATATGAATGTGTGCATGCTAGACAAACAACAAATACAACAACATGAACATTTAGAAACACAAACCAAAACATAGACATGCATATAGATAGACCTGTTGTGCTTCTCTGAATGTCAGTAGAAGCATAAGTATAGATGTAAGTGTAAGTATAGAATAGTGCCAGTATAAAAGGAAATACAAGTATGTGTGTAAGTGTAAGCGTAGGTACAAGTATAATAAACACATGCGTTTGTCCACCTTCTCTACAGTCTGGTGTGCTTCACCGCGATCCTGACTGCAAGGAGGACCCCCAGCCTGGTTCCGGCTCCTGGGTGCATGTTGTGGAGGTTTGCTTGGCGGTGTACCCCGGCGACGCAACGGTCCAGGTGCCAATCTTGGGTCTACTGGCAATCGAGGTCCAGCGCGACGCGCTCGGACTGCCAATATATTTCTCACTATTTCTCGCGATGGTTCCTCTGGCAAGGGCGGCCAGCATGACCTTCGTTTTTGTTGCATTGGTGGGCAAAGTCACTGTCACCTCCCGGAACCTCTTGACTGCGGCCGGTCAGCGCAACAACATTTTTCAATCGCACCATCAACGGTGATGCTTCGAGCCGCACATCCAAAAATTGCTGCCCACTGCCTCTTTCAGGTGGGGCTTTAGGTGCAAGCAAGGGCTGCGCCCGGCCCGGACTCTGCGCCCCGACGGCGAAAAAAACGAGACATTACGCATCTATGTCTATTAATAATATCTAAGTCTATGCCGTTAATATCTATGTCTCTCTATCTCAATAGGATAGGGCCCTGAGGCAGGAACGGTGCTTACTGACGAACTCATCCACAGTGATCATCAGAACCAGTGGCCATCTTGGCAAATTCCCTGTGCGCCCCACCCTGAGCAAGACAGCAAAGAGTGCAAGAGCTTTTCCCCCATGGTTGGAGCTCAGGCCCCGAGGCCCCGAGCCCCCCAGCCGCCTCTCTGCTGCGCCACAGAAACTTCGGCTCGCGGTCCGTAGGGCCATCAGGGAAGCGCCCTCGTGGCAAAGCTGCATTAACGCCTGGCGAAGTGGGTCAAAGCTGGAGTAGGCTGCGCCGCTTCTTTTTCTCCGGACCTCGAGCGCCGGCCCGGCAGTCACCACCTCCGACTCCGACATGCTCTGCATGCTCTGCCTGGCACAACATATTCAATTCGACCACTGGGCCCGCACCAAGCCGTCTTACCACGGGTTGCCGACATATAATATAAGATTCTCAGGTTCACTCCCCTCGCCCCAACGTCTCAGCTGCGGACAGGCCATGGCCCTGCAGAGCATCGACCTGTCAGCACAAGGCTCTCGAGGCCAAGTAGTTGTGCGTAGCATGGAACTTGGGCAGGGTGGCTGCTTCATCACAGCGAGTTCACAAGTCAGTATGGCTCATTAGGCCTCCACGCCTTTGCCTGACTTTGACAGGTGATCGCACAAAAAGAGTCTCGAGGACATCTCCCATAGCATGTCGGCAGTCGATCCACATGATTTACGTAAGTAATTCGAGGACCGACAACCCTCAAACGTAGTGTCCAACAGTAAACCATCAACGGCCTTGCTCCCGTCACTTAGGGAGCTCCGCGGCGGCATGGCAGAAGGAATCATTGGCTGCCGGCTTGTGTCTCGCGGCAGCGGATGTATGGGCTTGCACTCAGGTTACCAGGTTCCTCCACTGACACGGGCATAGACAAGGCGAGGCTGTGCGGACACCGTGGATTATCCAAGCACTGCCGCACAGCCATTTCATAAGCGACTCGGGGCCGGGCTGGTATGCCAAAACAACCTCAGATGCAAGCCAGCCATTTCGTTAAGTATCACGGGTTGGTTCCGGGTTCCGTCAGCTTTCCCGCCAAAGTGGCCTTCATCGTTGTGGTGTCAAAGGCGGGTTGGTTGAAGTGGACGCCTTATGTTTGGCGGCAGCTGAAAGCTTTTCGACGTCGAAGGCAAGGGCCGGGCTCTTCTCTGCAAAGGACGTCGTGTCAACCATCGTCTTGGCCTAGCACTCCCAGCCAAGCACAAGAAGTCACGGTTCAAGGCAGCTTCATGCCGTGCACTCCATGCTCGAAGCAAGCGACACCCCTTGCTTGCTACCCGAAGATAAGACGGCATGAGTGCATTGCTTCAGCTCGTTGCAGCGCACCTTGCTACACGAACTGTGCATCTGTGAAAGTGAGTGGAGCCTCTGTAAAGGCAAGGACGCGCTCCTCGACGAGGAATTTTTCCCTCGGCAACACGTTCAACTGTTATTGCTTGTCGGCACTACTCCGGCATCTTGCTACACTGGCTGCAGACACTCGCATATTAGAAGCACCAGCACTCTGTCGGTCCCTGAGATTACCACGTCCGCTTCACAACTTGGGCAGAACCTGCACCAGAATACCAAGCGCGACGGATGCACAGGTGCCACGACACTGAGCCTGTCCGGCGACAGTACGTCTGAAGTGCATCGACATGCACATTAGTACATTGTTGGCTGTCGAATCGACATGTTTTCGAGCTTAGCTACATTCTGTTGCTCCAAGAAGTCGGCAAGGTCATGATATGGCAGTGGCCATCGCAAGGCATCGGCACACTTGCGTGCGTGGTGGGCATCCACGAAGTTCCGCGACACAGCGATGCAATCCTGCAGGTTTGTAACCATGTGAGGCACACCGCCCGGAACAACGATCATCTCGCCCGCCTGCACCTCCACATCTACGCGCCAGACATCAGGCATTTGTTCCGGAAAGATCTGATCATGGCGGATCTGATGCCGAAATTGCTCTGAGCGTGACCACACTTCCAATCGCAGCTTGTCCTGCCGCTTTAATATTTTGAACTGATCACTGGGTCGCAGCGGCCAGAACGACCAGCGCTTCCGCCCCATGAGCACAAGCTGGATGAACTGGCTTTCGGCACCGTCCACATGTGCCCCGCACTGGGAACCCCTGGGCTGGACGAACAAGCTTGGGTGATCCCAGAAAGGGTCCTGACCCTGCATGCCTGCGAAGGGGGACTTCCCGATCAGGTCGCAAGACTCAAGGAAAGTTGGCCAGCGTATCCTTGATGCCAACTCCGGGCAGGCAGTTTCGAGTGGATGGTCAAAAAGAACCTGCTGCTTGCCCGCTGCCCAGCCTTGCACGACTGCTCTTAAGCTTTGAGTTCCCCTGCCTGCACTTCGTCCATCGTTTTCCACTTGTGTCATCTTGGCCCATGCTTCACATGCTGGGTCGTACTGCATCAGCTGCAACTGACGCTCTTCACACATCTCCACCAGCTGCTGCAGATGGAGGGCAGGGAGTGTATCTGCCGCGCATGTCGCCACCACTGGCTGCTGCAAGATGGAATATTTCCTAAAAGCATCCTCGGACAGGAAGCTCAACCGATCCACAACCTTGAAAGTCAAATCAACGTCGGAGATCTGCTCCGTCGTCTCAAGTCTGCCGTCGGTCTCCGTGCACGGCTCGAGCCACTGCTTTGAAAGGCGTCTTCTCTTGCCCGGCACGTGGCTCGTTGCAGTTGTAGCGACCGAGGGATACTGCGAGAGGATCTGTTCGGAGGCGGCTGAAAATCGGCGTGCTGCTTGGAGAAGATTGCTCTGGCGAGCCAGCAGGACACCACGCTGGGCACACTGCCACGCCCTCGCCGGGTCTGGGGAGGGCGAGTGCTCCAAAAGGCGGATGATGAGTTGGTCCATGGCTTCAATAATTCGTTCAGCCACAGCTCCCTTTGGAACTTCGGCTCCCGGCCCATCCTTCAGCTCACCCAGGCCCACATCTACCAAATCCTCCAGAGCAGCCCCGGCAGCGAGCCTCAGAGCCTGAGATTCCGGAGTGTAACCATTGTTCATGCAATTGGTGGCAGAGAAGCCGAGGAGGTCTGCTGCATGCTGAGCATCTGCAATGATTTCTGCGACAGTTAGCGTCCTGGGTTCTGTCCTGCTCGAAAGGCCTTGCAGAATGGGGTGCACTTTGGTCAGCTTCGAGTCATCAAGTAAAGAAGAAATCATGTTTCCCAGGCGGGGCATGCCCAATAGACGACGCGCCATGGTCAGTAGGCAGCAGTTGGCTGGACGACCATGCGTGCCTTGTGGATCTCGGAAGCTCAGATGAAAAGTGCGAAATGGAGGCTCCAAATACGTGCTCTGAGCTCCGTGAATCGAAAGCGGCAAGGCATCACATCGTCTTACAATGGATCCGGCAATCAAGCAGAATCGGATGTTGCCGCGCCTCTTTCTTTGAACTCGACGAGCGCGAAGGCCTGACCGTCACTGTCCTGCGGGGTCGTCATGGTGCTTGTGCAGATATGTGCGTATGACTATGGGAATGTATATGTGAATGTGTATGTATATGTATGAGCATATGTGTGCGTACACACGCATAGACATTATTCAAGAATAGGTATGGCTTTTGACATAGACTCACTCACAGAAAGACGATCCGTCTCGCGTCGGCACTAGCCGGCGTCTCATGGACATGTGCGTGTATGCATACCGTGTACGTGTACGAGCACGTGCTTGCATGAACATGAGTACATGTCGACGATTCTGTTCAACCGATATATGGGAGTTTCCGAAAGTAAGGGACCCTAATATAGTCCCGAAGTAGTAGGACCCTCATTGTAAGGACCCCAAAATCAGGTACCCCGAATTTTCGGGAACTCCCATATAACTACAAGCCCTCAACCCCTGCGACCCTTTGTCAGTTTCCAGCCAAAGGGCTGGCCTTGTCCAATCGGAGCGCCTCCAGCTCACCGAACTGCTTGCAAATCACCCTGGCCAAGTTAAATGGGAGTTTCCGAAAATAGGGGACCCTAATTAATATAGCACCCTAAATAGTAGGATCCTTATTATAAGGACCCCCAATAAGGTACCCCTACTTTTCGAAAACTCCCAAATGGGTTCCCGAAAGGTTTGGTATAAAGTTTATTCTAAAGGTTCGTATAAGAAACTTCCTGGCAGGGTTGCAATAAGGGTTTTCGACAGGGAGTTCCTAGAGGGTCAGCATCATAGTTCTTACAAGGGCTCCTTTAAAGACTTTGATTCAGGGTTGCTGTCAGGTTTGCGATAAGACGTGCATAAGGGATGCTATGCAGATTCTTCGTTGAACGTAGCGGGCTCTTTCTACTCTACTCTGCTATTTCAGGACGGCTAGTGCGGATTGGCACGGAACCCTTCAAGCATCTTCCACAAGTCCCCGCTGCAGCGTGGGCTGACAAGAAATCGCCACAAGCGATTCCGAGCTATCCGCAGGTCGAAGCCGTCCCTTGGACTCTCACGACGGGTTTGTCTATGGCACGGCTGCAGCACGAACATGTTCGACACGGGTAGTGACCTTAAACACCATGTACCCACACACCTCAATACGGACCACTACGAACTGCTATGAAATTGCACGATTCGAAACGGGGTCGAGGAGGTTCAGCATGCAGCATGGTCATCCTTGTGCTATGCCTGAAGCCGCGCAATTTCCATGAAGGCGGTTGCTGCATTCACGGCTGACAAGGTGAAACGACGCGGCATTCATACTGCAAAGACGATGAGACCCCTGTCACACACGACAACCTGGTGGCGCACGAATGGCTCTAGGAGTCTGTGTTGGAAGCTTGACCGCGTCAGTAACCTCTGCATCATTGCCAAGATACGGTACCTGAGACCGAACAGCCTGGTCTTTGGTGCTGTACACTTGGACCAATTAGCAAGATGCTCGCTGAAGCACATGAAGCTGCTGCGACAGAGCTGTCCATCCACTTCGTGGAAAACTGCCCATGTCGGAACAAGCATCTGAACATCTAAAAGCTGAAGCAGACTGGTGCAAAAAGCAAAACACCATTGAACCGTAGGGCATTCGAAGCGCTGGCTGTTGGAGTGGCTCAGGACCAGTCTGCAGGGCTTGCGCTTGGCAGAGTCTCTGCATCACGCATCGCAAAGGCAGATACTCCTGACAAAGCAAAGACGATGCTTTCCAATCTTTCCGATAGTCCAGCACTGCAGCTACTGTGCATTCCGAACAAGAGCAACTGCAGCTCGAAGAGGCAGGATGCCTCATCCCATGCGAAAGTTGTTGGAAGTTCGACAGGCTCGACCGGATGGCATAGCACTGCCTGGCATGTGCAGAGCAGCTCAGCCACCATCCGCCACATGGGCATGCAAGAGATCCCAAACATGCACAACATTGCCACAGTAGAAGCACCCCCTTGAGTCGTCGCGCCTGCGAAGGGCACACCAGAGTCCTCAACATGGAAAATGCCAAGCATTAGCGCTCTTCATCCCTTAAGGTTAGGCCAGGATGTGTGCAGATTGGTAAAAGCATCAGAGGGGTGAAGTCCTTGTTTTTGAGCAGCGGCGCTCCCCAGGAGGGCTCCTGGAACCTTCAAGTGGCAAGCGCTGACCATGCGTGAGATTCTCAGTTTCTCATGCTCGTCACTGCAAAGCTCCAACCGTTGCTGTGGGGAGTTCAAAACAGGAAGACGGGAGCTCAGGCATTGCGACGTCTGGCACGGCGGAAAAAGGCCTGACGCTGCCCTCGCCCAATGGGCTGGTGTCAATGTCCGCATTGCTTCCTCCACCCTCACTCTCCTGCACCAGGGTTACAGTAACGAGCCAGTCGCGCGACTGTGCTGACTTCTACACGGCCCTATAGTCAAAAGAGCAAAACGGTCGAGTACTTAGTAATTACTGCTCCTAGAGTGACGGATGCCTCGAACCTCGAACAGAATTATGCAGTTGTAAGGGGTAAGGACGATAGCCTCTGGCGCAGCATGCTTGTCCGCAAAGCGCTGCAAGTCCATCTGCTTCAAGTGGCCTCGCTGGCCCAGCGCTCAAGACGACTTGTAAGCATATCTTTCAACTAAAGGCCGTATCACTCGGAACGGCAAGCGAACAGCAAATGCCCAAACAAGACATGCGAAGTGAAGCATCTCCGGGGCTGACGGTCGTCAACCTTGCTCCATCGGTGCAGGCGAGCTTCAGTTGTTGATGAGCATGTACTTCGGGAAGTTGACCTTCAAGCACATTCTGCATACGCACGTGCTCGGCATCTCATGTCTGAGGAGCCGGCTAATCCACCAGCCCAAACTGGTTTGGGCCGAGTGCCAGCTTGGCACTTCGTTCGCGTCTGTGCCAGTGTTTCCTGGAGCTCCTGCCCGCAAACGCGGCTTCCGCTTCGACATCGCGCAAGACTGAGAACATGCAGAGTCCTGAGAAGCCCAGACACTGTCGGATACAGACACTGCAGCCGGTAACTATGACATCCCTCGATGCGGGGCCTTGTTCACCTCGCCTCTCTCTGTGACCTAGATCGTCAGATATCGGTCGGTTTGGTGGGCCCTTGAGACTTGAGATTGGAGATAGGAGCCGGGCATCGGCGAGCTTCTTCCATCGGTTCAGCTCTGTGGAGAGTGGATGGCACGCCTGGCACACAAGGCTCCGAGCTGGTGGCAATCGAATCGCGTCCCGGTGCAGTGCCGTGCCTGCATGACCTCGGCGGCCGACTGCTGCAGTGCCGGGGAGGAGTGCACCTTGCGGATGGAGGCGAGCTTCTGGTGCGCGCCATCCTGCGACCCAGTTGCAACTTTCTCATCCTGCTCTGATGCAAAACACCATGAAACTGCTGCTTGCGCTCACACTGCCGGTCCCAGTAGGCACCAACTTTCGCCTGTTTCGACTCCAACTGTGCCATCGGTCCCTGGCTCGTCGGCTGAATGCCCGTGCTCAAGGTGACGTCAAAACTCAGGTTCCGGTTTTGGGAACGTGCAACCACAAACCTTGGAGCCTGATAAACAACGACTTTCGTCTCTGGGATCCGTCCGGCCCAATCAAGCTTGTAGTTTCCATCCCACTGCTGCGGCAACAAACAATCTTTGCACATCTTTGCACCTCGGGTTCCTGGTCCGACGGCTTCCATGGAGCCGTTGCACCCTGCAAGATCTCTCATGCATCGGCTGCACTGGACAAAATCACTCCGTGATTGGAGCCCAAGCGTGGTCAAACAGAGACTCCATACTAGTGGTCGACATCTGGGAATCCTGCCTGGAAAGGCACATCTGGGCCCCTGTCAAGGCAGTGCACCAGAAGAATCGACCATCAATCTGATATTGCAACGCGTTTCCTGTCCTATCGCAGCTCTTAAACTCCCGCCTCACAGGACCTCTGGTGAGAGGATGATTCCCGAAGCGGTATCCAGAATTGCTGGGGGCTAAACCGAAGTGCTCCGCCACGATGGCCTGCGAGCTTGAGCTTGAGACATGTTTCCACTCTACATCTTCCACAAGCGAGCCTGGTCCTTGATTCGCATCTCCGTGCGCATGCGCGCCTATGCGGAGCATGACTGGACCGCAGCAGCAAGCTAACAAACGCAGCATGGGAGTCCCAAGTCCCAAGTCTCCGAAAGCCTTCTCATGATCCAGCAGCAGAGTGTGGGGTTTGCGACTGGCGATCGGAACGAACGGCATGTCCTTGGAGCCCGCCGAGGCCTCGGGAGTCTCGGTTCTGGGACCACTGTCGACTCGTAGTCTGAGACTCTGAGATGCTCACTTGGCCGGGGGCTCCGCCGTCGGCAGCTTTGAGCCAAAACACCAACCATTCAGAGACTCAGGCCGCCCAATACAACACAGAACTATGTGGAATCGGACTCGTGCATAGCTAGACAACCGCAAGCCTGCATGCGAACACCAAGATGAAGCAGTGACAGGCCTCACATCCTCCTCCGTAACCTTCCAGGGCAGCTCATCCGATTGACGCAAACCGAAAAAAGGGCTGCGCGTCACCAGTTCCATGGGTCAACTCCGAGAAGTCCGACTCTGCGGAGCAAGGCCCGGTAGGAGCCTCTGGAGCAAGACCAGCAATGTGTACCTGGTAGGTCGCTCTGAATCGCCTCTTGCAGAAACACTATTCATTTGAGTCCTGGGCCGTTCGGAGCCTCTTATCTTCTTCTGCCTCCTTGAACTTCCTGAATCAAGCGGCCGACTCGACGGCAGTCGATGAAAATCTGGAGCGGTTGCTAAGCACGAACAGACAATGCTGCGCTTTCTCATGCTGTCTGTCGCCGTGTCGTCATCATGTTCTCCTACATAGCCACTGTGGACTGACAATCGGAGTCTTCTCCATGCCCCAGCCCTTAAAATGCGGCTTGGCTAGTATGGTCGTGCAGCCACTCGACTCGATATGGGACCAAGAATATCTACAAGAAAAAGACGTGAGCTACCTGACTACGACTAAGAGCCTCCACAACTGCACGCCGGCTCGATACTTTCAGGCCCTGCTCGCTTCGGCACGACCCTAAAGAACAAACAAATTGAAAATCCTCTCAGAAACGAGCCTGTCGCTCGAGCTCCTGGAGGGACGTTCGTTGGTGGTGCCGGGCGGCATGTGAGAAAGGAGAGGCAAACGTGACCTTTTACCAGTACACGAAGTCGGAAAACAAGGGCAAGGTCGGGCCGGGCACTGGCTGACACTGGCGCACGGATCAAAAGCTCATGCTGACATGTTGTCCTTGTGCTCAATTCTTGAGCGCTGCTTGCATCGCGGGCTTGATGACATCAATTGCCTCGCCGCAAGTACCGAAATCCACGCTACATGCAGGTTTTTGATCAGCATTCGGTCGAGGTGCACTCTTCGCATACATCATCGGAACGACCACCCAGACCAGATTAGATCCTGAGACGCACACGGCCGGTTGCCAAGCCCGCACTGTCAAGCAAAACACACAGAGTCCGAGCAACCGATGAAGGCCCACCACCAATGGATCGACTTGGGTCCATCCGTGTGCGTCCACTTCCAGCCCTTGCCTTGGCTATATGGCATGCTAATATAGCAGCCTAAATAGTCGGAAACTCTTATATTTTGCCTCACGCCTGACCCCGCCCAGCAAGCCGGCCTCTCATCCAGTTCATCCATCCTGAAGTCAAGGCCGTGCCACAAGCCACAGACTTTCACGTTGGTGCATTTGTCATGTGCGCGTCTTGCTGCGAGATGTGCTACAAGCATTTGCCCCAAGTGTCCAGGCACCAGCTCGTCGGACCAGAAAACGACGGTGCCGAAAGCGTGGAGTGCGCTGACAACAAGCTGCACCGGGTACCCTGAGATACTTCACAGTCAGAATTGCATCTCCAATCAACCTGCCACCCGTTTTTCAAGCAGAACCTTGGCATCAGCATACACGCTGCCGGCACTCCCTTCCGAAAGGCTCTCTGAAATCCTGTTGAGCCAAGGTTCTGTACCACGCATTGTCCAGAATTCCCTGCAGGTTGTTTGAGCAGATTGCGGCTAAAACATGCCAACATTCCATGGGCATGGCGAGACTCTCGCGGAATGTCTCTCGTCTGGCCTTCAACCACATGCAGCACAAAGCACCGTCGATGATTCCAGCAGGCACCTCAACGGCCAAGACCACCTGGCGTCAGACTCGCTCAACATGAAAAAAACAGCTGCATCGATTTGCGGATGTCTCCTGCCTTGTCGATGCTGGCCTTGGTGCCGTGATAGTCGGCCGGCGGCTTCAGCTTGTAGCCTAGGCTCGCCGAGCTGACATCGCGCCGACTACCACTCTGCCCATGTGCTTTATGTGATAGCTGCATCTGCTCGCCAGGGTGCGGCGGTCATAGTCGCCGTAGCTGAAGAAGGCTTGGCAAAAAGGGTTCCAGGACTTGAACCTGATCTGCTGACACTTCGTCTTTAGAAAAGCCGGGGAATCCTGGAACCCTCCGCAAGAGCGTCGGGCCCTCCCTTCCATTCTGCGTAATCGAAGAAGTTCAGCAGACCTCGGTCGGGATCGGAGGCTGCCTCTGCTCGTCGCAAAAGCGCGGTCCCAGCTTCTTTCGGCCTTTTCCCAACTGCTGTTGAGATTCTGATCTCCCAGCCGAAGTGGATGTAAAAGTTGGCGGCAAGCCACACCTTCGTGAAACTGAAGCACGTGCAGCCGGTAAGCCGACAGCTGGTGCAGCTTGGCAGCCATATTCCATTTCTCCCAGTAGGAGAGCGTCATGGCCACAAGTTTTTCAACTACTACTCTTGCTGGCAGGTCCTGAATGCTGCGGAAAATACATCGCAATTCATGCCCAGAGATTGGGCCCGGTCGAGCCGCTATTTACAGCCAGCTGTGCCAGAGACATGATCGCAAGGTCGTGTCAAGTTGTCCGAACCAGCCTGAAGTACTCTGCCTGAACTCCTTGGGGCTCTGTGTTTGTCGCAGCTTCTTCCTCCTGGTCCTCAGGCCTCAGCCACCAGCACAGTAGCAGCCAGAACGACGTGCGCGAGGGTTGCAGCTTGCAAAAGGGATTTGGCTTCGGGCACCGTTTCCCAAGGCCGCTGGACGTTCCACATCTGACACAGGGTTCCAGACGTTGGAGAGTGTGGCAAGCAGCCAACACCGTGGCAGGACCGTGTTTGTGCACTGAGACGTGCTTTGCCAAGTTGCTTTCCCCATCCACACGACTACCCAACTCGCTCGCTCTGGCTTCCAGATCAGTGAGGAGCGGGTCAAATGCCGCCCAGCACGGCCACTCTCAGTGGCCGCCGAATTCCTTCCTCAATCAAGCGGGCCTTGCTCTGATCTTTGTCGCTCTTCAGGCTGGATCATCTCGAGTTTGCCACCCAAACATCACAAAGGCATGCCAACAGTTCACCCTCTTCCTCAGCTCGAGAACTGGGTCCCTCTTATCTCCACTGTCTCTTGAGTTGGACATGAGGGTTTGGAACATGCCCGCTCACACCACCCCCTTCACGATGATACATGCTCATTCCCCCCCTCACACCGAGCAGATAACACAGCAAAGCTTCATGATCCTTCCCTTAGGATCCGATCCCCAGCCGCCCTAGCCACACTGCTACTGACATGTGGGCTCAGTTGCTAGGACGCTCATGCAGATCAACGCTGCACTACAAGCATCGTCTCCCAAACCAGCCACCAAACGCCAGCCTTCCGGGCCATGTCTTTGGAGCCCGGGTCCATGACGGAGATCTGAAACAGCGCAACAGACGGCTCTCATACGGCCCGAGAGCACCAGCCTCCACGGCTTGCCCCATGACCTGCACAGATCGCGGTGACTCTCGAGAGCACCATCGGAGAAAATGACACAGCACACAAGTCGTCAAGCACGCCTTCGTGCCACTCAGTTGATGTGCCTGGCCAGGCATGCCATCGGCCGCTAACTTACCGCGTGAAAGGCCTGGCCTCCAAGACACCCTTCGAGGTGGCAAAATCGACTTGTGCAAAGAACTCTGCCGTCCTGCAACCGCATTTCAAGTTTCATGCTGCTCTGGTCTCACAGAACTGTCCTTCCCTGGTAGGATCGGAAGAGAACCTCATCGGTTTCCACTGCGACATCTGTGCTCGAATGCTGCTGTGGGCTTCCCCAGACGCCATGCTCACTGTCGACATCAAGTCTAAGAACTGCCACGTTAACAGAAGATGGCCGTCCAACTCGCGAAACTGTTGAGTGCACTGCTCGCTCTATTGCATCGCACTGCCTCAGATTCGCATCTTCCAGTTTGGAGCCATGCCTACACTACACCGACTCGTAAGTTCAGCCCTGCTGCCCAAAAGTCTCTCGTAAGACTTGCTCGCTGACCTGAGGACCTCGGCCGCAGTTGGGGGAACCTACGGTTGATGATATAAATCCTGCATTACCCATAATAAGGATATATCCAAAATTCCCATAGTTCAGGGTCCTTAAGGTAATACAGGGTGTAAAAGCGTTGGTTATAACCTCTATTCATCTTAACCATATTCATATGCACATATGGATCTCCATCTCTTCATGTTCATGCTCATACTCATGCTAACTAACTACTATTAATTAGTATTACTTGCTTGAGCCGTTATAAGTTATAAGTACTACAATTGATACTCATGGTCATTGTTTCTACTTCTGCATCTAGTGGCAGGTAGCACAAGTTTGGCTGGAGCATCGCCGAGACGGATTCCAACAAAGCGATGCAGCCCGCATCTCGGGTCCCAGCTTAGGTTGCGGATGTAGATGGAATTGCGTGCCTCAGCTCACTGAGTCGCACGCCCCCTGTGTCCTCCTTGACATGCGCCGACTAAACAGTTGTTCTCTCTGTCCAGCCGCATCGTCGGCTTTGCAAGTATTTCTGCGATGTGCTTGAGGTACAAGAGCACAAAGGAACTGTCGGGAGTAGGCCCGGCTCGTCGTCACTCTCAATGCGTAATGCTGGGGACACGGTTCCTGATTTGATTATTGGCTTCTCGACCATGCACCGTCTGCTGAGGTCAGGGCAGCAAACGCCATGGCTGCGAGACGCTCTGAAGATGGAAATGGGAAGTGGGAGTATGCACTCAATTAGCTTACGAAGCACAAGCCTATTTGGCTTCACGCTCCAACTATCAGGTCGAAAGGTCGAAAGCTGGCTTCGAATCTTGGGCTAACGGTTGCCAAAAGGCAAGCTTGCTTCCGAGCCTTCCGTGTCACAAGACCCCCCCTCCCTGCATCGGCATTAACGCATTCAAGTCCGGGTTGGCATGTTCATTTCGCACATGATGCGTCCTACCGTACGGCTTTAACCCGTCCAAGAGCATGACCTCGCTGGAGCCGATGAGGACAAGTCGTGAGATGAGCCACGCTGCGCGAGAGGGACATGAAAGCGGCCCTGAGTGTCTTGCGATCCTCTTCAATGAACTACGGAAGAATTGTGAGGCAAGCATCTCAGCATGGGCTAAAGTGGCGGTAGCCTGGCGGTAGCCTAGCAACTTCACGACGCGCAGACAGTCATCAGCATTTTCGAGCCGTCAAGACCCGCTGTGAAACATGAAATACACGGCCACGACAAGCATCACTAGCATTAGCCCGGCGATCATGTACACCATTCTCTTGTTCTGATCCGCTCGCCTGAGCATGCTGTCCAACGTGTGGCCAGCTGCGCTGTAATTCTGGCCCACCTTGCCCATGTTCTCGCGGCTGCGCTCCATCACTTCTCTTTGCTGCCGCAAATCGCTCATCACATCTATTCCGATTTGTTCGGATTCCAGAGCTGCCCGCTTGGCTTCAGTCAACTTCAAAGATGCTTCCAACATGGACTGGTTCATGTCCTCGGCCATGTGCTCACTGGATGGCTTTCCCAGGGTCGTTTCTTCCAGAAGCATAGCTCTACTGACGGCTTCGGAAGCCTTGCGGCGCTCCGTCAATGCCCGCCTGCACTCCTGAACCTTGGACTGGACAGGGCCGCGTGCTTCCGGTGGCATTGCTCTCACTTCCAGCTCCATTTGCTTGACTGCCTGCTCGGCCCTTGAAATGCATCGGTCTGCATCTGAAAGAAGCTTTGCCGAGGATGTACTCTTGGCACGCTCCAAACACTCCTCTGCTTCGTGGCAAAGCCTGGTGAAGTCAGCTTCATACTCCGTGAACATCTCCGACACCGTCACGTGCTGAGCCATGGCCAAAGTCTATGGAAATGGACTGCGGGACCCAATAGCTCAGAAATTTACAAGCCCCTTCAGCGAGACAGATGACAAGACAGTAACGTACTCGGCATAGGACAATGAGCACACGTGTCTTAGTCTTATGCCACACCTGGCTGAGTTGTTGAATGCTGCACTATCGAAACCTGTGGCTTCGCTGCCAGCAGTCGGTCAACACATTGATGGCCCGACGACATCGGCGCTGATATATTTTGTCGGCATTCGACGGCCACATGAAGGATGGCTTCTGGTTTGCAACTGGCTTCGACTGAGCGGTATCACATCGCTAGGATCTTGTAAGGCGGACCTGTCGCTAGTTTAATGGAGCGGCGTCCATCCTACCGGCCCAGATGACTCGAGTACCAAAATGCATTTGCTGCGCAATTTCAGCATGGCCAACGCAACTTGCCTACCCGGTAAATTTTGTAGACACATCTGCCTTCGGCAGTTTCAACCACATGCGAACAGGGTGACCAATCACACGCAAACAGTCACCGTGCAGTAAAAGAGTTTCGAGGCGAAGACCGGGCAACGCAGTGTTAGCGAGCCTTCGTTCCTCAACTTCAAAGTCGTGGCGTTGCATGAAAAACGCGTATGCGCCTTCTTCTGCCATGATGTCCTGTCTTATGTTCACATGAGACTGGAGCTGTGCAACACGCACGCAGTGAGACCTTACTGGCGCCTCTTTCTACTGTTGCTGCCGACGGTACGCTTTACTCCACTGGTGTATTTGGTAATGCTCGCTGCTTACAACATTCAAGGGTGTGAATCGAGGCAGCATGCGACCGCTCTCTGGCCTGATCGGATCTGTCAGGATCCCGGCGACTACATGGTCAGGCACCCTGCAACCAAGGCGTCATGGTGGCGAAAGGCCAAGCTGCCAAACACTCGCTCGGGCCTGGTAGTTTGAGGAGTTCGGGACCAGCGCCACCCCCACAATCGCTCCTGCGAAAGGGGAAGCGATCTGTGCTGGGGCTTTGGTGACCGCTAGGCTCCCTCATACAGACCTGTATGACGTCAACGGCCATACCGCAATCATGTGCACATGCGGTCTTCTTCAAGCTGTCGGATCACTCCACAACTCAACCACCTGGATTCAGCAGCGATTGTGCTCGCTAAAATCCCAGGGAGAGCCCATAGGCTGCTACAGAGTACTTTGAGCGAGAGCGACTTGCATCACCGCTGCACGTGGCGTTCTGCAGATGACATATTCCTACGGTTGCGTGATGGCCCTGCGGCAGATGATGCGCGCTGGTAGCTTTCTGAAGCCTTTCCGGAGCCTGGCCGGGCCCCGGTTCTCTACGGCAGAACTTGATTGCGAGAAGTAAGTGCCACTAGAAGTACTAGTTACGAGTAGCTTTGTTCAGATCTCAGGGCCCGCAAGGCTAAGTCGGCTAAGTGAGACGTCCGATGTGGGTACTTTGGAGCTTCAGGCCGCTATATCTTTGATCTAGCCTGCGCGGACTCTGTGGGCAAATGAAGAGCCAACAGCCAGTGACGCATGGGTCAGCATGAGTACCGTCGCATCGATTGCCCACAGTCGTCCCTATGACAAATTAGCATGCGAAGCGGACAATGCTTTGGCTGTCACGCGCACAAAACGAGAGAACTCTGCGATGGCCGCGGTTGGGCATCGACTTCCAAAGTGCAGACTGCGTCATGCAGCTTGCACCCAGTGAGACACAAACTGCTGCTGCTTTGTGGCATCCACGACTTTCTGTGCTAGAACCGATAACGAAGCAGCAACGCTAGATTCCGGGTTTGGAAGAACTGAGACTGCGCGAGACGGTGATCATCGGTGAAGTCTACATCGGCCTCCAGCAAAAGCAACACGCATTCTTGTGCTCGGCGAGACTCAGAAAGCTTGTTTTGGGAATGACACGTGTGCAGACACATCCAAGGCGGCTTACTTCTTTCTTGCCTACTTACTTGCCTTTTTGCTTGCTTTACTTGCTCAATGACTGACTTACTGTGCTTCTACTTACTTGGTACATATACCGGAAGACAAAAGGTGGACTGACAGACAGCCAGCCAGGCAGACAGACAGAGAGAGAGAGAGACAGAGAGACAGGGACGGACGGAGGGACAGTGGGACGATAGACGGGCAGAAACAGGCACAGACAGTTCATTTCAGCATCACTGCCTTCCGTATGGAAGAAGCCAGGCATTAACCAGAGCTCCTCGCTCCATTGCGACGGTCATGCCTGCAGCATCACTCGACAAGAGGACATGAAGGTCTGCGGCCATCTGTTTGACTTCCAGCTGGCAGGCACTGCTTTCAGGTGACCTGCACGTCCACTAGTAGACATGAACAGTCACGGCCTCCACGGCGGTGTAAGCTACTTGCGCGTTGCGGTGGCTGCGCACACGCCCTAACAGGCGCACGCCTTGGCTTGCATAGACTATGATTATTTCAGAGGCTCTGACACCGGGCTGAATTACTTACTTACTTGCCCAGGTCGGGAGGGGCAAACAACTCTGAGAAAAGCACCAAGCACCACCAGGGACAAAGAGATGCAGCCGGCCATAAAGGAACCAAAAACGTCGATGATTTCTCGCGATTCCAGATCCTCGATCATAGTTCACACCAGCTGCGGCACCACAACAATGACAAGAGAACCCCCGTGGCAGTCCTGAGCCCGAAGGCGCACCTTCTCATAGTGCATCATGACATTCCTGAGATCGCTTTCATGTTGCCTGTAGGACCTATGGCTGACCGCCGAACTGGTCGAACTGCTCTTTCTTACTTGTACGTCACAGTCCCAGGTGAGACAAGCAGCGAAACATAGGACGGCAGCTCACTCTTGGCCTCCTCCGTGAGCGTCATATAGCGGCCTGGATGAGAAGCGATCCGGAAAGTTCTCCACTAATTCTCTCTCATGAATTTCTGCCACTCAGTCCCTACCAATGATCGTGGTCGAAGATAGCAAACTGTGTAGCACCACAAAGGACCGGCCACGACCCGCTTCGTGCACACTTTGAAAACTGGAGCCACCGTGGGTGTGTGAGAACTCCCAAGACTGGAGAAGTCAGCGTCGCCAAGAATTTGCTTCAACCGCTCGAGTAGAACAGGCTCCCTACGTACTTTGAACCTCCAAGTCAAGGCTGCTTGTGCGTTTCATTTCATAGCAGCATGGGGGCCCTAGCCCCTGGCACTCGAACATGAGACTGCAGGCTTGACTGAAGGCTTTGTCTCAAGCGAGACCAGACGGCCTTGCCCTTGCTTCAACCCGGACTGAAGAACCGGGCACTGGCACTGACAGAGACAGACAACACACATGCACGCGCGGACACGCACGCACGAAACAAAACAAAATGAAAACTAGCAAAGACAGACAGAAAGAGACGGACAGCAACGCAGAACGACAAAGACAGGCAGAAACACACAGACACACACAGAGACACACAGACAGTCAGACTCACCCGTCTCGCGAAGCGAAAATTGGCTGAGATCTTAAACAGGGCCAAATCGGGCGGGTTTTTGCTTTTCATCTGAGCATAGGGCGTCGTCGGCGCTTGCCCCCTTTGCCGCATTCCGCGGTGCACTGGCTCCACCTGGATGATTGATGGAAGACTGAGCCCAATGCAACAGCCCCAACAGCGCAAGCTTCCTTGCTGTCCTTCATCCAAGCAACTCGCCCCAGTTCTGCCACTCACAGAACTTTTGTCCAGTACACCGTCTCGGGCATTTCCCGAGCTCCATCAGCTCTTTTGGCTCGCATTCCTTGCCACCTTCGCCAAGAAGGCTGTTGATTGATTCGTTGTCTGGCACGCACACACACACACAATCGAGCCAAGCAGCCATTCCGAGGGAAGTCAATAATCTTCCTGGACCAGGGGCACAGCAAACATGGGTCTAGCAACTACTAGTAGCCCAGTAAGTTAATGCGGGATACCTGAAAGGCTCATCACTGTGCACAGAGAATCAACGACACTTGCTTGGTCCGGCCTGATCCTTGTGCGCTCACCTCGTCTGGGACTATCACGCTGTTGTCACTATTTACCACTATTTGCCACCACGACCACTGGCAAATCAAATGTACCGCAGCAGCAGCAGCAGCAGCAGCAGCAGTGGCAGCAGCGGCAGCAGCGGCAGCAGCGGTGCAGCAGCGGCAGCGCAGCAGCAGCAGCGCAGCAGCAGCGGCAGCAACGGCAACAACAACAACCAACAACAAAACACAAAAAAAACACGCACACACCTCAACCACAACAACCATAGGCCACCGCAACCACCACAACCACCACAACCACAACAACAACCACAACAACCAACAAGCACCAAGAACAGCAGCAGCAGCAGCAGCAGCTGCTGCTGCAACAACCACAGCAACCGCAACGACCGCCACATAATTACGTACAACAACCACAAGTTCCACCACAACCACAACAACCATAACCACAACAACCACACCAACAGCAACAACAACCACAACCGCAGCCGCAACCGCGAAGGACAACGACACCGAGCGCGGGAATGCCCAGACAGCAGCCTCAATGAATTGAAGTCAAGCCACCGCTGCATTTGTTGCAGAGACCCCAGGATTCCCAGGATCCGAACGTGCAGTCCACAGGCTTTTGCTCACTTCCACAGGCGTGGCGACTGCACTCCTCAGATTAACGTCGACATCTGTGCCCCACGACTATCGCTAGCAGCCGCTTGCAGTCACCAGCAGTAGCAGGCCTTCAGTTCCTCCAGAGGGCCGTCGCAAGTTTGACCGCCAAATTTAGGATGTGTCAGGATCTCTCGTGACCGAAGGCTTTCGCCACCTGCCGGGAAGAAACAACTGACACTTTCACATTTCACAATAGTAAATCTATACAACAGAGCCCGCGTTAGCCGGCCTCCGCAACTCTTGCTGCACATGCTCCAGTGCGTCCAGTCACTGCGCTGGCAGTCCACCTCGGTCCAGCAGCACACCATGCTTTCTTTGAGATGAAAGCGAACCGCTTCGTGTCTTTTTGTGTCTAGAATCTAGAAGTTCCTTATACGGACAGTGGGATGCTCGCAGTCAAAATAAAATTCACGCAGCACCCGTTGCCGTCCCAAAGGCGGGATTTCCCCCAAAGCATTCCTCTGGGCCGTCTTGGCCTCATGGGACAGGTGGTGCACTGTGAGGGCTCTTGACACATGCGCAACGACTGCATCAGGAGCCTGGGGCTGGGTTGCAGGGTTCCACCTCCTTCAAGCCACCGATGCACCAGAGGCCAGCACCTGCCACAGTGAAACCCTCAACCCTTGAAACACATGCCGCCCAAAAGCACGCAAGGCTGCCTCGGCCGTAGGTTTCCACGGTGCGCTCGCGCCGACGAATGCCGTCACCTAAGGCTTCAGCTCAGGAAAACCATGCTGCGAGCATTGAGCATCTACCTGTCTACCATTGTCTACCTGTCGCCGTGCTACATGTAATGCCGGAAGGTCACAGGTTGCTGAGCATGCTGTCCATTCGGACCAATGTGTGAACTCGCAGTTCACCGAGGGCGTGCAGGACCTATTCTAGGGCGACTTGCGACTGCTCTGCCAACCACATGCGACGCATGCCTGTCCATGTTGCAGAAGCCGGTCTCATGGGACTTCCCCACCGGCGGAGCTCCACAGTCGTCAGCTTCCTGAACGATCCGGCCTCAGAGCGACAGGCAGATCACGGAAACGTCGTCGCTTCAGAGGCACAAAACGATGTCGGATCTCAATAAGCCGCGCAACGAATCCGGAATGAGGTTCCCCCACCACAGCTCGCTGAACACTCGGCCCTCAGTCGAAGAGACTCTCCCGACAAAAGGGACAAACAAGGTGCCGACAGGCTTTCTTCTCGTCAAGGCCCAGGCCAAGCAGTCCACTCACCCCACTGACCATCCTTGCAGTTCTCATTGCCTTAGCTTGCGGATAGCCTTTCGTCCCACGAAGGCGTGGCGTGGCTTCGGCCAAGTCGCAGCTGTGAGTGTTGCACGCCCGGAGCTCCACTTTGTGACTGGCCGGACAACCTTGGATCCGGCTCGCTGACAGTAGCCATCCCGAACACCCCAAGAAACCGTGCCTTAGGTCAACATCGCGCTAGCGACTAGCGCCACCGAGGCACGCTCGCCACCCATGTGGGGCATTGTCTTTACGAATCGCTTCCGCACCTGCGAGCCGCCACCGCAGGAGCAGCTGCACGGCCGCCATTCCTCCCATGCGTCCCACTCGCAGTCCGATCTTGGGCACACCTCAGCCAACGATTGGTCTAAGCCTTTCAACTTTCAAGACTCGGCATGGAAATGTCGACCTTTCGCCTAAGAACAACCGCTGAGAGGATCACGCGGGTTGTGTGACATGGCCGTGCTTCGCCCAGGAAGCCTTCAAAGCCACGCCCACCCAAAGTTCTCTCCTGGCAGTCTTATACGGCTGCATCAACCACCGGCAAAAGTACAGAAAGTCTGCGTGCCCGTGTCTCACCGTAGTCCTTGAGAATGCTCCGCGTGCGTGTCTGCTCGCCTGGGGACGAGGCATGACTGATGCTGCGCCGTTGCTGCGATGCTGTCCTTACAATGTATTCCAGTCTTTGCTTGTGCGGTTTCCAGCAACCGATGATTTTCACGATCTTCGACATTCAGCTGCAATTGCTTGCACTTCTCATCCACATCCTGGCCTGGTCCGCAGGTCAGTGTGCAGTCGGTCCAAGCTGACCAGTCGCTCACCTGGTCAGGGCTGTTGCATGCAGCTTTCCATTGCTCTCAGAAGTCAACACCGAAGCGTTGATTTCTGGGAACTCCATGAACGGAAGACTCAGTTGGCTGAATCTGCCGGGCGCAGCAGGGCAAGAGCGACGATTGGCCTCTGCGTTCCACACAGGGCATTCCGCCAAAAAGCAGCCGTTGGTTTCCATGAGGCTGCCGGGACAATCCTGGGAACATTCAAGTGCCTACTGTCTACCACAGCACCTCATGACGCGTCCTACCTACCGGAATTGAATGGCACGGGCATGCGTTGCCTTGGAGAGTTCAAGTCAAGACACTTCGCCTCCATTTTGAGCAAATCGCTCGATCTGGCGCTGACGCCTGGTAGGGCTGCGTGAGAGTGCCCTCGGAACCTGCCACGCTCCGAACCGAAAGCCTCGTCTGTGCGTGTCCGCAAGTTCGGTCACAGGGTCCCCATTCTGCCCAGCTCGATAGTTTGCAATCGACGGGGAACATTCCGCATGTCTGTCCTTCAAGGCACGAGCAGGCGCGAGCATGTTCACGACAAACAACATGCGGAGATGCAGGATACTCACAGCACGAATGGCTTACGCGCTGGAAGAGCAGGAACTTCGGGATCAACTAGTCTTCAGGACAGCGCAAACAGCACGCGAGTAGTTCCCAGGCAGTTTGGAAACACCAAAGTCCTTGGGTGATTTCGCCGACGCAGGCTTGGCCACCATTCTCGCCATGCTGGGTGATGCCTTGGCCATGCCAACTGCTGCGAACCTGATGCTTAATTAAACTTAAGCCTAACTAGGCCGAGGCATGCTAAGACACTGCAAAAAGTGCTCTCTGCGGACCGCATGTATTGCATGTGTACTGCATCCAAGCTTCTCTTATCCCGAAAACGCATGTTGTGCATGTCGCAGGTGCTCCAGATACCCCAGTCTCCAAGTATGCAGTCCACTGCGATGCCGGCTTCACACGAAGGACCTCCCGGAATGCCGAGCGACTGCGTGCACTGTACTGCAACCAGACGGAGAGGTCGCACTTACGGGATGCTCCGTGCATTCACCATGCATCCAAGCATTGGTGCAGCCCCCTTCCCATAAATTGCTGAAGACACTCTTGCGCACCACGTTGAAACCGTTTTCCACAAAGCACGACAAAAAAAAGTGCCAAGCCTCGGGGGGCATCGGTTTGGAACCCCCATTTGCAGCAATGGCCCGCCTTCATGAACGCATTTGCCGATCTCTTTCAAAGAGCCATCGCAAGTCATGCCACCACGGTGAGCATGCACCTTGCCAAAGCGGCGTTGACAGGCAGCCAAATAGACCCCAAGCCAAACTGCAGGACTGACGATAGAAGGCCTCGATCTGCCTTCGTCTCGTACGCCAACCGTCACCACAGCTGGTTGTACAGGCTGTCCAAGCCTGCGCTTGTGAGAGATGCTGCACCGGGACTGCTAGCATAGTCTTCCGCAAGAGAGTCCTCCCAAGAGCTGAACACGCACGGCTGCGGGACTATCCTTAGCATCAAGAGCGAGCTCGAGCAGGCCAGTTTGCATCGGACTCTGCGTGGCCCTGATGTAAATTGCGGCTCTGGGGAAGTTGTTCCGTGTCTGCCACGCGATCTTAACAAAGCTGTGGCTCTGGTGACAGCCCACCGTCTCCTCAAGTACACCGAGACCTGGCTATGTCAGGCATTCATGGGCATCTGTTGTGAGCAGGAAGCATACAAAGATCAGAGTTAGCAAAGCTGCATGGCTTTCCGCCATTGCGTGGCGTGAACTCGATCTCTCGGTTTCGATATCTCTGGCCGGCTGCCTGACAGAGCCCGAGGCACATGGCTGAGAAGGCGAACCTCCCACGTAGGGACTGTTAGGGCGTTTGCGGCAGGCCTGTCCAGGATCGCTGCATCCACTCCACTCGCTCCACTGCGTCACCTGCGATTCGCTGGAAACATGAGACGGCAGGGAATGACGGTTGCGGGTTACTTCTTCAAAGTCCCCACCTTGCAATCCCTTGGACTCAGGCAATCCGCAGCACAGCGCTTTGTCGTTTCCAAAGGTCCATTGCAGGGCGGCCCACACTCGTTGTTTACGTCCTGCGCAGTCGCACTGCTTTCCGTTCGGTGTCGAGAGTGTCGGTGGAAGAAGAAGCAGTCCTGTACGATGCGGCTGCGCGTGCAGAGGCCCTCACAAGTGGGCTCTTGCCACTCCGACCAGGGACTGAAGATGCACGGAATCGGGTTGCAGTCCCTGAGGTAGCAGTCACATGGTATTCACAAGCCATGCTGCACCTTTGCAATTGCAAGTGCCTGCGACACGGCATTTCAAACGCTCACAGGGAAGAGACTGGCAGTAGAACTAGGCATCAGAACTAATTACAAGAAACACGTGGCTCTGCGAATTATTGAGTCACGGCTCTCGCATGGACGCATGAAGGGGCACTCCGTCTGATTCACTTGTGTTCCAGAGCAGTTGGCCGTTCCATTGACCTCAAAGAGCAGATCGTCGTCGCTAGGCTTCGTCACCTGAAGACCTTGGGCCACTCAGACAAAAAAACACTTCGCGGCAGCGACACCGCTCCGAGCTCTCTGTATGCCACATGTGCTTCGTTTGTTTGGTGACGAAGCTTTAAGCTTTGACTGTGCATACAATGGCATCGGGTGCGCTTCCAGTCAGTGTGCAGCAACCATCACATGATCTGAGAAAGGACCACGTTGATGTCGGAAAAAAATCCCCAAGCTGACATGCAGGGCGTCTTGGGAGTATTGAGGCCCTCGCCCAAACTCCTCGTGATCATGGCGGTCGCTGTTCCACAGGTATCTCCACACTGCGGATCTGTCCATTCATTCCAGCCACAATAAAGCCTGCATCCAAACTGCGCCAGCAAGCGTATGCGTACGTTGTTGGAGAGACTTTCAAGGCAGCTCGCTCTATGTGCAATCCGTCTCTTGATGACCGTCCGCAAGCACCCGTGCGTGCGGGCATCCCTGCATGTGTGCACGAGTGCGTGCGTGCACGCGCGCGAGTGTGCGAGTATATCCGTGCCCACGCTCAAAGGCGGTGTGGAACTTTGCGGACACCTTGCTACTCGGCATTGCTGCCCTGAGGCGCACACTGCCTTTCACATTCCGGCAGAGGAATGCAATCTGACACCTGCATCCGGCAGCAGCGAAAGAAATGCGCGAAGCGATGCATGAGGTCACTAAACCACTCCAGATGTCACAACAGTCGGCAGTTGACCGCAGGTTTCAACGTTTCACCTGGCCTGCTTTGCACTTCGCAAATCGCAACGCTTGCCACATAGGTTCCTTGGTCATGTTGCATCTGGCTACTAGGCTGACAATGCAAGCAAGCCATTCCAGCCGGATTGCGGCATGATGTCGATGTTTCGGTGTCGATAGCGTTGGCCACCGCAAGGAGGGCAATCACCCCAAGAGCTCCAAGGCCCCCATACGCAATCCTGCGCATAACTCTGGAGAGCAAGGTCGAGAGAAAACGGATTTGTCCATGGGTTGCGTTTGGGAATGGGCCCCTCTAGCTGCTCTTGGATATGCCAAAACCGGGCATCTGAAAAGTCTTGCCTGGCACCTGTGCGCGGCGCAGTGCTGAGTGTTGCCTTGAAGCCGAGTCCAGAACAGGATCAGCGTCGTGCCGCACATCAAAGGCATGCTGGTAGCAGTTTTGAGGCTTTTTCTGCTCCAAACGCAGGCGAGGCGCATCCCACCGTCTCGAGGAGGGCATTGGAGCAAGCCCTGAGGCGGGGCTCTTTCTAGCAGGAGCTTGAACTGGCCAAAGCTCATTCGGCAAGAGCATGCAGGCCTTCCGCCCCCCATAGAAGGTTGCTTGACCTGCAACCACTCACGGACAGCATCACCCTGGAACATCATACTAACTGTAAACCGGACCTCTCGAACTCGCGAACGCTGCCCTCCTCCACAGCTCACAGAGCACTGGGACCACTCCTTCGCAAGAAGGCAATCAAATCGAGTAGGAGAACTGGCCGACCGACGAGATTTGAATGCGTAGGACTCGGAAGTACCTAGTCGCATCTCTAGCCCACTAGCCACATGAACTACGACCAAAGCCATCTTACCGATTCGCAGCACCTGCCAGACAGTGAACTACTCTGCGCTGCCTGCCACTCGAAAAGCTCACAGTTCACCTGCTTCACGTTGGAACCTCACACATGTTTTGAAAAGTCGGTGCTCAACAGCAACTGCCAAGATTCACTGCAGGCTCCTCTAGTTTAAGGCCAAAGGCAGTCCGCTGGCGTCACTTCGTCCGGTCCGGGATTGCAAGGCTCGATCTCTTTCAGGCTTTCGTTGAAGCACGTCTCACCTGGATCGCCGCTGAGGGCTGGCTGTACTGGGAGCTGTTTGCTAAAGGTATTCAGCAGGTCGGCAAAACATATGCAAACAGAAAGACGCTCGCTGCAAGCGAAAGGCCATTTCCGGATGGAAACTTCTCGATGTATCTCGATCTCGTGCGCATCCCGAAGCAATGGCAGCCTGGTGCCGAAAGCACAGCACTTCAGAGTGGCATCCTATCGAAAGCTGCACTTGGCAGGCATTGGCAGCATCAGGCCGCAGCATGGCTCTGCTTGACATTCTGCAAAGCTAAGGAACTGCACTTCGTCCAGGCTGTCCAGGAAGACAGTGCGCAGTCAACATCTGCCGTACAAGGCTCCAAGTGATCGCAAACCTCGAACTCCTCTCGCGGACCCACCTAGCTTCCGACTCAATTCGCATCTTTTGCAGTGTTCCGATCTGGCAGCAGTGAAGGGCAGGTATCTTGAGTTTCCGACCGTAGCGTTGCCACAGTAGTTGGGATGGACGGCAATGTTCCTAGTCGGAAGTGGGGTCAGAAGGTCGGAAAGTGGAAAGCTTCTGTGCCCGGCAGCCTTCTTCGCATCCGGAACGCATCGTTGCAGCTGCCGCTGCAGGGAGTCCACTCCCGCCACTCGCCCCAAACACCATCGCGGCATCCTTCGCCGCAATGCTGGGTTCCTCGGGTGGTGCACGTGGTCATGTTTGCTTGTACATGCGCTGTTAAGTTTGCAGTGTGAGTCGAGAATCCGCAAGGAGCCACCTCCACCTTGTCCCTTGGTTCGCATGCTGTGCCACCCTTCGGAGACACGGCAATGTTGCGGCTCCTGATGCTCAGCGAGGCAGCAAGTAAGGCAAGAATGACCACAATGCGAACTGTGGCCTAGCCGAAGCCTCTATGCAGAGTGCGATAGCATGATGGGGGCAAGGCCAAACAACACCACAGCGTAGTTGCATGATGTTGCATGTACACCCTGCATGAAGTATACGCGAAATCAACCCGCGCTCTCCCGTTCCACTGAGTTGCACTCGCTGCGAGGTCTTCGAGGTTGATGGGGAGCAATGCAGAAATCAGTGCTAGACACTATACTGCTGCACGTACGGATCGGCACTGACTTCGACCATGGTGCAAAGAAGGATATACACGATGTAAGTACACGTCCATTCCGCGCAGTTACAGATCGTTACAAAGGTCTCCACTCCACGCAACACATGCAAAGTTACGGCGGGCACAGGAGGAATGTGACTGGAGAGCCGGCGGATCGCTCCTGACTTTTGTGCCCCCATCGCAGGAGACGCTGCATGTGGACCACTGCTCCCAGTCGCTCCACCGGCAGTCGACAACCTATGGGGGCATGAAGCTCCGGGGCGCTAAGCTTGCCAAGTCCAAAATGCTACCCTGCAGTGGCCTGGCAGTCCTCTCGCACACACTGCCCAACTTCTTGAAGTGCTCCTTCGCCTGGAGTCTTTTGAATTCAGGTTGCGAGGGAGTTGGTGCCAGAGTGTTGCCGAGAGGCAGGGCTTCGCACCATTTGATGCGAATCTGTCCACCTTTCTTGTCCGTGTGCGCGACCCGCTTCCTGTCAGCGAAACCGGGCCACGGCGGGGAATCAAGAAATACCATCCAATGACCACGCCACGCTGCAAATCACGCTTCAGTAACTGAGAGGCTGACCGCATGACGCCGAGCAGTCGGACCATTTGGCCTGAAAAACGACGTCTTTTGACGAGACCGCCTTGCATATCCTACACCTTCATCTTCGCCGCTCTTGCCCTGGACTCTCCATTTCTCAACTGCCGCAGAGGAACCCAGTCGGTCAGGAGACAATCCTGCGGACCTTGAGGAGAGCAGGAGGAGATACCTCGTCGGAGCTGACAGGGCCAAAAAAAAAAACTTTCCACTCTGAATCCTGGTCTTTGTTGGTCACTGGTGTTGCTACTGAACTCCGGCGCGAAGGCGGAAATCTCAGACGAGGCTCCGCAGGATGCGGTCTCCCTGAGTTGAACTGTGGGGCAGGTGCCGCCCCGCCTCGGAAAACCCGGTTGCGGGCAAGCTCACAAGGCGATGCGCGAGACCCAGCCTCGGTGGCTTCAGCACGTTGCGGTCTCTGTATCTCTGACCTCCATCGCAGGTTGCTGTGCCTCGGTCTGCTCTAGTCTCAGCTGCACAGAACACAATGTGGAGTTCATCGCAAGCTCCCGCATGCATCGTTGTCCCGTTGTGGAGCATGCGTCTGTTCGCTGCCTAGCTGCAAGTGCTCCAGGGACGCCACTCCGCCAGAGTGCAGTCTTGCTTTACCGGCGGGGCACATCCCAATGTCTCTTTCAAGCCTTATGCAACATGCATGACCGAAGCTGATTCTGATACGGCTAGTACTACATGAACTGGGTAATTGCTTCGGCCAGGTGGCTGTAGTTGCACAGAATGCCGGTTCCTGTTGGCTCCAAAGTGACCTGCACGAAGAGAGCTGTGCGACGACACGCACTCAAATTTTGGCTATGATCACCCTCAATTTGTCAAACCATGTCACACTGCCTTCTTGGCTCAGGTCCGGTGCGGAAACCTCCTGCCCCACTGCCTGAAATGCCTCGAAGCCTGTGAGTTCAATGCCTCCCGTCGCCGGTACTTCTGGATGTAGGTCTCATCGCACATGCTCCACTCTGTCCATGCGCTGACCTGGCAGTCACGACCTGCCAGCGAGATGTTGTCAGCTCCCGCTGAAGTCAACTGTTTTTCTATACGTGAGCACCCCCAACTGTATGACACGAGGACCACAATCAAATAATCCACACATTGAACACCTAGGAATCCATCTCGGTTCGAACTTGAGGCAAGCGGCTGCCCGCACAATGTCCGGCATCACAAGGCGCCGTCTCTAGCAGGTCTAGATCGCAGGTCTCGCCCCCACGTCGGGCCTCCACATCGATGTATCCTGGGTTTCGGCTACGAAACCATGGCAACCGACTAAGACCTCTAGCTCTGATCAGATTGACACTTCTCACCTCCACACCACTAGGCCGCTAGTCCAAAGCATTGGCCAAGTTTCGCATTCGTGTGTGCCTGCCGACTCCACACTTGACGCTGCAGCTTGTCCACTCGTGCCAATCGCCAACGTGACAGTTCGTGTCCTTTGGCCCACCACAGGGCCGGGTCTCCTGCATGGGTCTGCGGACTGCGGATGTCTGCTGGTAGCATCTTTGCACTGCGTCGCTTGTCAAGAAAGCAGTAATCCACCTTTGCAGGGGTGGTTGGCAGTAGCTTGCAACAGTCGCAGTATTGCCGGTGCTACCAGAGTCATAGCAATTACAGGTAAGAACAGTTGCTTCAATGGCGATAGCGGTGGTAGTGGTGGTTGGGATGGTGGTCGTGGTCGTGGAAGTAACAGAGCAGCTGGAGGAAGAGGAGGAACAACAGCAGCAGGAAGGATAGCAGTAGTAAGTAGTAGTGGTAGTAGCAGTAGTAGTGGTAGTAGTAGTAGTAGTAGTAGTAGTAGTAGTGGTAGTAGTGGTAGTAGTGGTAGTAGTGTAGTAGGCTGCTACGACGACGACGACGACTACTACTACTACTCCCTCTACTACTACTGCTACTACTACTACTAGCTTCTACATGGCTACTACTATCACTACGACGACTACTACCATCACCACTACTACTACTACTACTACTACTACTACTACTACTACTACTACTACTACTATTCCTCCTCCTCCTCCTCCTACTACTACTACTACTGCTACTACTATTACCACCACTACTACGACAACGACTTCGACCACGACTCCTACTACTACTACTACTACTACTACCACCACCACTACGACGACGACTGCTGCTACCAGCGCTGCTCCTGGGCGTTGGCACAATACATCGCCCTGCATCTGTGTTTTTGTGTAAGTTCGGAAGGAATCCAAAAAGCAGGTTTTCCTGCCCCCGTCAGCCTGTCCTTGAGCGCACCTCTGCAGTTTTTGCCCCCTTCCTGTGGACCCTGCTCGACGGTCCGGATTCGCATGGACTGGTCCTAGCATGTTTGGTCGCGAGAATCGGAAGCAGCAGACTCAAGTATGCAGCTCACAAAGCGTCCTTCTTGTTCTTACATTCACTCCACTCTTGCCAGGTGGAGAACTTGCAGTCCTGTGTGACGTGCAATCTGCAATGTAGATGCAGTCTTCGAGGGCTACAGCTTCACACAACTGCTTGTGAAAGGTTGCTGACGCTCGCTTGCGGCCGAGTTTCTTGGCCTTTGGGCTTGCATTCCTCCAAGACGTACTCAGCTGTCTCCGTGAGGGCCTCGTTGCAGGGCTGGCCACAGTGGTTCGCCGTCACCTGTTGGCACAGAATGTCGGCAGGTTTTGGCCCAATTCAAAGGACGAAGGACTGTCAACGGCCGTGAACTGCGTCACACTAGTCACTAGTTCCTCCCTGAAGCATATCGACATGTCGTGATTCTACCATGCCTTCCCCTACGAAGGGCTCCGGGCCTCGACTTCGCGGTGCCGGAGTTGCAGTCCCGTGCAGCCCCCTTGGAGCTGCCATGGGCTCCAAGGTCCCATGGTGCAGTCTCGGGGCCTCATTTGACAGGCACCGAAACGAACTTCTTCGGGAACACAAGCTCAGGCTCCGGCACACAAGGCCCACAGGGCTCGAGGCCTGAGGGTGCTCGCGGCAACAGCACCGCACACTTCCAGAATCCACACATCATTTTGCGGCGATTGGCCTGGGCAGTTGTCCCACTGCTCCTGGAATCCGTCGCAGATGTGCTCCACGGGGACATAGAGCTCCCCGATGGCACTGAGATCTGCTGGGTTGATCTGCGCCATCTCCTGGCTCCTGAGAGGCACGGCTCGGACAGCTTCAGTATGGGCGAACAAGATCAAGAGCACACAGATGTCAGCCGAGACTCGATGCTGCCACATGCTGCAGGAATGCCAACAGGATTGGCATCCCTGTCACCAGGGACAGCATTGCGACCACCTGCACGGCATGCAATGCTTAGATGTTTAACACGGAGCAATGCCGCAAGTTCCGATGACATCTCAAATGCGCTTGCTTCCGACAAGCGCTTCAGTGTTCCGTTCGACTACGTACAACATGCAAGGTGTTCGGCCGGACACGGAGGCAGCCTGGCCACCGGCTCGGGACAGGACATTTTTGAGTCGACTCGCTTCTTCTACCGTCAAACTGCATCCAGAAATCGGGCCGAATACTCGAAAGATCCAGCCTGACAGCTCCAAACCTGCCGCAGTTCACCTTTTGCCGCGGGTCGTGTCTCTGGTCGGCGCCCCAGCACATGAAAGCAACTAAATGGAACTCTTGAGCCTGAGAAGCCGCGGGATCGCATTCAAGAGCTCTGATACGACTGAGCAAGCGTGTCATCTGAACTCGGGCATCTCACAGGGACCTGAAGCGCCCACAAACTCATGTCAAAACGAATCGAACGTTGAAGTGATGCAAGCTTTTTTGGTAACCAGCAAGGGCAAGTACAGCTTTGGCTCAAAGGCCGCGGATTCCCCTTGCCTTCCAGCGGAACAAGGTCGCCAACCGTGAGAAGTGCGGCCCATTGCTACAAGACCTGCCTGGCCTAACGATGCATTCGGAGCAGGCTCGCACCAATGGTGACCTCAAGCAGGACTGGTGTCGTGAATGGAGTCTCCCCAGACTCGCTCTGCAAACGCAGGCAAGGTTGTTGCGCTAGGTGGTGCTAAACATGTGACGTATCCGCTGCCTTCGGGTTGTAGTCTGAGGAGTGTGGCAGCAACCCCAGCTCCACTGCAGAAGCCGGCTGGGTCTGGGCCGGCCTCGGCGGAGAAAGGCCCGTGCAAAAGGAAGCTACTCGCGGCGAGGTCCCAAGCTCGCAGCTTCATCAAATCTGCCGCTGCTTCTTTCAAGCCCGCCTTGGCCTTTGCCACTTCGGCCTGCTCAGTGCGACCGTGGCTGAGACATTTTCATTTTCTGCTGGAGAACACCCTCCCGTGCTGACAGCAGCACACTCGAAAGAGCAGCATCACGAGTTGAAGGCACATCAAGCGCTGCCTCTTTCTGCTGCGTTGCGGTCTTTCGGAAATCTGCTGCCTCGCGGCCCGCTGCGATTCGTGTCAGATGAGGCAACTTTGAACCCTAGACTGCACAGATACGGAGACTCACATACACACTCACCTTTGCCTCTTTTCTCTCTCCCTCCCGGCATGGCCGGTCAACGCCACCGGTCTGCAAGCCGACCCGTGCTGTTGGCGGGCAAAGGAGCTTGAAAAGGCGATGAATAGTGTCAGTGGGGAAGTAAAGCTTGGGATAGCAAAAAGCATACGAAGATTCCTCCTGATCTGTTCGCGGAAATCGGCTGCTGAAGAACTTTCTCTCCCTCTTCACTTCACTTCACTTCACTGGGGAAGAGCTCTCGCAGTGCGAACCCGCGCCAAGGCGCCCCCTTTCCCCGTCTGTGCGGTGGAAGAGGCTTTGGAGTAGTCCGAGGTTGGGTCTTGCCCCCCCCCTGTTCGGTACAGTACAGCCGGTAGTCCCCTTCTGTCTTTCTCTGTCTCTCTCGCAGATAAGAAGGGAAGACCCCCTCGCACGCGAACTCGCACCTATGGTCCATAGGTTTTTGAACTCCGCCAAACGATTTGGCTCTGGCGGCTCAGCCAGCTGGACAAGAATTCGATGCAGCCTCTCTCTCTTGCTTGCACTCAGACTGCCCTGGACACTTTCACAGAGGAACTAGGCCACTGTTGTACCCTAACCCCTAGCTTTGGGTGTCATCCCTGGCCTCGCGCCTCTTCTCATTGAAGCTCTGTGCCGATCTGTGGGCCCCCGACCATATGTGTTGCACTGGTTCGGGCTTCAAGAGACCAAGCAAGGACACAACACTCGTGCACCACATGACCACTGCTTGACAGCACTGAAAGCTTGCTGTCTGAGGCTCTGACAAGTACAGCAGTACGAAGACCCTCTCCAGTTACTCTAGGTACATCATGTGGTTCTGGCCCCCTCAGTGTGGCACTGCATATCTCTCTGTCTGTCCCTCCCTCTCTCTCTCTCTCTCTCTCTCTCTCTCTCTATCTCTTTCTGTCCTTTCCGAAGGGTAGAAGACGAGGGAGTTACCCCTCTCCATGCGTTTGTGCCCCCAGTATTGTGTGGGCAGCCAGGGAGAAACTACTGGCAAGGCAAATTGAGGTAGCCTGGGAGCAGACGCCAAAGCATGATGCATCCATACAGAGTACAGACTTTCTTTCACCAGGCATGAGGGCGAGCCCCCGCTTGGGCTGCCCTCCGGTGCACTCTCTCTCTCTGTCTCTGTCTCTCTTTTTCTCTTGAGGTGGAGCCAACGGCGCAAAAAGAAACCTTCGAAGTACATACGTCTCCGGCGAAAGTGGCGTTCCACTCCCATGTCAGGGTTCTGGATGGCGCACATACCCCATGCCGCCCATGCCTTCACCCCATTGGAAGACAATGCCTGGTGCCCGGGGGTTTTGGGCCCGGCCTGCTGCATGGCCTGGAGCATGAGGTCACCCTGTGCGAAGGCAGCCATCGTTGAGCGTCACAATTCCGTTGAAATTCCGGGATCCTTCGTCGGAAGAGCCATGCCGGCGGAAGGCACGCGAAACGAGGTCTTGAAGGAGTTGCGCAGCAGTCCTGGCAAGAACAGCTTCGGCTGAGGGTAACAAGCATAGATCTAGATTCCCAGAGCTTGGTCGCAGCTTCCTTCTACGCGTGTGGTCGCACCAATCGCAACGAACATCTGCTGGCAGACCTGTTGCATTGTGCCACTTACCAGTGATATAATGTGTTTACAGGCAGCAAAAGAAATTGGCACTCTATACACTCCGGAGAACACTTGAAACGTGCCAACTTGCTGCGCGCAGGCAGCTATGTGAATCTCATGTCAGCACCTGGTCCGGCCGGAGCAAGAAACGCTGCACAGGGTCGAGCATCCTCGAGGCACCGCAAGCTGTGCAGGCTGTGCTCCGCGATCGTGTCTACCGGTGTGCCCGTCTACCCTGCCTCAAACGATAGGAAAAGTCTTCCGCAGTAGTGACCCGACTTGCTGCCCGCCTCTGCATCTGCTCCTTGGACATTTTTGCCGGAGCCGGCCCGGAGGTGGGCGGCTCACCCCATTTGGGTGGGTCGGGGATAGTCGGCATCATGGTGTACCTTGAAACTGTCTTCATACGTTCTTGATATGTCGGCAGAAACATTTCTCTGAAATGTTGCGACATGTTCCTGAGTTCGCCACGTCGGTGGCATAGTAGGCGACAGCTGACCAAACGTCGGCTTTGGCAGTGCCCCGGCCAAAACCATCGGCGGCTGGTCTGGCAATCACTGTGAATGCTTGCTCCCACGGCACAGCTTAGAATGGAGACGGCAAGGTGCCTACTGCAAGGCACTGCAAGGTATCAGTATCGGAAACATAATCAATCTGCGGCAGGGGTGCCCGGTGGCGGGGGGTCTGGGATGTTGCGCAAAGCCAGGCCGAAAAGCTTTCCTGAAGAGGCACTGTGCATTTCATGTTAACCGCTTTTGGTAATTAGGTGAACCATGTCGACGCTGCGCAGGTGACTCTGAGCACACTGCCGATGCCGATGCAAGTGCGCTCTGACCAGTCCGAGCGCCCTGACAGCCAAGTGGACACTCTTTTATGCTCTGTTGAAATCAGAAACTCGTCAAAGACAGCACCAATTTTCCGACATCTGCAACGTAACCCTATTAGAGCGCTTTACGCTCGATGTTGGGTTCCACAGGTGGGTATCTCGCCGACCCCAGAAACTTCTTTGCACATTTTGTGCAATAGCATATCTTGCGCCACGTGAACTGCACGAACCAGACGCATAAAACCGAGATCTCGAACTGGTTCGCCCGTCCCTCAGGGAACTGGCAGCATAGGCAGCTCGGTTTGGCTGATGCATCGAAGAACTCTCAGAGGCTTCTACAACAGGAAAACTTCACAAGCCAACGATATTCCATAGCTGTCAAACCGGATGCAATAGAACTTTTGTTCTATGCTGCGAAGTGCACAAATTCATCCGGTTGCAATGGCCAGAAATGTCCACAGCCTACCTGTTGGGCCAGACCACTGCTGACAGTTCGCCGACTCGCAACGCAATGGTCCAAGTTATCGGACCTGGCAACAGACACGATCAAACGAAAAGGCAAGAACGAAACCAACCAACCAACCAACCAACCAACCAACCAACCAGTCTCTAAAATCATTCCAAAACAGAGAGGTTGGGCTTGTCCCGGTTTGTCGTTGCAAACTGAAGTTGGCGTCGGAGATTCTGTGCCAGCCGCGATCCCCGTTTTCCACCAGGCCTGTCCCCTACCTTCCTGATGATCCCGACTGGTTTGCCTGACACGGGGGGCCCGGTAGGGAACGAGGGCGGGTCTGCTCTGACGGTTGAGCCAGATGAATGACTTAATGGCCAGTTGTCCCAGTGGTTTTCGCCCCATGCCAGATTCAACGGACTAGTGTAGAAAGCAAGGCAGTCCGCGCGCGACAGGAGCCTTCGTCGACGACAGTGCAAGAACCGTGCTGCACAGCAAACATCTTGTCAACCCCAGTGGCTGTGAAGCTGGAGAAGGGTTGTCAACATTGGATTCAAGCGACAGGCATGCAAAATCTGCCGTTGGTATTCAGATCCGAAACCAAGAACAGGGGCTCCCAAACTCCAAACCGAGACCAGTTGTGGCAGTCGGGTAACATAATGAAAACCACGAGCAAAGCTCGCCCCCCTCCAAAAAAAAACGCGCTTGGAAAATCCAGACCAGGCCTGCCGAGGCCAAGTCTATGACTACACCTCTCGTGATCTCGGCAATGAGATATCGTCTGCTTTTAATGTAGAATTCGCACGCACGATCTGTGCAAGATCCTGTCTGAGCTGCCCGATCTCTGACTCAACATAGACGCCGAGAAGTCCCTGATTCTTGATGAGCCAAGATTGATCTTGAATGATTTTCGCCAGCTCCATGGCACGAGCTTGCCCTCGGAGGCGAAGGCAACCCATCAAAAACTCCTCAATCTCGATAGCACCTCCTGCATCCTGATCCAGTAGCTTAAAGAAAGTCCAAGCATCCCATACCTGGGCTGAGTTCATAATTTTGTTGTTGTTGTTGTCGTTGTCGGCTTCGTGGTGGTCGTCATCGTAATCTTCGTCATCGTTGTGCCTCCTGTTTTTGCTGTTGCTGTTGTTGCCATTGTCGCTGCTGTTGCTGTTATTGCTAGTGCTGTTGCTCCTCCTCCTCCTCCTGCTCCTCCTGCTCCTCCTGCTCCTCCTGCTCCTCCTGCTCCTCCTGCTCCTCCTGCTCCTCCTCCTCCTCCTCGTCGTCGTCTTAGACATCGTCGTCGAGGTTGTTGCTGTTGCTTTGGCTGTGGCTGTTGCCGTTGCCTTTGCATTACTGTTGCTGTTGTTGTTGTGCCTTAAAAATCAAATATATTCTTGCTCCTCCTTAAGACTATACGAAGATCAAAAAATTGATCAAGAGCGTCCTCGGCACATCTAAACCTAACGACTCGAAATATTCTCGGACGGCTGGCGAGTTGATCTTCTCTTCAAACATTGTGTAGGTTATGACGCCGTCTTGGTCTCCAAGCTTGCCGAAAAGGTCACGGATCTTTTGCAGGTGTGCTTGCTTGTCCGCGAGAATGGACTGGACCACCGTGGTATGGTCATTCTGGGCAGACTCGATTGCTGACCTGGTCTTCTGCTGGCTAATTACAAATGCGGGAATGGCCCGTCGCCCTGGTCACTGAGAACACTCTTGCTTCATAACCCCAACCGAATCCTTAACAGTGTCCAAGGTGCTGGCAGAACACGCCGGTAACGACATTCAAAACCTGAGGCGAAGCAAACATTGGTTGAGGGCATTGTGTATCTGCGCAAAATCCCCCGGTTCAAAGTCAGGCATCAAAACAAATTTAAACAGGCATCAAGAAAACTAAACCCAAGGACACAATCAAAATTATCACCAACAAACGAAATCATAGGAACCACAGCCATTCCTAGCACAATTTGCTTCGGGCAATTCCAAGGTTTAGGGTTTCGGGGTCACGTAGCCACCAAAAGCCGGCGTCACTTGTAGCCACTCCGAGTCCGCACCGTTCTGAACCGTTTAGCACTCCGCTGCCGGATTCAACTTTAGGGTTCAGGCAACCAGCTTCAAACCTGCTCGGATTCATCCTGTATCTTAAACACACCCCCTCGTTTGGCGATTCCGGCTTCTCCTATACACGCCCCCTCATTTGGTAATTCCGGTTCATCATATATCCTAAACACGCCCCCTCGTCTGGCGATTCCGGCCAACGGATTCAAGTTTCGGGTTCCGCCTTTGAGATTCCAACCTTTTCGGGCTCAACTTTTATCTTAAACACGCCCCTTCATGCGGCGATTCCGATTTCAGCACATATCTCAAACACGGTCGTTCCGTTTCAACGCCCCCTCAGTGGCGACAATGGTTCAATTGGCGATTCCGGTTCATCACATATCGTAAACATACCTCCTCATTTTGCGATTCGGACTCATCATACATCTTAAACACGCCCCCTCGTTTGGCGATTCCGGTTCATCACATCTTAAACACGCCCACTCAATTGGCGATTCCGGTTCACACGCCCCCGTATTTGGCGGTGTCATCATATATCTACAACACGCCCCCTCATTGGTGATTCCGGTTCATCATATATCTTACGCCACCTTATTTAGCGATTCCGGTTCATCATGTATCTTAAACATGCCCCCTGATTTGGCGATTGCGGCTCCTTATATATCTACAACACGCCCCAAACACAATGATCGCATGATGGGTCTCAAAACAAGGAAACTCATATACTTCAAGCAAGTTTGCACGGCTGAAGAACAAGTGCGACACTCCGACACCGCCGGTCGAGGGAGCAAAAGTTGCCGCGTCACAAAGCTGATCCGCGTAGGCCCTGAAGGTTTGCGCTCCCTCAGGATTTCGCCTTTCACAACTGGGCTGTTTGATTTTGGGTGAAAGATGGCAAGCGAGAAGCTCGAAAGCTGAAGAAACAGAAAAACAAAAAAAAACACGTCTTGCTTAGACCCTAATGCGAGGAAGCCCAAGAGGCAGCACGAAAGTCACGTTCGGAAACCAACAGCGAGACTTGAACAACTTGCATGCAGCAAAAAGGAAGATCTCTGCCCTGCAAGACCCTGTCCGTTCGTGCTGGATTTCGGGCTTTGACTACAGATGCAGATGACTCTTCACTTGCCCTTCTTGAGCTAGACGCTCCTAATGAATGAAATGCCCGAGCGGCAGCAAAATATGTGAAAGAACTATAGCAAACGCTGTTTTTGTGCTGGGCGAACTCCCACTAGTGAAGACGCCGTAGGGGAAGAAGAGCACGTAGGTCATGAAGACAAGACGCGCTGTCAAGGAATGCACTAGACATTCAAAAAGCGGCACGAAACCAGAATCTGCGAGAAAATGTCGTCATGAAGAAAATGCAAGGAAGTACGCTTGCATTGGCACGGAATGATGCTCATGCATGGAGGCTGACCATCCAAGATTCCAATCCTAAAGCCCAGGGATGAGCCTTGCAGGCTCTTTGTCAAGAACTCTCCTGGCGGCAGCACAAGTAGCAGTAAGCGCACGAAAGCCAAAGTGAAGCCTATGACCTCTGAGAGCATCTCTAAGATCAGGGCTGGCATAACGAGGCTCATGCAAAGCTTTCTTAATGGCACTTTGGATTGAACGGCAAACTGTAAGTGTGGGAGGCTTCAAGCACCATCCAAACTCCGCTTTTGCAAGCGCCCCAGCAGTAATCACCATGCGCTTGATCTGCCAAGGAACTGGCAGGAATGTGGCACGAGCAATGTAACTGAGAACAGTGTCAATTCGATTGCTTTCCTTGTCACTATGTCTGCGCTGACATGCACCACAGAAGACAGTGCCTAAGATGATAGGCTTATCCGTCCTTTATCAGCCGGCGCACCATGCGAGATCATGCGAGGCAAAATTACGGCGTCCCGAAATACTCTTGTGGTAAAATTGGGTCTTCTGGACATTTTCTTCAAGGTGCTGCGAGAGGTCAGTCCAAGATTTCCACACGTCGAATTAAAATAAGCACCAACAAACGAGTAGTAGTAGTAGTAGTAGTAGTAGTAGTAGTAGTAGTAGTAGTAGTAGTAGTAGTAGTAGTAGTAGTAGTAGTAGTAGTAGTAGTAGTAGTAGTAGTAGTAGTAGTAGTAGTAGTGGTAGTAGGTAGTAGGTAGTAGTAGTAGTAGTAGTAGTAGTAGTAGTAGTAGTAGTAGTAGTAGTAGTAGTAGTAGTAGTAGTAGTCATAGTAGCAGTAGTAGCAGTAGTAGCAGTAGTAGTAGTAGTAGTAGTAGTAGTAGTAGTAGTAGTGGTAGTGGTAGTGGTAGTAGTAGTAGTAGTAGCAGTAGGGGTTGTCATGCTGGTACGCCACGTCGTTGTAGCCAGCACGCCCGCCCTTCGAGAAGAGCAGGAAAGAAAAGAAAGACCAAAGGCACATGTCCTTAGCTGCGCAGGCCGAAGTACCTCAGTCAAACAGGACGCCTAAGGCGTCTGTCGCTTCACTGCCCTTGTCACAGCAAAGCGCTGGCGCAGTTCACTCCTGAGTGCCCCCCACCCGGAGAGACCCGCGGAGACGAGCCACCCGCCGAAAAGAGCGAGAAGAAGAAAGGAAGGCCAGGCCTCGAAGAGGTCCAGCCGGAAAGCGAAAGATTTGCCGAGAGGAGGCCCGCCCAGAAGACTGCAAACCCCCCCCGCACCACCACGGACCTAAGCCCAAACGTTAGCTCACCGTCTCCGCAACGTGAGCACTGGCTGCCCACCCATCTTGCGAGACCCACCCGAGTCTGCGCGTCAAGGGATTAATGGGATTAGCAGGCATCCAACTCGACAGCTTCATGCCGGCTCGCGCTCAAGTAGTCCTCAAAGGACATACGTCTGAGCTGCTGGTGTATGATGTGCAACTGCGCGGCCTCTGGCTGCCGAGCCCCAGGCCCAAGGTCCAGACCGCGCTCTGAGGGCTTGACGTGCCTGAGCCACCTGCGAGGCAACTCCCACTTCCAAGGACCACGCTCCACGAAGCCCACTTCCTTCAGACGTCGCCTAAGCATGCCCCAAAGTGGTGTGCGGGACGTTGTGCCAGCTGGGCACGAAACCTGAAGCCTTAGCTCTCCTCAGCCTCTGCCAAGCCCTTGCCAGCAGCACAGAAGCCAAATGGACTGTGCCCCCGTACAGGACCTTACGCAAGTCTCGAGAGCCGACATGCCCCGTTCCAAAGCCTTGTGACAGCGAAGTGAAAAGCTTTTCACACGACCCTTGAGACAAAGCTGCGATGAGCCCAGAGCATGCGCATCCACGGGAGCTGCACCGTGCGCAAGGCAACAGGGCCCCCTGTTCGCGAGCCTTGCGAAGCCGGTCCTCTTCCGCCTCCGTCTGTCGTCGTGGCCTAGACACCGAAGAGGCCCCGAGCACCTTAGCCGCTTAGCCTCGCTCTTTATCCAGAGCGGGTTGGCGTGCAGGTTCATGATGGCCTGGCACTGGGCCCCCCACGCCACCAGCTGGATCTTTTCCGTGGCCTCCTTCAAACCGACAGACGCACTGAAGGCCGACCAGCCCTCGATGCGTCCCTGCACCGCTTCCCATCGGTTACTATGCCAGGACCGGTCATCCATGTAGGTGCACACCGTCACCTCCGGGTCACAAACATGCGATTCAACCGCTCTAGCTCCCGCGCGTGCCCAAAGTTTGAGCATGAGCGGTGCTAAAGGACAGCCTTGCATGGGGCGTGGCCGCCCCAGCATCGAGGCCCACGTGGTGACTGTGACCCTCGAACTGAATGAACCGTCGCTGACGGCCCCAAGCCTCGCTAATCAGAGTAGCGAGGCAACTTGGAAGGCCAAGGGCCTCTATGAACCTTGCAGATACCTGCGGCTGCATTCTGTCAGAGGCAGCACTCCAATCTAAACTCGCCAGGAACCCCTTACGAGTGGAAAAATTGTCCTGCAAACGCGCAACAAGATCTTCAGCCCCGGCCATACCTTTACCGAAAGCAACAGACTCGTGCAGGTGCGCCTGGACCCAGGTACAAAGCTGTGCATTACGAGTCCCAGTAGAGGCGTAAACACGCCAAAAACAAGACATGACCGTGATAGGAAGTATGTTTAACATGGAGGAGACCCTCCGCTTCCATCTTTCCCTCTTTACAGAGAGTGATTTGGCGAGCCTGCTTAAGTTGCAGAGGCAAACAACCAGAAACCTCCCAGCAACGAGTAATACTACTGAAGAAAACCCTGACAGCCGCCTCCGGCATATATCTAATTTCCGGCCCAGACCACTGGTCCGGTCCCACGCCTCCCCTACAGTGACGCACGGAAAACAAAACATGTTCGAAGGATAAACCCTTCCATTCCGCGGCCGAAACCGGCCCAAAACCATTAACAAGAGCCTCAAGTGCCCTGTCCTGATCGACGGGGATCTCCCGCCGGACGTCCTGCCAATGCTGGCAGATCATCGCAGTGCCCTGAAACTTAGCGAGCCCGCCTTTGGCCTGAGCCCCTGGCCTGGACAAAGCTTCCTGCGCAACCTTTGCTTCAGGCCCCTGGCGCGCCGCCACCAGGCTCGTTGAAAACAAAGTGAGAGACACTTCATGAACGCATCCCAGTCCTGCTGCACCCGTTGCTGGGACCGGCTGGGCCCGTCACGCAGGCTTCTTGTAAGGGCCACGTGGGCCGCTGAGTGCGGCGAGGGCGTAGTCGGCCTTTGCACCGATCTGGGTTGTACTTCGGCACTCGCGCCAACGGGACTGACACCAAGGGCTCATTGGGCTCATTGGGAGTACTGTCTTGCCAGATGAGCTGTCTCGCTTCTTCCACGTGATCCGGATCCGGGTGAGGGGTTGCCTTAACCCGGGCACGCTGCGTGGGCGACTTTCCTAAGCCCAACCTATGCAGCGAGAGCTGTCCCAACGGGCAGGCTCCCCATTCGCGTCCACTGAGAACGCCGTGAGCTCTGAGGACGTCCAGCACCAAGCTGTCCTGAGGCTCCTGGTTATGGTCCCCCACAAGAAGCCACCGTTTATGAACGAGGGTCTCTCGCTCCCAAAACATCCCTAAAGCTTCGGCCATCACACCCTCCGATTCCGGGGGCGTGTAAGCATTAACAACACAAAGCTGCAACCAAACCCCCAAAACTTGAGTGTCAAGATGCAAAACCTGCCCCGCAACCCTGTGGCGAACTGAGCTATGAACGAGCGTCGCCACGCCCGCATGAAAGCGAGACGGGCGCCCACGAACCGTAACCGGGGTGCCAGGCGCCTAATACGCATAGTACCCTAGGCCCCTGGCAACCCTAGCAAACCCATTTAAGGGCTCATCGCAACTTCCTGCAAGCATAAAACGTCAGCTTCCAGGAACCGAGAATTACAGAGCCTCCAGACACCTGGGGCCCCACCAGTATTTAAGGAAAGGAGCCGCGCGGTCTGAGGTCCCGGCACCCGCGCCTCACCTCACCGACCAGCCGGCACCTACTGCCCAACTCAGGCTCCCGACCCCTAAGCGCCAAGCCCGCTTCCGAGCCCGGCGCCAATTCAACTTGTCGAGGAGTATAAGCTCGTCGTTGAGCCCTACGAGCTCTTCGATGGCGGCTTGGCTCAGGCCACTAGCATTAAGGAACTCAGCCATCTCTTGAGGGCTTTCATCCCGCAGACGGACCCACCAAACCCTCTTGCGCGTGCGCACCTGCGGATTCGTCCTGAGTCGCTCCAGACGCTGGCTGCATGTCAGGTGCCTAACCGTCTTACATTCGTGCTGCAAGTGCGCAAGGCAGGTCTTACAGAAAACTGCGCACCCTCGCTGAGACTTGGGCCAGGCCGAGGCATATTTGCTCTCGCGAACTTGCTGGTGCTTGTGAGTCTGCTGCTTGCTAACGCCGCGCTTACGCTGAGGCCGCCCCGTACGCCAGAGGAAGGACAACGAAAGCGGAGTGTGCTTCTTGTGACAGCGCTTGCAGTGCTCGCGGATGGCTCATGATGGCTCGCTTCTTGTCCTGGTACGGGAGGCCCGGCAACCCATGGTTGCATCCCTGGATGGGGCACGTCCACATCCTTTGGTGCGTCGGAAGCGATTCAGAGGTTTGCACGACCTCAGCTCGCTTCGCCTGCTTAACAAGCGCACGGTTGAAAAACGGGTGTCGAGACTCCAAGTGCCAGCGCTTTGACATTGAGAGCGCCGACGAACTAGACCCCTTGATAATCGCATGACAGACCGGAGACGGCCAGCTATGCTTATCCCCAGGCTCCGTTTCCTCTGCTTCAGAGGCTACTTCCAAGAGTCGGTCCTCCAAGTCGTCGAGCGCCGCCCGAGTAGTGGCAGCGTCACCGTGCTGCTGCGGCACCCTACACAGCGTGCCCAAGCCACGAAAGCCCTTCTGCTTGCCAGCTAACTTTCTTCTGGTGGGAGGACTCCAGCTGCGCAGAGGCCCTGGCGTGACCCGTTCCTGCCCTGAGTCTCCGTAGAGTGACGAGTCAGCGTCCTCGCCTGCCACAGCCTCCGAACTCGGGTGGACCTCCTGAGTAGACCCCAAACCCCGCCGAGGCCTCTGAGCAGGGCCCGCACGGCCCTTAGCGACAGGCACGGCACTGGAGCCCTGGGCAAGGCCAGAACTAGCCTGGAGCCGAGAGCCTTCCTGCAACTGAGGTTTCAACATGTTTCAACCACTTAGACAGGGACGAAGCGGCCACCGAGGAGGCCTTATTGCCCAGAACGGCCTTCGGCCGCGACCCGCTTGAAACGCTAGGCACCCCACCACTCTGAGCACCAAGACTCGGCACAGCAGACGCTGCACCTCGGCCGACCGGCCTCAGCCAGGACGAGAGGTCCGACCCCGAACCCACGTCCTGAGAAAGGTCCTCAGAGTCCTGAGCAAGACCGCGTGCACTGGACTCCTTGTCCTTCAGAGTAGCCTCAGACGAGGCTTCAGCGGCCAAGAAGCCTCCTCGACATCCGCTCTTTCGTTTGCCGCCGCCATGATAGGGGATGTACTCGCCCTCTGCAGCGCGGGCCAGCTCTGACCACGTGGAAGGGACATCTGCATCATGCGCCAAAGTGGTGAAATGTCCATCCATAAGAAAAAGGCAGATGGGCTTGCCCTTGACCGAGGTGGGAGGCGCCACCCGCGACATGAACTTCTACTGTCCCGCCATGTGCTTCCAAACGATGACGTCGCACTCCAGCACCCGAGAGGCGGCGTAGACCATGTAGTGGTCCGTCCACTTAGTGCGACGCAGGACCGAAGCCAAGTAGTCCTGAGGCGTGGTAGCAACTTCTCCGCCTTCCGTGAGAGCAAAAGCCTCCGGATCTTGGCTGCAGGCCTCGCGCCAGCCCTTGTGCCCATCCATCCAGAAGTGCAGCTTAACGCGAAGACTCTGAGCCAGCTTTTCCGCCTTCTCCGCGGCCTGAGCAGGGTCCATTCCGTTGCGAAGCGCTTGCGTGACCGCTAGACATCGAAGGCCGCAGTCGCCACCATTGCTGCCGTGATCCCGCAGGGGAACTCCGTGCGGACCTTGCCCCTGACCGATCTCCGGTTTGGCCATTCTAGCTTTAGGAGCTTGCCGATGCTGCTCCTGAGCCGGTGCTTGAGCGGGCCGCTTGGCTCCCTGGCCCTCCATATGCTCGTCGCCCGTGGCATCACCGTCGTCGTCAACGCCCGCGCCCGCGTCGATGTCCATTGTGCCCGCCGCTTCTCCGAGAGCTGCAGCATCGCCGTCCTCGTGGGCCTTGCGAGTGCCCGAGAGCGAGGCCCAGCCCTTGGAGACCCTCAAGGGAGCAACCTCAGGTGCAGGTTTAGGAGGGGACCTTTTTCACGGAACGATGACTATCGGTCGATTTGCCTTCCAGGCCAAGGACAAAACAGTCCTCCGAGCGAACCTCAGGCCGCGCTGCCGCGAAGGTCCAGACCCCGCCCGGACGGGCGGGCGGCTGCAGATCCGCAACGACACGCCAAGCCGGGGCGTCCAGCATACGTCTGAACTGCGTCGGGCTCCAGTGTCGCGGCACTGACTTGGCAGCCCACCGCAAGCGCAGACTGCTAGAGTCTGCAACGGTAGTGCCCTCTCCAACGATTCCAAGACTAGCCCGCCCCCGCGGCGGAACGCGAGAGGGGCGGCGGCCGCCGCCGCCTGCTTCTGAGATGTTTGCAGATAAACTTCTGCTGCGACCTTGTCATTCCTAGGCAGCCACCTTACGCCCGAGGGCGCTGGCGCGTTCTTGTCTCTGACAGCAGAAAAGAAGACACCCCGCAACACCAGGTCACACGCTTTGCTCGGAACCTTAAGAAACCCGACAACGCAAGCCTCCCTAGTTTCAGGCTCAATCACCATCGTTTGCCCCAGTTTGCTTGCTATCAATGTGCGAAAAACATGGCAGGATCGGCACTTTGGGCTCTTTGCGTGGCTTAACATGGCGTCCAAATCATGATGATGTGCGGAACAAAAAACGCAGAAAACCCGATGTTTCTGCGCGGCCGGGTTTGTGATTTTGAGGACTGCACTGTATTGGCTTGACTCGCTAGAGGCTTGATGCCAGAAGTTGCAGCATGTTTTCTGTTGGCACATGGATGCTCTGCGGCAACGGATATGCTCTGATCTGGACGTTGTCATGCTTGGCACATGGATGCTCTGCGGCAATGGATATGCTCTGATCTGGACGTTATCATGGTTGGCACATGGATGCTCTGCGGCAACGGATATGCTCTGATCTGGACGTTATCATGGTTGGCACATGGATGCTCTGCGGCAATGGATATGCTCTGATCTGGACGTTATCATGGTTGGCACATGGATGCTCTGCGGCAATGGATATGCTCTGATCTGGACGTTATCATGGTTGGCACATGGATGCTCTGCGGCAATGGCTGGTAGCATGCACGTGAATATGGTTTGGGCAGATGAACGTAAATATGATTCGGGCATGCATAGGCTGGTAGCATGCACGTTAATATGGTTCAGGCATGGATAGGCTGGCAGCATCTATGCTTCAAAACTTGGCAAAGGCCTAACCGGAAACCCCAAACCCGGGTTGCTGGCGAGCCAAAGTCGGCACGATGCAGACCTGAGCGACAGAGAAGTGGGGAGAAGAAGTGGGGCAAACGAGGTCGATGGAGCCTAGTTTCAGCATGCCAACCATAGCTCCTGAGGGTGGTCTGAGCTTCTTGCACCGCCAAGGTCCTGAGGACACTGAGCCAGGTGCGGCTCTTTTCCCCACGGAGGGAGAGTCCCTGAGAGTGCCGCAACACAGGCCTGTCTCCACTCTCCAGTGTTGAGCTGTACCCACTTGTGGCTCCAGCCCTCCGGAAGAGGAGCTGGAAGGTCAAAACACACCAAAGCAAACAGACAAGTAATGCTATGTGTGCCTGCAATGACCTTAATCTTGCAAGCCTCGGCGTAAGAGGTAAGCAAAATGTCCGCATCAGGAGCATCTCCAGCATCAAGAGCGCGACCAACCTTGGCAAGAGACCCAACCCTGCCCGGCCACCAGACCTGCTTGAGCTTGGGAGGGGGAACCGCAGGTTTGGCCGAGGCTTTGCCCCCCCCTTAGACTGGGGCCCACCAACGTTTTAAGAGGGGACTTGTCACCCTTCCTTTTGCCCTTACCCTGGCCAGGGCGGCTAGCCGGAGGCTGCAACGGAGGCGGACTCGCAGGAAGGCGTGACACGTTGAGGATTCCGCGCAACTTGCCAATGATGCCCTGTGCCCCGTGGCTCTGGCAGTCAACTATGAGCTGCTGCAACTGACGTAACACGCTAGTCTCTGCTTCTGTGGCTCTGTCGCTAGCTTCAAGCTGGACTGTGCGTGGCGGCTGGTCCTGAGCAACCGCAGCGGAGTTGCCGCCTTTAGGCCGCCTTCGACGCTGAGTCTGCCAGGGCTCTTCCTCCTGCCCGTCCTGGTCGAGGTCCTCAAGACGAGAGAAGAGAGCCTGGAGCCCTTCCAAAAGAAACCTTTCCTGGCGCTGTCGTGTGGTGACCTGAAACCCTCCAGGCCCCGGGTTGGCTGCCTCCCCAACCCGGCAACCGACAGTTGGGTCCCAACAAACTTGGGCTGGCCCATGCTTGGGCCCAAGCCTGCACGACAGTGACCCAGCAACCACTAACGGTCTCCTTCGCACTTGACCCGTTGAGGGCCAGACCCAAGAGGCTTACGCCTGCAAGCAACACTAGAGTCCTGCCCGGGCCGCCAACTCGTCTCTGAGCCGAGTCCCGCGCTGACGGCCAGTCGACAGGACAGCTCAGTTCAGGGCTCTCAGCACTGGGAGCGTCACAGGCCCGCAACGGACGGAGAGGCAAGCGTCCTGGGCCCACCTCTCTCGTCTAGTGAGGCGCATTCGCGCCGCACGTAGTCTACAACGCACTCTGGGCCGAGCACGCCGCTGGTAGTGACCGTGGCCGAGGCTCACTCTCCGACACGGCCAACACGGCACGTGAGTTGGAAAAGGTACGTGCTTACGTGAACTCCTACGTTTTCGACGAGCAGCCTGCCTACGAAGCTTCAGGCGCTTCCAAAACGACCTAAAAGCCTCGTGGCCACTCCTGTGCTTCACACCACACTCAACATTGCATCGTGCAGCCTGCCGTAACCTATGAAGGACTGGGCACACGGCACAACACAAAAGGAAACCAAAACTGGGCCCAAAAAGAACCAAAGCAAGCCAGGCACACCCTTCGTTAAGGCAAGGGGCACCCAAGACCCGCGGGTCAAAACCCGACCTTGAAGGTCGGAGCCAGTGAAGTTGCCGGCGAAGCCACCCATGAGGTCCTCAAAGCCCAGAGTGTCCCTCAAGGAGCCATTCGAGCTGATGCATTGCCAATCTTCGTCAGAGAGCAATCCATAACCAGTAACGGGGCTGACCAAACCTTCCACGAACACGAGGCTTGCAGCATCCGCGCCGGCCATGGCGACACATGCACCGTGGCGAGGGGAGCCCCGAGGGCTACCGATTAGTGCATCCAAGGGGCGAAGAGCATCCGCAGGAGCAGAAGCAAAGCGAAAACACAGGCAAAGACCAACCCACCCGCGACCTAAACCAAAGGACCGAGCAGGCTGCCTGAAGCCTTTTTGCTTTCGGGGACCAACCGAAGTTTCAGGGAGACCCTGGCCGATACAGATCTTGTCATCTTGATTCGGCTCTTGATTCATTTCTTCATTGCTTCTTTTTTGAAACTTCTCAGCCTCCAGGGCCAAATCCTCCATGCTCTGTCCGCAGACCCGCATCCACCACGTGGAAGTCAGAGCGTAGATGCAGCACCAACAAACGAAATCATAGGAACCGCAGCCATTCCTAGCACAATTTGCTTCGGGCAATTCCAAGGTTTAGGGTTTCGGGGTCACGTAGCCACCAAAAGCCGGCATCACTTATAGCCACTCCGAGTCCGCACCGTTTTGAGCCGTTTAGCACTCCCCTGCCGGATTCAACTTTAGGGTTCAGGCTTTCAGCTTCAAACCTGCTCGGATTCATCCTGTATCTTAAACACACCCCCTCGTTTGGCGATTCCGGTTTCTCCTACACACGCCCCCTCATTTGGTAATTCCGGTTCATCATATATCCTAAACACGCCCCCTCGTTTGGCGATTCCGGCCAACGGATTCAAGCTTCGGGTTCCGCCTTTGAGATTCCAACCTTTTCGGGCTCAACTTATATCTTAAACACGCCCCTTCATGCGGCGATTCCGATTTCAGCACATATCTCAAACACGGTCATTCCGTTTCAACGCCCCCTCAGTGGCGACAATGGTTCAATTGGCGATTCCGGCTCATCACATATCGTAAACATACCTCCTTATTTTGCGATTCGGACTCATCATATATCACGCCCCCTCGTTTGGCGATTCCGGTTCATCACATCTTAAACACGCCCGCTCATTTGTCGATTGAGGTGGAGAGCGCGCAGTGACAGCGCAAAGGAGGAAGACAGTAACAGCGCGTACAATGCAGTAACAGCGCAAAAAGCAGGCAGCAGTTACAGCGCATTTTGTTTCAGCTCGCCGGATCCGCAGCCGCCGCAGGACCCGCAGGACCTGGGCGGGCATCACGAATCATGGCTTCTTTCCGTTCGTGCGCGAGAGGAGGCAACGAGCCCGGGGCCCTGGCATCCGCATTTTCAAGCGTACGAAGCTCGAAAGCCTCGAAATGCGGATGCCCGCCCAGACCCGAAACAATCATTCAGTTTGGTGGCAGCAACGAGCCCGGGGCCGTGGCATCCGCATTTTCAAGCGAACGAAGCTCGAAAGCCTCGAATTGCGGATGCCCGCCCAGACCCGAAACAATCATTCAGTTTGGTGGCAGCAACGAGCCCGGGGCCGTGGCATCCTCGTTTGGCAGCGCTTGAAGGTCACAAGCCTCAAAATGCGGATGCCCGCTCAAGCTTCTCTTCAAAACGGTCTGGGGTTGGGATGCCGCTTCGATGCTTCAGGTTGCAGCCCTTCGATGCGTTCTGCACCGTCGACAGCCACAGCAGTGAGCTGCTTGGCTCCTGTCAAGAGGGCCTTTGAAAGCTCGTGTCTGGCATGAGGAGAAGGTGGCTTGTCGTTGGACTCCTCGGCCTGGGCCAGAATGACAGCACCCAGAACACAAGAGTCAAGCTCACAGTTCCTCCAGGTCCGCGCGGTTGGCTTCCGGCTTTCCAACCGCCTGTCATTGTTGCAGACAGCATGGATTCTCATGCTCCAACCCACGCACTAGGAAAACCGTAAAATTGTAAGAAGGAGCTATTTCAGTTGGCGAACCACTTGCCTACCATCCAACGTGTGTGCAAAGAGTTGGCAGACACACATCTCTGCGTGTTTCCTGCTGCGACAAGCTTTTGCGAGACCGGCGGGACGGGGCAGATGGCGACGAGGCAGAACGAGCAGGAGGTGTCTCAGGGATTGCCTGCTTGAAAATCGCCAGGATTTCCCACAAAATGGACGGGTTGCTGGCCTCCGGCAATCCCGGCACTGCCGAGCTGAGGTCCACGCACCCCTGCCGGGCATCCACATTTAGAAGCTTTGGACGACCAGAAAGCTGAAAATGCGGATGCCCGCTGTAACTGGTGCCAGCCTGCAGCTTCTCCCCATCCGGCATGGCCAACACAGGAGAGTTGAAGTCCGGACGCCCCTGCAGGACAGATTGCGCAGACTCAAAATGCAGATGCTGCTCCAACCTGTGCCTCAGTCTCAGGCACACCGGCAGGCTCCTGACAGAGAGTTTGAAAAGGAGAAGCTTGGTTCAGGCAACGGGCACCGTGCCTGCTGCAGCCGGTCACCTGGGTGCTCTGCGGCCATGAGACCTGCCGGAACACTAGCAAAAACAGCAAGACTGGACTGCAAGTGTCTACGGATTCGAAGCAACGTTCTTCCATGCTTGAAATGTCGCAGATTTTCAAAGCAGATCGGTTGACAGTCTTTCGCGAAAATGCTGACTTAGCCGCTCGCTGCGGCTGCAGTGTGCGAGGCTTCCTGTGCTGCACAGGTGGCACAGCCTCTCCCACTGCCACATCACAGGTCTATAATCCGGACGCTTACGCTTGCGACTCTGGCGGGGCTTCGACGCAGCATCTTCCACACTGGAGCCACCAGACTGCAAGTCCAAAGCATCAGGAGCAGCCATAGCAGAGGGCAGTACTTCTGGCACCCAGGACTTGAAAGCCAAGCGAGTCTGCAAAACGAAAAAAACATGAGGACACAGGCCTCTTCTGCGAAAGTGCCAACAGGAACATTGGACATCGCCGATCTGGGCGGGCCTGGACCTGTGCTGCTCGTGAATAACGCAGCAGAGATCCACCCAGCTTTCACAAAAGGCCTGGTACACCATTTTTTTGCCATCTGGCATGTCTTTGACCAGACCATGTTGCATCAGCAAATCCTGCAGCTCCTGAAGGTTTTTTGTCTGCAACTGTTGCCAGCACCGATCCACCATGGCCTCGTCCAGGGCTGCCGGTGTGCCGGTCTTCATAAAGAAAGCTCGAGTGCGGCCCTTCTGTCTTTCAGCAATGCATGGCATGCGCTTCGCATCCTGCACAAGGCATTGGATGCACGGCAGCATTTTGACGCCCAGTCCAGCTGCACGAATGCGGAACATCTTGGGCATCGTGTCCATCATCCAATCATCTGGGCAGGAAGGAAGAGAAGCTGTGTTGCCTGCCGAAGTGAAGAGATGAAAGCTGTTTTCTTCGTCCGATCTGCCTGTCCACAAGTCCAAAGCTTCGACCAAGCTCGAAAACACCTGAAAGGCGCATGTAAGAGGGATCAAGAAACCATCCTCGTTTTGGATCTCTGTTGTCCCTTTAACCCCGAAATGCGGATGCCCCAAAGTTTGGGCCTAGACTGTGCCTTGGGGTTCCAAGATTGGGGATTGAGGGTGTGGCTCAAAGGATGGAAAGACCAAAAACCCCCTCAAAGCCACCTCCTTCACGCTGCGATCTGGAGCATCGCACAAGGTCCGCTTCAAGTGTTTGTGGCTTTGTTCAGCCTGCTGTTGCGAGCTGGGATGCCCTTGGCAAAGTGGACTTGCCATTCCAAACCACCATCGGCCAACAGCAGCTTGATCGACACCGTAATCGGCTTTTACGAAGCGGCCGGTGTACGTGTACTGCTTTCTGAAGTACTGCTCCCATGTCTTTTCTTCCCAGCCATCACGAACGCGATCCAAAAAGACTCGGAGGGCCACGACATGCAAAGCCAGGGTTGGCAGCCCAGCTATGACGTAAAGGTACCTGGTGACAATGGGGATCCCTCTGGGGCCAGTCAACCGAGGCACCGCTTGTTTCTTGCCATCCTCAGTCTTGATAGACTTCTTGCCCAAGTTGCGCATCATTTGTTCCATGCCCGGGACATGCACGACGTCCCTCAGCACCGATCTGCCAGCTGCGCCCAGGCCAGGGGCCCAGTCCGTGTGCCACTGGCAAGCCGGCGGCAGTCCGAGCTTTTGCATTTCAGCATGGACTGCTTCCAAGGACAACCGGTACGTCTCTGGCTTTTCTTTGGGGTGTCGACAGAGAGCGACTGGCCAACCCGACTTGCGCCACCGGCCAGACAATCGTCGATAAACTGCGCATGTCAAGCACGTGTATTTCCAGCTGTCAACCTCGACATCAAACGTGGCATCCGCAGCCAAAAAGATCTTTGGCAAAAATCCACCAGTGTGCAGCACCTGGAGCTCTCGCAAAACAGGCATCACCAGCGCCACGAAGGAGCCACTGGGAAGCACCCGCCACAACCACAGATTTTGGGCACTGTCGCTATGCGCTGCCACAAGCTCGTCCCACGCTTCTCGCTCCACAGGCACGACCTGTTGATGCCGCGAAGATTGCGGCCTGTTGTCACCGCCTGCTTGTACTCCGAGTGCCTTCGCACTCTTGCGGGTGTAATACCTCACGGAGTGTTGGTTCATCTGGAGAGATCGACCGAGATGGCGAGCAACTCGAGTCGGTGTGACACTTTCTTTCTTCTCGGCAAGATGAGCAACTGCCTGCTGCACAAGCCTTCTGCCTGGAATCGTTGCAGGCTTGTCGCCTTGCGCATCTGCCCTCACCTTGCGGGGAGTGCCTTGCTCACATGTTCCCGCCACCTGGACCCGCAGACGAAGGAGCACGTGTTTCTCATCTGGGCTCCAGGTGCAGGTCGCTTGAAACTGAAAGGTTGTGCCTTTGCCCTTCCAGCAGTGTTGGTGTTCAAAGCACCGACAGGTGGCTCGCAACTCTGCAGCCGAACGCCAAACCGATGATAGCATCCCAAGCTCGCCGTCATGCTTCTGCATCCATTGGCCACAGTAGGTCCGGAAAACCCTGTCCTCCACCACACTCTTGCATTGCCCAAGGACCAGCTGCACATCAAAGGATTGTTGGCCGCTGTCGCACTGTTGATATTGCTTGCGAGACCGCTTTGCCCTAGCAGCATCCGCTTCCTGCTCGCTGTCAGAAATCAACACGACCGGGGCAGCATCCCGCTCGCTGTCAGAAGTCAACACAACCGGGGCAGCATCCCGCTCGCTGTCGGAAGCCCCAGGGCACTCAGCTTCAACAGGGGCCACTGGCTCGCCCCCAACAGGGGTCACTGGCGCAGGGCGCTCGCCTCCAACAGGGGTCACTGGCGCAGGGCGCTCGCCTCCAACAGGGGTTCCAGGCGCGACAGGCATTGGTGCGTAAGCCGACACAGCTCTGAGAGCCGACACAGCTCTGAGACAAATTGGCTCGCCAACTCGGAAGCAGAATTCTGGCTGAAAGAAGAGGTTTAGCGGCTGAGGGTTCGTGCTTCGCAAAAATCCCCAAGGTCTACGTGGGTTTCATGGGTTCTTGATTCCGAACAGTAACGCAGTAGATCCTTGTTCGATCAGCCCTTTCACAAGCTACTCCGATTTTTCCAGAGACCCTTGCAACAGGGCAACCGCCTGAGCTCTCGAGCCTCTTGAGAACCAGAGCAAGAATCATGGCAGCGTCCCGTCCTGTCTGCCGTTGGGCCTCGTCGCCGGCGGCCAGGCGAAGACCAGTCGTGGGGCGCAGCAGCACCTGCCGGCAGGGCATCCGCATTTCAGAGGCAACGGAGCGCAAATACAACAAAATGCGGATGCCCGGGAGCTGTGCCTCCAAGCCGCAAGGCTGCTAGAGTTTCGCCCCTGCAAAACTCTCGAGCACTGCAGCTGCGGGGCCGTGCTTGCTGCAAAGGAATCAATCATACCTGACCACCCCTTTACCCACTGTTACTACACCCGTTATTTGCTGTTACTACCCCTTTACCCGCTGTTACTTGGAAGGCTTCCGGTTCATCATATACCGTAGACACGCCCCCGTATTTGGCGGTGTCATCATATATCTACAACAGGCCCCCTCATTGGCGATTCCGGTTCATCATATATCTTACGCCACCTTATTTAGCGATTCCGGTTCATCATGTATCTTAAACATGCCCCCTGATTTGGCGATTGCGGCTCCTTATATATCTACAACACGCCCCAAACACAATGATCGCATGATGGGTCTCAAAACAAGGAAACTCATATACTTTGAAGCAAGTTTGCACGGCTGAAGAACAAGTGCGACACTCCGACACCGCCGGTCGAGGGAGCAAAAGTTGCCGCGTCACAAAGCTGATCCGCGTAGGCCCTGAAGGTTTGCGCTCCCTCAGGATTTCGCCTTTCACAACTGGGCTGTTTGATTTTGGGTGAAAGATGGCAAGCGAGAAGCTCGAAAGCTGAAGAAACAGAAAAACAAAAAAAAACACGTCTTGCTTAGACCCTAATCAAGAGGCAGCACGAAAGTCACGTTCGGAAACCAACAGCGCGACTTGAACAACTTGCATGCAGCAAAAAGGAAGATCTCTGCCCTGCAAGACCCTGTCCGTTCGTGCTGGATTTCGGGCTTTGACTACAGATGCAGATGACTCTTCACTTGCCCTTCTTGAGCTAGACGCTCCTAATGAATGAAATGCCCGAGCGGCAGCAAAATATGTGAAAGAAATATAGAAAAGGAAGCACCAGACCCAAATAGCGGACATGCCCCTCAGGGGGACCAGAACTTCTTCCCAGCTGACACCACCACCGATGCTCATAAAGAGGCCTCAGGAATCTCTTCACATGCGGCCACAAATGACAACAGCTACTGCTAGGCACTGCCATACAAAAACTGACAAATAAGTTCGAACTCACAACTCAAAGGGCTCAGCATGGTGTCTGGCAGGTTCTTGAAGAACCGGTCACTCCCGCTGACCATCTCATGACTGAGTGGATGATTCGCCACGTCAGTCCGGTAGTCGTTGACCGCCTGAGGGGCTTAAAGTTGGGTGGACTTTGCGTACACTCATCTACCCGAGGTCTTCATGGACACAGGTGTCCGTTGCTGTCAGGATATCCCTGGATTCTGAAGGGTGGCTTTGCATCTTGCAGCTCTTCTGAAAATAAGCGACCCGCTCTTGTCCTAGTCCCAGTCACAGTCGACAACACTCAGCACATTATTACATGGGTCAGCACGGACTCGCAGGCTGTTCGTCTGCTACTTGTCCCCACATCAACCTCCTGAAAAGCGCATAACCACTTCCCGTGCTCTCGACCTGAACAAAGAGAATCGCGAAACAGTAGACGATGATAGCCAGGAGAATCAGGGCCCAGAACAAAGACTTCAGTGTGTGAAAGATCGATGTGACCAGCGTACGTAGAGCCATGACAAAGCGGAAGATCTTCATCAGGCGGATAGCCTTCACAATCCTTGTGATCCGCACAACGCGAAAGGCCTTGAGGCTGGAGACCCCGGCAAAGCCGCCAGCATCATCGCTTACCGCCTGTGAAGCCGCAACAATTTCGACACCAATATCCCAAAGTGAACTAATCACGACGACGGCGTCCAGCAAGCTCCACAGCGCATCATCAGACAGGAAAAGGTTCAGCCCAAAGGCCATCAAACGTGCAACGAACTCCAAAGTGAATAGAAAAGCATATGCATACCTCAGAAGCGACATATCTCGCGGTCAAGCTTTGCACTGACATGGGGTGGGGAGGCGCCAGCCCAAGATGCATCATTCTATTGCCTCGACAGGTCTGCATGCTGCTACTTGTTGTTTCAGGCGCGGTGTAGGAACTAGCCGCCTAGTGGCATCTGCGTGGCAACAAGTCTACTAGTAAACTGCAGACATCCGGTCTGTCCATTAACTACAAGTACCTCTCTGTGATGCTCATCTCAGCATGGTCTCTCAGAACCGGCTCCTGGCGTCTCGAGGTTTCTGTGCTCGATCGCACTCGCGGCGAAACTGGTGCAAGAGACCGAGACAACACAAAACCAAACAACTCTTGATAACTCGTGACCGTGCGTTAGTAGCGATACACATCGATACACCATAAGGCTAAAATCAGTGAAGCCTGCACTCAGCTGGGCACTGGAACATAGCACGAAACTCGCGGAGTCACACAGGTTGGATCTCGGCATCCGAAAAGTAGTGCTTCCTGGCCCTCCTTAAGCCACATTGCTAGGAGGAGTGGCTCTGCTCTGATTCTTTCTCCAACTGCAGCACGCAGCTTGGGCTCTGCAGCAGCTTAAGTAAGGGCACGTGATAGCTGTGCAACTGCTGTGCACTGACCCGGCCAAGTTGCTGCAAGACTTGGAACTCCACCGGTGTTGACGAGGACCCGAGGCTCTGCTCCACATCAACACCAATGAAAACTGCATTGGTCAGCACTACCATGCCGAAAAACACCTCGAAGGACGGATGCTGCACCAAAGCCTTCCAGAATCTCCTCCTGCTGCCTTGGAAGGCTCGGGAGTTCCGAAGAGATGCAAACCGTCTCCTCTCACTGTTCGACCCCACGTGTAAAGCCTGCTGCTTGTGCTCCAAGTCTGTTTGTGTGTAGGAGACGAAAATGTTCGGCCGCATTGACGACATGTCGGTTTGGCTTGGGGACACAGAGTCGGCCGTGTCCACTATGTCGCTATCCTGGTCAGCCGGATCTTCCTCCTTCGGAGTATGCCGAACAAGAATGCCTTCCCGCGATGCCTTTGATCTTTCGGACATGCCCGTTCGAGTTCGTGGAAGTGCAAGCAGTGGTCGCTCAAGAAGCCGTGACAGCATGTCATCTTGGTTGCTCAGCCGTACCAGGAGTTCCTCGTGCTGACTTTTCAAAAAGTCAATGGAACATACCAGGTGTTCGCCAGCCTTCGCTTCCAACACATCCTGCCGGCAGCAAAGTTCCATGGACATGACATATGGCACATAGGAAGAACTCAACAGGTGCAGGACTCCGGTATCAAGTCCTGTTTCATAGTGCCTGCTGAAGCCACCATCGCATGTTCGGATGTTTGGGGAGGGTTATGCCTTGCGCTCTGTAACCCTGGGCCCTGGCTGGGCAGCTGCCATGTGTCACTCGTTAGCTGCTTAGCCGTCAATGCTGCTAGCACACAGAGCGCCGGTGCGACTAGCACAGCCTCTCATCTGCCTGACGATCTTGCTGTTGCATTTGCTCGCAAGGCTGCAGAGGCGTGAGAGTGGCCTCCTGCCGCTCCCTTGCAGTCGGTATGTAACGGCGTCCGCAAGTGCACGTCTCCTGGATGAGAAGACAACATCGCCAAGATGTAAATCTTCGTGCCGGATTCAACAACCAGCCACTCCGTACAACAACAGCTTGATCTACTACCCGTAGTATGCATGCCGAGATCAGGAAACACAACCGGTCCGGCTACTCTTGGCGAGTCCGACATGCAGGCATGAGAAGCATTATGCTACAGTCTTGCACAAGCCTGCCATCAACAGCAACACTGCATATGCAGTGCGGTGAAAGCCGGGGGGGCAAGTGTGTCGATCTGGCAGACCTGTTGACATCATGCACCCTTTTTTTGGGTTTCGACAGGTAGCCAATGCACGCTGTATACTCTAGTTTTAAGCACAGGAAGAAAGACTGATGCGAATTCGCAGCGGGCGGAGCCAGTCCCCTTTCACTTTGACAAGCCATGTATCCGGAATCCAGCTCTAGGCCATCGCTTGTGCCAGACCACGCATGTGCATACTCGGACCTTCGACTTCGGGCATTGCGACATCAGCCCAGGACATAGGCCTGGCGCTGTTGTCAAACCTCCGCAGAGCGCGTCTTCGTTCTGGCCATGTGGGTCTGCATGAGCAATGATAGTTGGTTTCTGACGGTTGCCAACTCCTCTTGCATGTACTGCTGGAACTTGCCGTGGTTCTCGATTTGCCACTTCTGGTCCTGAAGCACCAATCCGACATCCATCGCTCGGGCCTGGCCGCGGAAGCGCAGGCACCCGAGAAAGAACTCCTTCCGTGGCTTAGGTCTGTTCGAAAAACATGGAAAGCAGGATAGACCAAGGGGTTTCTGCTCTACCTCTCTGTTTTGCATGTATAAAAAATCACGGCACGCATTCGAGTCCGATCGATCCTGTAACCCTTAACTCGTTACGTCCCGGGTCATTCGATGAACAACGATTGCCATTTCTCGCCGTCCCGTTCCTCGTCATCTTCTTAGGTTAGCTAGGGCTGAAAGCGCAGACGTTGCTGCTACATCCTTTATCCCAGTACGTCCCAGAAGCTAAGCTCCTATGAGCCACATCCAGGGACAGTTGGAGGGCTCCCTGGATGTGCTGAGCTGGAGTAGGCCCAGCCCCTGGCTCTCCCTTCTGAAGCAAGACTGCAAGAGCTTTACGCTGTCCCGTGCACTCCTCGAGCTCAACGGATCCGCCGCCGTCAGCATCCAGTAACTTAAAAAAAGACCAGGCATCCCAAGGGTGAATCCCCATCGTCTCGAAATATTCCCGCACCTCGTTGCCTTTGAGCTTCTCCTCAAACATCCCGAAAGTCAACACACCACTCCCTTGGCTGCTGCCTCCCATCTGCTGGAATATCGAGCGCAGCTTCTCGATGTGCGTCTCCTTGTTCTCCAGCATTTTCTGTGACAAGATCAAGTGGTCGTTCTGAGCGGACTCTATGGCAGACCTCCATCACATCAACGGCAGTTCAGATTCTTTCTAGAAACTGGGCCTGATTCATGATAGTCTCTGACAGCATTCCTCCCGACCGACGAATAAAAAAGCAAAGTGGTCCCGAATGAGATACAAGAAGCTGGCAAAAGACACCCGTAACCTCGGCTGCAAGGTCTGTGCCCCCAGGTGGGACAATACACTTCATTCAAAAAAGAATCAGTACTGCACCCAAGAAACCACGTTTAGCACAGCAAAGTACGTAAACGACACGAAGAAGATGTACGCCAAGAGCAAGAAAAGTGAAATGCTCCGCAGCGGCGCGAGCACTTCGTGCCAGCTGACACCACCGGAAATAGACATAAATAGGCTCAGCATGGTGACCGGAAGAGTCTCAAAGAACTTTCTGCTTGCCTCCAGGACGTCCTGATCTACTCTGTCGCCCATATCATCCAGATATGCATGAACCGATTGTGAAAAGAGTACGGCAAAGCAGTAAATGATCACTGTCAGCAGCAACAAGGCCCAAAATAGTGCTTTGAGCGTGTGCACAATGGACCGTACCAATGTGCGCAATGCGAGAACAAAGCGAAAAATTCGGATGAGCTGGGCCGTCTTCAAAATTCGGGTAAGGCGGATGATGCGCAAAGCACGTAGGCCGGACACCCCGGAGCTGTCATTGCTCCCTTGCAAGAGCTCGAGAACCATCTCGTAAAGGGAAGTCGACACGATGAAAGCATCCAAGAGGCTCCACGCCCAGTCCCGTGAGCAAAAGAACTGCCGTCCATAGGCTGCTGCCCGAATGAGCAGCTCGATTGTGAACAGAATGGTGTAAGTGTACTGAAAAGCCTGTATCACCGTCGGACGCGGTACCCCGGAGAGACCGAGCTCCACCTCGACACCGATGAAGACGGAGTTGGTCAGAACCACCAGCGCAAAGAACGTATCAAACATCTGATGATCCACCACGCGCCGCAAGTAGCTTTTTGGTGGTTCGGCTTCGGCTGATGAAGCTTCTGATTGCCTGATCCGAGTTCATGCACCAGGGCGACCCTTTAATTGCCAGGAATGACCCAGTCTTAACTCCAGCCCCGCCTGCGAACTTCGGTGTGGATCTTATTGGCCTCGTCCTTTAGGTGCCGCTCGTGGAAAGAATAGCTAGCCAGAGAGTGCTTTCGATTCGAGCTAGTGGGAAAGGTGTAGGAGTGCAGTGGGCGAGATGACCGAGCAGAATCAGCACTCACTCTGCGTGTAAAGTCGCCGTGCCCAGGGATGCTAGACACCTTTGTCAACAGGCCAGATGGCGCCACGTCCTTCAGCACCTGAACAAGCGTCTCATGCTGCAACCTCAGCGTTCGCATTGTCTGTTGCATAGTCTCTACCTGGTTCTGGATGATGAGTTCCAAGTTCTGCCTCGACGACGAAGAAAGCGAATTGGGCGATGTTTTGATGTGCCGCTCCGAAGCAGCTCCATCAGACTTCGCTGCGTAAACTTCACCCGTCTGACATACGTCTAGCAGTGAGAGATCTGATTGCTTCAGCCTTCCATCCTGCACGGTGCTGCGCGGGACCTGCAGGACCTGCCACGGACCCAAGCAATACAACTTCTAGGAACTGTGGCCGATGGCAGCTTCATTTTGCAAGTCTAGGTGTCGCGCGAAATTCTTCAGGTATTTCGGAACGATGCCCTATGAAACTGACTAAGTTGTTCTCAGGTGGAGCTTAGAATGGAACAGTGGCCAACCCCTTTCATTTGTGCTTATTAACTGCTAGCCCACCTGCACAGTTGGCGAGCTGGCTCCGTTCGCAGCCATGGCAAGCCTCTTCAAAATAGGGCGCTGTTCACCTGATGTGCACTTGTGTCCGTCATGGTTGAGATTTCCAACTTATAACAGGCAAGTAACCCAGCGAAAGGTACGCGAACAACATTCCACCCTTCAAAATGCGCATCCGCTGAGACAGCCGGCAACAAACGAAGGCACTTTCGCGGTGAACGAACATGCGAGCATGACATAGATGCATAGAGTGAGGCAGAGTTTTCCTTGCGACGGCTGTGTATGGCATGTGGCCCAGCTTTGCTGACCACACGCCACGCCTCAGGTTGAAACATGAAGGATACAGTATGCGAAGGCTGGCATCTGCCTTGACTAGTAAAACTGTCCGCTGCAGGTTTCCGAAAAGCTTGTGCAAGACTTCGTGCGCTAGTTTCAGCACTCATAGGACCCGTCTGTTGTACCGGGCAATGGCGAAAACCTGCTCGGCACAACAAGTGCAGATCACTCTTGATAAACTTGCTACTGCACGGAAGGAGGCTAACCGTTAAAGCTCCTTCCAACGACCCATTAGGGTCGGCTTCTTCGACGCAGGACGGAAGCTCCTTGAACTCGTCATCTGCTCCAAGAGAGCAGCCACGCTTTCTTTCAGCGTGTTCAGCTCCCCTTCGACGTATGATTGGAATTTGCCCTGGCTAGTTATCAACCAGTTCTGGTCCTGAAGGATTTTGCCGACATCCATAGCACTTGCCTGGCCACGAAATCGAAGGCATCCCATAAAGAATTCTTCAATATCAATGGCACCACCACCATCGGTGTCCAGCAGCTTGAAAAAGCTCCATGCATCCCAAACATCCAAGCCAAGGGTCTCCAAGTAGCCTTTAACCTCGGGCGTGTTGATTTTGTCCTCAAACATAGCATAGGTGATCGAACCTGTCTCGGTCGCCCCAAGAGAGCTGAACACGGCGCGCAACTTGCTTAAATGGGTCTCCTTGTTGTCCAGCAGGGACTGCACAACCGTTGCGTGATCATTCTGTGCAGACTCCAGGGCGGTCGTACAGAAGACAGCAGTCACCACCTGGGCTGACTAACTAACTAACTCTGTTCCGGTGCCGACACCACCTGGGCTGCTTTTATTTCCCCTGTGTTGCTGAAGCTGACCATCTCAGAGGCCAAGGTCTTACGAAGCATTCTAACAGAAAGCTTGATGATTTGACTGCCGCCAAGCCTCATTTAGAACAGCAAAGTATGTAAACGAGAAGAACACAAGAAATGCGATGCCCCAAACTTCCGACACATGTCGCAAGGGAGCAATCACCTCTTCCCAGCTCACACCACCGGCGATGCTCATCAACAGACTCAACATGGTGTCATAAAGGCTGCTGAAGTAACGCCGTGCCTGTTCGTTTGCTTCTGCTGGCAGAAGGTGGCTTGGATCAGCCAGAGCTTCGTTCACTGCCGATGTGAATATAACCGAGAACACGTACACAATGAGAAACAGCAGAATCAAAGCCCAGAGTAATGCCTTGAGCGTGTGAAAGATTGAAGTCACCAGGGTCCGCAAGGCCATGACGAAGCGGAACACTCGCACGACCTGCACTGTTTTCAGTATCCTGGTGATGCGGATGATGCGGAAGGCCTCCACAAAAAGACCAAAGTCGAGGCTCGTGAACTTCCATGCAATGCTGCAGTTCGGACAAAGCCGCACACAAAGCTACCACTGCACCATGCTACGGCATGCTACGCTTTCCTTACTCCAGGATCGTGACTTGCAAGTGCCGCGCCGTCGACTCGTGAGGGACTAGTTTGGACATTCGGACTGTCCTCATTGCCAGCATGCACACCCGCCTCGAGGTGTGTTGCAGTGGCCGGTGCCCTACCACCCCAATTCCATAACGAAAAGTCGCCTCACCCAGAAACGCGCCCCTGCCAGGCCCCTGCAAAACAAAAACACGAAACGAGAGCACCGCGCGCGTGTCAGCACTGTTAAGAAACCTCAGCGCATCTCAGTGTTGTAAGCTGGAGTCGTGCGACTCTGTGCGCAACGGCATCAATGCTCTCCAAGTTTGAAGTTCCTGCTACCCGAGCTGACGCTTTTAGCCCGCACAGTGTGCGAAAGAAGGTCTTCTTCATTTGATACTGCGCCCTTGTAAGCTGCCGCTCGACTATGCCAGATACACGGGCTTTCGAGCAGTAGAACAAACAGGAAATTGCCGCGGTCAGCGAGCATGATTCGTTTCATGAAAGCAGACACTTCGCAAGCACTGCCCAGGCGCCTTCAAGCTGGAGACGCCGTCAATGCCACTTAGCATTTCTGAGCCTGTTGCCTGCACGGCCTCAAGGATATCGAGCACGACATCTAGGAGAGCTCCTACAACGATGACCACATCGACGAGAGCCCAGATCCAATCGTCAGAAATGAAAAACTGCATGCCGCCTGCGGCCACTCTCATGGCAAGCTCGGCTACAAACAGAGCTGTGTAGATGTACTGCAGAGTCTTGAGGATGACGTGGGGGTTTGGATCTGTGATGCTTCGTTGCACCTCGACACCAAGAAAGACAGCGTTTGTCATCACCACGAACCCGAAGAAAATGTCGAAAGCTGGATGGCCAACGATCCGTTGAGCAAGAGGCGTATGTGGCACAGCCACTTCAGTTTGATACACAGACATTCGACTGTGTACCTTCTGGGCGTCCTGTCTCAAGCCAAGATCATGCTGCGTGTAGGAATTAAAAAGCGATGCTGAAGGAGAGGCGCTGCTTTCTGCGGTACCTTGCAGCGGCGGGGACTTCAGCCGCGTCCGAATTGAATCCACCTCGTTCCGAATTGAATCCACCTCGTTCAAGTCGGTTGGGAAAGCTTGCTCACTCTCGGATCCGCCGAAGAGCTCCATCGATGCGAGCTCCTGCTCCACAGTTGAACAGTGGTAGAGTATCTCCTTCAACAAGTCCTCCTGATTAGCTAATTTCCTCAGCGTTTTCTCGTTCTGCTGGGCCCAGACCATGAAGTTCTGTTCCAGCAGAACGGCCACTTTATCTGAAACAAGGTCCGCAATCTGCCCCTCAGGAGTCCCACCCTCTCCATCCTCACAGGGCATTGCAATCTAAAGTGCGCACTCCCGAAAGCCTACGGTTTGGGGTTTAGGGGCAAACATCCGAGAAGTGCCGTCGAACAGTGAATTTCTGAGGAATTGAAAATGACTGGCAGTCAGAGGAGTTGGTTCGGCGATGCCGTTCGGCCACGAACTAGTAAAAGACTTCGGAAGAAGCTTACACATCCAGCTCGACTGCACGTGCGAAAGACATTTGCCACACACACACATCGGGCAAAGCATCGAGCACAGAGACTGCAAAGAAGGACGAGGCGAATAGGAAGTCAGCTACACGTAACACCTATTTAGTAAGCGTCTGGATATGAGGTGCGCTCTCGACTCGCAGCGGGGGCCACCAGGTGGGTGAGTTCCGCTTGCAGAAAATACTGAACGACTCAAAGCTACAGTCACACCAAAACAAAGTCCACCAGCCATAGTGGAGCAGAATTACAATGATATCAAAAAGACCAGGAAGTACATGGCGAAAAGGAGTGCTCGCCGACTCACTCAAAGACTACAAGAGATCGCAACGTGGCAGAACCAAGACACACAAGCCTCGCGGAAGTTGTGAGACCGCTCACGAGGCAGGTCCATGGTCTGGCTGTCTCACTACACGCAAGCCTTAAAAAAACGGAGGTCTGACCCTCTTTGGACAACTGCAGCTTTGACTCAGTCAACCACTGCACAAACCATTCCGCGAAATTTCAACTAAAATCGAGCCGAGAAGGCTGCAAGCAGCCCAGATAGGAGAAAGCCGACAGCAACTTCAGGATGCATTGCCGAGCTGTTGGGCTGTGGCGCTAGGCAGCATGCCTCCGCCACGTAGCTGCTGGAAGTTGCACCTGGCAAAGTCATTCGTCTTCCCAGCCGCATAATCTGTCGACATCGTGTGTCACAAACCGGCAGATCGACCAGTCTACTGCGAGTTTGGCAACGCGTCCTGAAGTTTGCGGCCTGCAGCTGATATACATATGTATGTATGTGCATGTGATATTATGTGATAGATGTGTATATATATATATATACATATGTATCTCTCTCTTTCTCTATCCTGGGCATAGGGGGCGGTAAAGGCCCCTGGGCTGAAAAAAACATGTATGTAGCTCTTTGCTTTGCTCTGGGGTAAGAGCCACAGGCAGTCCCTGTGGCCCGCTCGTGTATGTATCTCTCTCTTTCTTTCTGTCTCTTGTCTTGTCTTTAGGACGGGTGTCAAGCTCCCCGTGCCGACAAGCGCACCCATGCTTAGAGGCTTTGTAGGGAAGTGTGAAACCAGGGTGAAGGAAACGCAACAGGTATGGATGCATGGCCAAATAGAAGCACATGGATGCTAGGTCAGAGGGAAAGGGGCTTCCCCCGATGATGCTGCTCGAGAACACTTGGCAGGACTCTTCTCTCAGCAAAGGTTGATCAATCATATGATCACATACACGCAAACAACAACATTGAGTGACACGAGACTGTTCCTCGACCAAGTTGATACTGGCTCTCTCTTGCTTGCTTACTTAGGGGCATAGGGGCCCGTCAAGCGCCCCCCCCTATAGGGGGGCGGCGGGTCAAACTTGAGCCTCTCTCTCTCTCTCTCTATCTCTCTCCCCACGCCCTTTGTCTTGCTTGCTTGCTTGCTTGCGAAGGCGTGTGGGTCCCCGAGGAGACGCGCTCTCTCTCTTCGGCTTCGGCTTCGGCTGCGAGGGACGAGTCCGCCAGGCGGACCCGGGCCTTCGGCCCCCCTCTCCCCACTGCGGCGGTGGAAGAGAAGGCTTTGGGGTCAGAGGTCGGCCAACGAAGACAAAAGGCGTGTGTGAGTGGTAGTGTTTGCCTGGCAGGAATCCCCCCAAAGCCCTTTACACTAACGCGCTTCCCGGCCTCATCGCCGCGCCCTCTAAGGCTGAGTCCTAAGTTCCTGCGACAGGCAAAAACCCCCCACTGAAACGAGTGCACGGTGAACGTCCCCCCATAAACCACAACACTCTAAGGACCACGCCAAAACAACGAAACCGCTAATATGCATCACCTGGGGTCGTCACCTATGCTGCAAAGTCTCTTTCTAGGTTCCTCTCTCTCTCTCTCTCTTCCGGGCTTGGAGGTCGGGCCAGCGTTCAGGGCACTCCCTCCGTGCGCGCGCGCACACCCGCTATTCGCGGGTAGCCCCCCCAGGGTTTGGCCCTAGGATGGCTCGGCTGTACATTGCGGGGTTTGCCACACATTCAGAAAACAGCTCTTCAGGTACAGGACTATCAACATGCGAGTGTGGCTCCCCCCTTCTCTGCTGCAGTACCAAGCCGAAGCCCTTTAAGTCCGCAGGACAAAGACACAACAGCTGCATGCACAGACGCTCTGAGGGCCCGGCCAAGGACAGTGGGTTTACAACAAGCAATCCGATTCCTAGCTACATCACAGCAGGAATCTGTCCTTGGTTGTAGCACTGTACCCCCCCCCCCCCAGTCCTCTGCTCGAAGGAAAGAGCGCTGTACGAGCGAAGTGCTATGCACGAGGCCCCCGTTTCCCCCACTACGCTCCTACGGCACTTAGTAAGGGCCGTGACGTCCGTAGTGAGCTCGCTCTCTCTCTCTCTCTCTCTCGACCGGGCGTGGGGGCAGAGCAGCGTCCTGGCTCAAGCCCCCGTGCGAGTTCGCACACCCGCGTTTCGCGGGATTTCGCAGTCCCCCAAGAAGGTTCTTCCTTTTCAGGGCTCGGCTTTACAGAGGTTTAGAGGGTTCTCGAGGCTCTCCCCATGTGTGCAGCAGTAAAAGTTTCCCCCCCCAGCAGACAGATCAAACACAGTATACGGAGAGCCTCTCCCCCTTCCGGACTCTGGTTCTCTGCACAAAAGTCACTACCAACGGCGCTGAGAACTGAGGCCCGGGCCAACATGAAGCTGCAAGACAAAGATTTAGAAGGACAAACACAGAAAATACTATCGACAGTTCCCCCGGCAGCTTGAGTTGGCTCTGTATGTGCTACTCGGAAGGCATGTCCCCTCTGAGTATCTTGAAGCGGGAGCGGAGTACGACGTTGATGCTACATAACATCTCCCCCTTTAAGAACTCAGTAGGGTCCATGTTTTCCATACAGGGCTGCCTGTAGTCTTCGTCTACGGTGACTCCCGCCGTCATCATCATCTTGACGCGGGCTGCGTGATCGCCCTCTCTCAGTACTCGTTGGTCTCGTGTGTCCCCCTTCCGAGTGCCCGTGCCATGGGACTGTTGGCACTTCACTCTCCACCGGATGCCATGGAACCGTCGGCGCCTCGCTCTCCGGCTGGGTTGGTAGTGTGGCGAGGTTCCCCACCGCATTGACTGCCGCTTGTAGGCTTGGCGTCATGAGGGCTGCCATTTCTTGCCCGGTGAGCGCTCCCCGCTGCTGGTCGGCGATCTCGTGCTGGATCGTCCCCTCCTCCATGCTGCCGCGAAGCTCCTCCGTACGGTCGGCGTGGTTCGCGGCCTCCCTGCTGTAGTCTGGCGCCTCCCTTTGCGCCGGTTGTTGGTTCTCGGCTTCGGCTTCGGCTTCGAGGGTTGAGTCCGCCAGGCGGACCCGGGCCTTAGGCCCCCCTCTCCCCCACGCGGTGGTGGTAGAGAAGGCTTGTGGGGTCAGAGGTCGGGAAACAAAGACAAAGGTTTGTGTGAGCTGTGGAGTTTGCCTGGCAGGAACCCCCCCCTAACCCTGAACTTTAGCCCGCGTCCCGGCCTCATCGCCGCGCCCCCTAGGGCTAAGTCCTAAGTTCCTGCGACAGGCAAAATCCCCCACTATGGTCTGGTAAACGGTGGTCGCCTCCCGAAAAAACCACAACACTCTAAGGGCCGAGCAACGACTATAATGCAGTAAGAACACAGTTGTGGGCTGACTCCCCCGTTGCAAAAGCTTCCATCTAGGTTTCTGTTGAAAAGTTGAGCGAAAAGGTCATCCCCCAAAGTGGTGCCGGCAAGTCTCTGACGCAATGCCAATTTGTGCAAGTGCAAGGGCGTGTGGCCCTGTTGGTAGTTAGTCGGAATGGCTCCAGCGGCCCGTCTTGAATTAGGCTCATCATTGTAAGCTCGCAGAAAGACTGTTGAAGAAACTTCCCCCGCTCATTGCTTGTAGGTCACGTCGTGGTATCACCCCGCATATGCGCTTGTACACGTCTCACAGCATGCCACATGGGTCCAGGTAGTAGTCGGACCTGGTTGGGGTCGCGTTGTGTGCCCCCCGGTCGTCTTTCCCCACCTCGTCCTCGGTCTCGTTGTCTTGGGCTGCGGCTTGGTAACGATGGTCGCGCCCCAGCATCCGTGGAACTGTTCGAGCCCCCCACGGTGCTCGGCTTTTCGGTTGTCGTCGTCTTCTCCTCGTCGTCGCCCCAGTCCACTTCCTCTTCTTTGAAGCTCTCCGTGGCTTCCGCAGTCGGGTTCACGCGGGCTATATCTGTTGAGCTCCCCGCCTTCATCTCATGCTTGATCCGCTTCCCCTCGTGAGCTGTGTCTGTTGAGCTCCCCGCCTTTATCTCACGCTTGGTCCGCTTCTTCTCCACTGCGCGTTGGTTGGCCTTCTTGTCATTCTTCAACTTTTTGGTCTTTTTGTGGTCCTTCTTGTCCCGGTCCTTCTTCTCCGTCTTGTCCCCCTTTTTCTCGGCTTTGCTGCCCTTCGCCCCCTCCGTGAGTGTTGTGGGTTGGTTCTTGTAGCATTGCTTTGCTTGGCTTAGCATCGCCCCCACCTTCCACGGGTGTTTGGCTATATACCAAAGGAGCTCCGCGACGATCTTTGGGTTCCCCTCCTGGACTATGTCGACGAGTTTGTCGGCTTGTCTGCCGGTCTCTCTTCTCGCATTGTGCCTTTGCACATATTGCTCCCACTCCTGAGTGTTGGCCTCGTCGAGGATCTCCCCCGTTATGCGGTCTTTGTATTTCCCCGTTTTCCAGTTCTTCTTGATGTTCTTCCCGATCCACCGGTCCAGCGGGTCTGGTTCGTACAGGAGAGCTCTCCCCTTTTCAGTCTCGAAGCGAACGTAGTCGGAGTAGGGCTTTGTCCTCCCCGCGACTTCGCAAGTCCCTCCCCCATCGGGTTGGTAGAGGTCATGCTCATCAGCCACGTCCCTCTGCTTCCGTATGTTGCTGGGTGCCGCCGTGCTGGCGATCCCCCCCGTGGCAACACGTTGTTTGTAGCATGAGGCGCCACTGTCGTGGCTTTTGTGGCAAAAAGGTCCTTCAAGGCATGCTCGACATGTCACCCCCATGGCCTTAAGTTTCTCCGCGACTGCACACTGCTCCTGCCAGGTCGTCTTGGTTCTGCCTGGCTTTGCCGATGGGTCTCTCTCTATTCGGCTTCTCCCACCTCTGGGGCTGTCTTTCCCCCCCGGCTTGGATCTTGAAGAGCTCGACATGGATCGTGAGGTGGTAGTAGGACAAGGTCTCCCCGTGGTCCACAGTGCTGAAGTATGCTCCGTCCCCCTACTGGCGGGCCACCCTCCCGGAGGAGGGGCCGCGGTCAGGTTCGGGAGGGTGCGCTGGCAAAGGGGCCTCTTAAGCAAGACGGCAGCGGGCGGAGACTCAAGCACCACTGGGTCAAGGCGAGGGTGGCTCCTCCGGGGTAACAGCCCAGAGTAACCCCCTGCCTCTCCCCCCCGGCACAAGAGGGCGAACAGACCCCCAAGTACAAGGTGTGGCACTTGAGCCAAAATTCTCTCTCTCTCTCTCTCTCTCTCTCTCTCACTGTCAGTGGGCGGAGAGATTCCACTTCGTTCCATCATGACAATCCTACCACTGAGATCATCCGCGGCCCTGGCGCATCAAGCAAGATTTCCTTCATCTCCGTTTCACAGTGATCGAAGAGGAGGCTGGGGACTCGCATGGCCTTCAAAGCCTGGCAAAACAAGCACGAGAGGTTTAAGCTGGTTACCGAGCAGTGGCGGCCCTGGCGGCTGCTGCTGAGATCGCAGCCCCATCCCATGATGACATGGTGATTTCGTACTTGTCCTGCTTCGGGCAAGCAAGTCAATGCAGGCGTGGGGGGCTCTTGAAAGGCTCCAGAGCCCTAGTGGCCCTGGTGTCCTTATCGTCGGCCCGGACCTTCAAAGTAGACCGAACTCGCACCGTTTGCTAAAACACTACAAGTCAAGTCGTGTGATTCCAGCATCTATCCAGGTGCCTGGAGTCCAGCAAGCAGGTTGCCGTGCGTCTCGTTGAGTGGCTTCGGCGTGCTCATCTCAACAAACTTCGCCCACCTTTGGAACTTTGCGATCGTTTTCAACACTTAAATCAGCTGCTGAGCAAATCTTCTGATTGGCAGCCGCCTCTTTCCGCGCGCGGAATCGGGGCCGGCAACATCCAGATGGTCCAAGGAGCCCTGCAATGCCGGTCTACTTTACAGACTTTCGACTGTCTTAATGTCGAAACTGTAGAAGGCTTTCCAGAGGCTTCATGCCCGTCGAAGTCCAACAAAGGAGAACCATTGTGGAAGCCTCGAAGAGCTGCAAGTCGACTTGCGCCTGCACATGGGACGTCGGAGGGAGGCGCCCCCCAGAAGACTCTCTTGTGGTTGCGCCTGCTTCATCTCCTGGAGGAAGTCGAACATGCTGTTGCAAATCGCCTCCGCGCTGCCCACCTCGTTCATTGAATGCTCATGGCGGGATGGAAGCAGTTCCCTCACCCATTGTTCACAAGAGTGCTTGGCTACGGAGTTACCATGATATACTGACAGACTGTTAGGTTCAGGGCCACCAACAAATCTGAGGAGAAGGCAGTGACGGCATCGAGTTGTGGCGCCAGGGCAGCTGCGAAAACGTCGCCATATGCGCGGCATAGCGGCATTTCTGCATTTCCCACCCTGGAAATTCACAGAGGTCTAGCCCGACGGCCAACGCCCAAGTTCGGCAAGTGGCCTTGGCCCGCAGATGCTCCCAAAGCTGTCGTAAACCTTGCCGTCTTGCGGGCACTCCCGTCTTGAGATAGCCCAACTCAAGCAGGATAAATCACCTTCAGCTGCGCAGCCTGTTTGACGGTCCGGTAGTCGTCGTGGCCTTGCGTTGGGCTCGAAATCATATGCACTCCCACCATCCCCAACATCAAGAGAAACACTCAGAAACAACGAAAAGTCGCAACAAAGCGTATTCCCCGAGATGCTACCCAGAAAGCCTCATGGAGACAAGGATTACAATCAAATTCACAAGGTGTGCCTATAGGCTTTCGTCTCACTCCAGGGTTCCCCTGTGCGGAGCAGCATCATGCTGCGACGCACTGCCTTCCAGACCGCCCTTGAAGAAGTGGCTGCATTGTGCAGCAAAGGCTGCCTGCCCGAGCTTTTTCAGGTCGCGATCGATTGACCCGCAAAGTGCTGGTCGCTTGCACTCGGAACGAGGCTACAGCGGCTACAGCCGTGCAAGCATGCTTCGGTCGCAGGCTGGCTGCCAGGCAGCACCCGGCAAGACTTCAACGATGACATTCAGCGGCAGAGACCCCATGCGTTGCACATCAAAAAACAGCACTGGGACATCGTGACATGCCGCGTCCGATGCTGTGTCATAAGCGGCCTGAACCAAAAAAAACAGGCAGCCTTCGTTCGGTCCAGGGGCTTGCCCATTCCATCCACACAGCTCATGCCTGCCACATTCTGACAAGTTGTGACAGACAGGACAGAGTGCTGATCAGTGCACAAGATGAACAAGATGTCTGAGCAGCAGCAACAAACACTCTACGACCAGGGGCAACAACGAAAAGCCCTGAGAGAAGTAGCTGCAAGAGCTCCGATTGAACGAAACTCGCCTCCAGCTGGACGCAATAGCAAATCCGAACAAAGCAGCCTGTTGCTGCATTCCGCGTTGCTACTCTGATGAGCGCAGATAGTCGGACAGACAGACAGACAGACAGACAGACAGACAGACAGGCAGGCAGGCAGGCAGGCAGGCAGGCAGGCAGACAGGCAGAAAGGCAGACAGATTGATAGATAAATAGACAACTTGACTAAATGCATGTATGTTTGCGTGGATGCGTGCATGCACGCAGGTAAAGTCCAGTCAAGAGTAGCGAAGTTCTCGCGGCGAAAGCGGGCATGCGATTGCAGCTACACTTGCCCCGTCAGCGCCAAGCGGGCCTCGGCAGAACTCCTTTCTAGCAAGGAGTGCATCCTGCACCAGGTGTCACAACGACGTGGCAGGGCTTGTGGTGGAATGGAAAAGCTGCTGCATGACGAGTCAGTCCATGCCGATGGCCAAGGCTGCCTTTGCCTGCTCCTCCACCCCCTGGAAGCACGGCTGTTGGAAGGTTAACTGGCGGTCAAGTGTGGCTCTCTGACAGTTTTGGGCTGGGTGCCTGCTCTGTCTGCGTGTGGCCCATGATCTGCTGTCCGCCAACGACTCCTTGCGACATCGAACAGGAATCGAACCCATGGAATCTATCGCAAAGTTGTACTTTCTGCAAATGGAAAAGCAGGAAAGCTGATGCGAACTGAGCGCGTAACCTACTTCACTGTATGGGCAGCCATTCCCTCGGCAGAAGACCCCACCACGAGGGGGCCTGATTCGCAGAAAGCGAGACATCATGCACTGACCCTTCGTGATGAGAACTAAGCAGAGCTGAGCTGAGACTCAAGCAGCATCATAGCAGCCGGCAGTTCACTGGGTGCTCCATCTTTCTCCACCTAAGGATGGGCTCGCACTTCTTTTCGCAACGGCCTGGAGCAATCAACCAAGGACTGTTGTTGCAAAGAGAGTTGCTAGGCCTCCGGCAGTCAGGGCATAACACACGCCCAAGATGTTCGCCAGAAGGCGAACCATCCTAGGCAGTATCGATTGCTGCTGCGATTGGAGCGGGACCTCCTCCTGACCATGTCCTGAAACCGGGTTCAAACTAATTCCGTCCAATTCCAGTGCGATCTCCTCACCTCTCCGAGTCAGAGAAATGTTCGCTCAGAAGGCGTGACGTGATGTATGCAAGATCCTTCGGGTCTACTTCAATACACCTCGTGACTCTCGTCGTCATGCGCTTTTTGGTGCTCTCTGCGAGCATTTTATAGCAACAAACAAAGATTCACCTACAGTGCTGGCGAAACTTGTTCCACCTAACGAGACTTTGAGCGAACTGGCGCTGCCAGGTCATAACAGTGTCACCGGACACGTGGACACGATGGCGAACTGGAGATCAAGCCGCTCCGGGTTCCGGGCTGCATTCAACGGACGCCTGCACAGGCACAGTCCAGAAAAAGGCCCCGTCAGCATCCATCCAGACAGTGTCTGAGGGCCTACAATCTAAAAGGAGCGCATCATGCAAGGACAACGAAAAAAACCATGTAAACAGCATGACCTGGGTGGCTTACATCGAGACCTTTTCGCGGAACGTCGGGCATGTTGTGAAGCCCTGGCAACGGTGGCCTTTTTCAGGCCGTTGAATTAGCCAGGAAAGGGAATTGAAAACCCAAAATCTGGTCAAAGCGTACAGGTCACTAGGCGAGGTTAGGCCCGAAACTCGTGCACGGAAATTCCCTTACCAACTTCTTCTTTCGGGTCGCCCCAAACCTGTGAGCTTCCGGCTGTTGAACTCAGCAGCTTAACTGCTGAATTTGTGAAACGGCGGCCGTGTGGCACGGCCAGGTTTGCTTACATTTAGTATCTGCCCGCCTGATCTTTGTCTGTCTTCCCACATGCGGTCTCTTCTTGTTTGGGGAATGAGGGAATCCTGCTCTCTTGTGCTGCCAACATGACCGAATTTACCTGCCACCGCCTGTCATCGACACAGCGACTTTGCACCGAGTGGCCTGGGTAGCGGGTAACTTGCACAGCATTTAACCGAAACACACGATTCTCTTTTCCGCAAAGGCATGACGAGGTACGGTATTCTACTCCAAACGCTTGAGCACCGCCAAAGATTCGAGAAATGCTGCGCAAGCCTTGAAAATATCACCCAAGGATATCCAAGGATCCGACGATGCAAATTCTGCTGGTCTCGTGCACGACCCCTGTGGCCGAGGCCCTCCTGACGAGCAAATCCGACGTCTTGCCTCAAGCAATTCACGTTTGCAAGGCCTTCCGAAGGGGCCTGATCCGATGAGAGTCCGACCTGTCTTCTCATCCTCACTGCGCTTGGAAGAAGTCGTCGGTGAAACGCTTCGATTCCTGGCCCACAGGTCGCTGCTAGGCAAAAGCGGGTTCGACAACTCAACATGCCAATGATGTTGGCCTCCACAACCGAAGTTCCGATGCCTGTGGCCTCTTATGATGCCGCCTTTATCGTGGTCGTGGTCACTGCGTTGAAGACAACCACGATAAGGGAGGATGCTAGAACTGAGAAGAAGGATGCTGGTGATGGAGAGGAGGATGAGGAGGAGGACGAGATGCTCAACCCGTGTGAAGCCCTGGCAGTTGGAATTTGAGAATCCCATCAGAGAGTCCTGGACCGTCTTCCCCTTTCACACACGCCAGGGCTTGCAAGCCATGAGCTAACAAGTTTATGTTTAGGGTCTACGGCTGGTCCGCCAACCGACAACATGCTGATACTTTTGCGAGCGCCACGCGACGCGTCCTCGTAAAGATGCGAGGATCACGACGAGGGATATATTTCGAGCACAGACACTGACCTACGTGTCCGAAGCCTATAGTCACATAGCACTCCTCGACGCCTAGCTTAGGACAAGCCTCGACGACTTCGCTCTTCTTTCCCTGGACTGCCGCCCTTTCTGTTCAGGGCTGGGATCTCAGACTGAGACTGCAAGACCCAACATCGAGAAGAACCCTGACTTGGCCGTTACACTTGTCACCTATGTTCTGGCAGGGTGGTCGCAATCGCAGTCCAGTGGTCCCGACTATCTTGAAATCTAGTGACTGCTCCTGTCCCGCCGCCTGAATGCTGACCTCCACCCACTCAATCGATTGCGCGTTCATGTGCTCAACAAACCTGGGCATCGCTCAAGTCTTAGGCGAGAGGGTCCGGGAAGTCGATGAATTCTTTTACATGCCGAGAAGCCGATGTGCATACAATGAAAGAAGCTCTCGCAGCTCGGGGTCCTGCAGGGTAGGAAAGGACGACCCCGCGAATAATCAATCGTGAGCACCCTAGATGTACTGGAGTCACTATGGCTGCATGCATTTGGATGCAGGACGACGCAATCTGCAGCTTCAAAATACGTTCATGTCAACGTAGGGCGCCTTATGCACGAGTTCGCAGAAGGTAAGGACTTCAATGCGAATCACGCTGGCTTCGGCCATGGCCTACAAGTCATGGCAATTCCCGGAGAAGCAGACCGAAATGTAGTGAAGAGCTGTGCCAAAGCTGGCCTGGGCGACGCCGACGTGCTGGAAGGGACTCCAGAGAGCCACTTCGCACAAATAGTCCGCCTTGTGGTCTCAAGAGCTCTTGCTCTCAAAACATGCGAAGAGAGCACCCCCTCTCGGGCACTTAAGCTTTTTGGACTAGGGCATGACTGCTCTCAAAGCCGGCACTACTCTGCCTCGCCTTGCCCAGCGCCTCAGATGGTCGACCACAACCAGGTCTCTTATCTAGAAGTCCGAGGGTGTTGCTGCAAATCGAAATTGTTCAACACTCAGTACGTCAAGACATGCTTTAGGTGGAAAGTCGAATGAGCCGTATGGCCGTCGTTATTCGTGGGCCGCTAGGGTCTTGGCTTATATCAGAAGGTCTTTCGGTGGAGTTTCGGGAACTAAAATGTGGCTGCCAGCAGGATTTCTGTCGAGCTGCAGTGGACATGTTCGGGTCCACGTCGGCATCTGCTTGTGGGTCAGCAACGGTCCTTTCAACATCAGCTACGCGATCTTGATCTACACGGAGTGGCCAGAAACTGCAACTTTCTCCCCTGGCCTCCGAATCTTTGATGTGTCTCTTTCATGAACTGTGTAGCGAATGGCTCCAGTCTCAATGAAGAACATGTGCTTGGAAGCATCGACCAGACCTTAGTGGTCCCACCACAGCGAGATATGACATTCGCATGTGCATGTACTCTGTGTGTATATATATATACATATACATATGTGTGAATATACATACATATATATATATATATATATATTTGTTTATATGTATACATGCATGTGTAGCTATGTGTATTGATAGACGGAGACAGACAGATGCAAGTCTCTATGCATATAGCGGTGGGCTGCTATATGGATAGGTGTACGTGCATGTGTGTATACGTCTGTATGTACATATATATATATATATAGCTAAGTAATGCAAGCATACAGGTGTGTGCGTGCACACTGCAGCAGTATGCAATACGACACACCTCAACACAACACAAGGGACAACACAAAACACAAGACTGAATAATAGCATAAGCCATAAGCATACATCACATACATCCATGGATCTATGCACCCGTGTGCATGCATACACGCATGTGAATGTGTGGATGTGTGTAAGTATATACAGTTGTATATGGGTGCATGTGAGTATGCATGCATGCATGCATCTATATGTGTATGTGTACATGCTCATGTGATGATATACGCCTTCCTGACTAGCATGCATTCCTCGATGCTAGATCCGTCCTGGGTCACCCTTAGTGGAACTGTATCATTTCTTACGGCCCAAACCCTCACCCATGCGCCCAAGTTCTCTCTTCAAGTCATGCTTCAGACTGTTCGGCTACACCACACAGTTACTAGGCCCTTCAAACGACCTTCATTACTTGGGCTTGGCGCTGAGATTCGCGGATGCAGCGATGGAACAAGGAGAGACGATTCAAGCCATCCACTTTTAAGTCCGCTGGAAGCGTGTGCGTGTGTGTGTGGCATGTGGTGGGCAATGTTGTGTTTGTGTTATTCTGCTGTACATGCGACAAACCTGCATTCACATGTCCATTTTTTCTTAGGTTTTTCTGTTTGCAAACCTTTGTAGGTACATGCTTTGACCCATGGATTTTTCTTGTTTTCATGCTCCTTTCGTTTTAAAGTTTGCAGGGGCACACGGCATCTGCGACCTACCGTGTGCAACGAAGCTACGGTTGCAGATGGGATATCCGACTTGGCCAGTCGGACGTACCTGCAAAAAAGCTGGGCCCCTGAGCCAGCAAGATTAGCGAAATGGATTTCTGTTTTCTGAGGCAGGTTTTAGGTGTGTCCATCGAATGTTTTCATTTAACAGTCATGTTCATGAGGGCATATGCATTCGCTTTCTGCACTTTTGCCGCAATCTGACAAGTACACTCAGCACAGAAGTCATCTACAGAAGGCAGGCGGGTCAGTGGAAGCCTTTCCAGTTGTGTTCGGCAAGAGCTCCCTCATGAGGGCCTTGTCGCTATACGGCGAAGTTGCCGGCCCACCGGGGTTCTTGTGTTAGCAGCTCCGGAAATCATTTCCGTTTCACAACATGTTCAAGTGGAGATCACTGAGTGGAAATCACATTTCTGGAAATCAGATCGGAGTCGCATTCCGGAGTTGCATTTGGAGATCATTCCGGCTTGAGCTCTGCAGTCAGGTGTTGTTCTCATATCCCGCCATGGATCGTGAACGCTCCCCCCGCCGCAACCCTTTCTGGAGCTCCTCCTTGCCTGCTTTGGTCCCACCTACCCCTGAGAGTTGGCAGCACCCCGCACCCCGACCGGCCCCACCAGTGAACAGACCGGCAGTGCTTCAGCCACAGAACCTCACGTGGCAACCCAATCCACGTGTTGCTCAGATTATGAAGATTTCGCCAACCCCCCGCATTCCAGGTCTCCCATCCCCACCTGCTGCAAACTCCCCGAGAGTTTTCGGCCCGATGATGCCCGCTGAGTTTTGCCAGAATCCGAACTATTTGGACTCCCGTTGTATTGCAGGCTTAAACTTGGCTCGTTGGGTAAAGAAGACTGACTGGACAGTTCGAAAGCAGATTGATGGATGTCCGACCCATATGATACCGCTTCACTCGTTGCTCTATCAAGGTTGGAATTCGTATTGGGTGCGCCATATTGCAGAAGGAAAGCCGACTTTCTTCGCAGGCTTCAAGTCGATCGGTGAAGTTGTATTTTGCCACGCCTTGTTTGGAAAGCTGAGAGATGAAGAAGTCGACTTGGATGAGCTTGCTTCTATTGTGCTTGGTACCAGTGACCCCGCTTCCAAGAGCAGGGGTTCGGATTCCAAGTCACAGGCCACACACTTGTTGGCACAGAAGGTTGTTGACTACATGCTAGGTCTGTATCCTCAGGCCTCGGTCGACACAGAGAAGGCAGCCATGGCAAATCAGATCCAGGTTCTTCAACAACAACTTGCGAATTTCGAGAATGCTTCCCCCTCCCGCTCTTCTAATCAAGAGGTTGCAGTTCAGAAAACGTTGCCGATTGAAGAAAGCCCCCCAGGACGTGTGACGGAGTCCGCGCCCTCAGCTCAGAAAGTTCCTGATGGTGCAACTCGCCTTCTTCGTGGTCAGACGGCTGAGCCCAAAACTAGTCTCATGCAGGCATTCCAGAAAGGCAAACCATCGGGGAACCATGCAGAACCTTTGAATGTTGAGACCGATGAAGCTGAGACCCAGGGTCGCAGCCCAGGAAATTCGAGTTCTGCTCCTCAGCCTGAGTATGGAACATCATCGCATGTTGGACAGGTTGTGAAGATTGTTCTCGCGGATCCAAGCAAACGTCACTTCTTGAGTCGCAGTTGGAAGGCTTGCAAGTCGGACAAAGAAGTATCGACCTGGATTGAAGGATTGAACTTGAACAAGAACAATCGACAGAAGCTCCAGACATGGACAGCTCATGTCCAACGATGGCATGCGTTGGATCAGGTTGTTGCCAAATGGGGCGTACCCATCCGTGATATTCCCAAGCTTAAGGCGAATTCCCTGCTCCGTATTCTTGCTGCCGGAACAATTCTTGTGGCTTGACTACAGGCCATACTGGATGCCAGGGACATGTATCGCAGCGGCAATCCGCCACAAGGTTGGTGGAAACGGCACCGAAGTGAAGTGGATTTACTTCGGAATGCTTATTTATTTTTCCAAGGTCTCTACGAGACACCTACCATGTTCGGACGACAGTGGATGGACATTGTTATTTGGATCCGTGGAAAACTCCTTTTGCTTGCTTGTGAGTTCGGGCTTGTACAGTCGCCATTGACCTCTCAGCTACGTTTAAAATGCTCCAGCTACACCTGGAAATTCTTTCAGACGCAGTCGGTGATTTATTGTCGCATCTTTCTCCAGCCTGAGTTACAGAAATTTATGTATGTCGGATCATCATCCCAAACACTGGGCGACCGTGAGCGTACAAGATGGGGGAAATTCCAACAGATCCGGGCCGGCAAGTCAGTGTGTGGTGAACTTTCGCTGTTTTGGCATTATCGACGACAGAATTATCACATGGCCATTCCTCTGTTGATCACGCATGTCCCACAGGTCGATTGTTTGCACACAATTGAACAGACGTTTATCAATTTGCTACAGCCTCGCCTTAATGCTCCTTGGGTTCGCTCTCTTGTCAGAGCAAAACATGCACAGATTGCCAACTCGGATCCAGTCAGATGTGTTCGCAGATTTGTGACTTCATGGAGAACTTTTCGACGCTTTCGACGTCGGAATTTCCAGCTCACTGGATTGACTCCTTCGGTCTTCCGTTCGACACACATTGTTCAGAACATCGTATACAGTTATCAGATTCTGTTTGATTTAGCTTCTGACGGGTTGAAGTCCTTTCTTGCCCAAAAATATCTGCGCAGCAACAGAGTTGACTCGGATTTTCTCTACAGATTATTCAGGATGGCCACTCATCTGGGTGACCCGTTCTATGAGACGATCTGCAGGTCCAGATTGAACACTGTACTGCAATTTCGACAGTTGAGGTGCCCAACTACATGCCGCCCCCTTTCCACTCCGTTCTTGCTGCCGGAAGTAGTCTTCAAACGCTTGGTTCGTGGCATGTTGGGAGATATTTTGGATGTATCGACGGATCGACTGCTGCCGTACCACATTCCAGCGACCTCGCTTGTTGCCAAAAGTCACCCTAAAATCAAAGATGTGTTGTTTTCGCATAAACCAATCTTGCAGTTGTGGGACCCGCATGAGGAGCCGCAAAAGGCTGGTGTCACATGTTGCTGCCACGAGCTTCTTCGACGTCATCCACACCTGACTGTTGTCCAGGGTCACATTGCTTCTTCTGCCACGTTGCTGACCCTGCCACCTGATTTGACTCAGTTGGCCCAGTCCAGTTGCTCCAATCCGGTATTCATGAACGCTACGGATCATTGGACGATGTTTCTTGAAGACGTGAGGCAGTGGATCGATCATCATGGCTTGATGCATTATCCGACTATTGATATTAGAAGTGTGTGGCAGAAGGCATGGAAGATGCACTCACAACACGTCGGAACACATTGGTCGGTTGATCAGGTTCGTGAGTTGAGAAAAAGGACCAAAGGATTGGTGTGGCATGTCCGGGATCATGAAGGCTCGCATGCGCATGTTTTTTGCCCTGTGAAGTATTGGATGATGCTTCAGAACACTTTTACTGCTGAATCGGTCTTCAAGCCATTGTCGTTAAATCCTTCGACGATCATGGTTCAGATGGAACATGCAGTGCCACCTCGGATTCTTGAAACCTTTCCCTTCCGTTTTGGATCTCGTGCTGCCCGTGTGTCATGGGCTTACATTCTCCCCAAGTTCAAGAAAGAATGGAAAGGAGGCAGGCCAATCGTTAGTTTTGCCTCTCACCCGGCTCGCCAGTTCTTGGTTGTGATGGCGCGAGTCACAGAGATGCTTGTTGCTGAGGTGTGTCCTCACACCCGATCTTACAACGATGCAATCTTGCTTTGGCAGAACATACACGCTTTCTTTGAGAAGCGATGTCACAGCTCTGATCAAGACAGACAGAAGATTGCCATGCACAATCAAGACTTGTCAGGTTTTTTCGTGAGCATTCCAAGGGAGCGGTTCATGATCACCTTTCGCATATTGCTTTGTCGTTTTTACGACGTCTCGGATGCGGATCTTGATCATTCCTTGAAAGGCGTTGTGGTGACTGTGGACTTGGAAAACAACATGTCGGTTATGAAAACTATCCGTGGTCGGCATTGCCTGTTGAATGACAAACGAGTTGCCGTCCCAATGGACCTATTTCTGGAGGCTGTACAAGTGTCTTTCAAGTTCAATCTATTCATGGTGGGTCAGCAGGCCATTCAACAAATCCGAGGTGCACCGATGGGAAGCCATTTCTCTCCGGCAGCTTGCCATGCCGTGGTAAGCCTATACGAGCACATGTACTTTGGAAAATGTTTGTTAGAGTCTTCTCGCTTGCCAACCTTCGGCCTTGTGGTTCGATACGTGGACAATCGGATGAGCTTGATTCTTGATCGCCAGGCCAACTATGCTGCTGTACAAGCGTTTCTGCACCAGGATGTATACATACCGCCCATTGTACTTGAGTATGAGGATGGAGACCTTTTCTTGGGTTTTCATGTGGATGTACAGGAACTACGAGTACAGTATGTCCAACCTGTTGAGACCTGGAAGTTCTTACACCCCAACTCTGCCGCCAACACACGGACACTGTTAAGCAGCTTTCGATCCAGAGCTCACTTGATTGCACGTGCTTCTTGGCCGTTGGAGCAACGTGAGGCCGATCTTGATCAGCTTCTACAGTCCTATGTACGACAGGGATTCGATCCGTTGATGATGTACCCCATTCTGAAACGTGTTAGGCTACAGTTTAACCATCTTCGCGCTCGCTCGAGTGCAGTTTAAACAGACTTTGCCTTCGTTGTTGCCCGCGCTTGCACAGTGTCTCAGTCCATGTGCCATTGAGCTGGTTGCTTGCCATGTATCCTTTGCTCGAGAGCTTTTGTGCCTTGTATATTCTGTAGCTTCCTGTAAACTCGACAATGTCCGCGGAGGACAGTCTCAATCTGTTCCCGAAGTCCTCGGGCCCTCCTGGCCCTGTAAGTGGCTCCGTGGAAATGTATATTCGAAAGAGGGTTGCACAAGAGGTGAACCGAGCCCTTGCACCGCCAGACACACTTCCAGAATGGGCACAGCCTACCGGAAGCGCTTCCGGAGGCCGCCGCGCTCTTCCTGCTCCACCTGCCCCTCCTTCTTCTTCGACTCCTTCGCTCCCTCAAGTACATGTGGATGCCGCGGTTCCCCGAGCTCCTCCCCCTTCGCCTTTTCTGACTCTCACTGAAGGTAGTGGATCTTCGGCCCAGTCTATTCAGATTCATGATGAAGGTATGGCAAATCGGGTTATTGCAAGCCTGACCTCTGTTCGGTTGTTTGGCAATAATCGGGACGATCGTTCAAGGAGCCCGGTTTTGAAGCCGTGCCCGCCTCTCCCAAGAAAGCGTCGTCAGCTGGCCGGTGATGAACGCCTACCTATTGAAGATAAGCCGTCATCTTCTGCTCAGCTCGCTATTGTTGACGCCAGCCTTGACAAGTATGCAGTCCCGGATGGACCGGAGCTTCCAGCTCCCTCGACCGAATGGGTTTGTGTTCAGCCCTCTTCAGGACCACCGATTTGGGTCCAATTTCTGGAACCTACAAAGTTGGACAGGCCTGATGTTCAACACTCGATGTGGCCCCAGTTCTATACCATTCGGACTGTTGCAGGAATGAATGTGTGGAATTTCGATCCCACCACCTCAGAAAAAGAAAAGAAGAAGCATTGGTCTGAAATTGAACGGGTGTTGTTACATTACCGGACTGCGATCATGAAGGACGTCAACCGTATCAAAAGTGCGGCTGAAATTGTTGTTCCAGTCCTTCCGACTGGACCCTTTGATCTCCAGGAGAGATGGATAGCCACCATTTTGGCAGGAGCCGACCATCATGCCAACTACTCATGGTCGGATGCCCAGGATTACTTTGCTATGGGCCCGGATGCCAAAAAGCAAATTCAGAGCCTCGCCCGTATTCTATCATCCGTGTCTCGCCTTCGTCCGTTTGTTCGAGAAGATCTCCAGGCCGGTCGTGGATCTTATTGGTTGTTCCCGGGAAACACGGACCCGGACACGGGCCTTGCTGATGATGGTTCACATGAAGCTCCGCAGGGAGTTTTCCTTATTTCAACAACGAGGCTTCCGGATGATCCTGCCACCTGTTTCGCTGTGCCCTTTGTTCACAATACAGTCCCTCAGGATTTGGCCTCGATCATCAATCAGGAAGTTGTGAGACCATCATTCTTCGACAGCGCGGACCGCACATGGGTCCCATCTACCGGCTTTTATGGCCGCATGTCTTGGCCGAAACCTGCTATTCGGCTTCCAAAGCTTGACGGATCCCAGCCGGAGCATTTGATCGCTATGAGAAATTCGATGTTGGGGGCTCGCCGCTTCGGAGGAAAGCAAGTTGATTCTCGCACATGTGCGGCGCTAGGTTGGACCTTTGTGAGGCAACACAATCATTTCAAGGCTGTCAACGCCTCCGATCAAACATTCGGACATTTCGGCGATTTGATTCACGGCCAGGATGGTCGTTGGATGTTTCGTTCCAGTCGGAGTGTCTTAGTCGGCACTGCTGTCTTTTGGACATCGTGGGCACGTGATGCATAAGTGACCGTTGTTGCCTCCTTACCCCCGGATGTCTTCGCTTGTTTTCTTCCGGCTACAGAGTGAATAAGATCAATCGCTTGCCCACATTCTGAATGTTGCACTCCGCCGTGGACCGTACGCTTGAAAACTAAACAGTCCGGATGCTAGGGTTTGCAGTCTCAAGTTGCTAATGCATTGCAGCGTTCTGTGCATCATTTCGTCTTGAGTGCCGAACTTTTGCTCAGTCCCATGTCAACATGACGACCATAGAGCGTAGCCCTTTTGATGTAGATGCGGATGGTTTCAATTTTCAGTCACTGGATGAGTTGGCTGCATATCTATTTCGTATTCTTGATGGTATTCCTCGACGGATGTGGTTGAGTTACAGTCGAAAGAAGGTGCGATCTACAGACCAAGCACATGCAGATCAGATATTGCTTGGCTTGTATTCTGGCGTGCAGTCTCGAGGAAGACTGCAGTTTACAAAGAACACATTCCGGTTCCCTGGCCTTACTAAGTTGATTGTCCGAATGCTACATTATGCTCCCCAATTCTCGGATTTGGCAGTTACCAGTATACAGATCAATCGCAATGTCCGGACTATCCCACACAAAGATTCAAACAACCATGGCCCAAGTATTGGCTGGGCCATTGGAGACTGGACAGGTGGAGAATTATTTGTCGTGGATGACCGAGGTCGCTTTACATATACAGTTGATGATTTCAATTGCAATGTTGCATCGTATGGTGCTCACTTGAAAGGCAGACTCTTGGATGTCAGACAACCTTGCTGCTTTGATGGAAATGTGATTCATGCCACCATGCCTTTCACTGGAACTCGCATCATGATGGTTCTATTTTGTGTCAAGCAACATGTTCCCGTTTCACCCCATGCCTCATGTCTTTCCCTTGCGCAATTTCTTGGTCTTCGTGTTCCTGTCCGTTCCTCTCTTTCCTTGTCTGTCCCCTCTGGTCCTCTCTTTTCTTCTCCTCTTTTGTCCTTGTCTGCCTTTCCTTTCTCCTCGCCTGGTCGTTCCTTGTCTTCGTCGGTTCCTTCTCCTTCTTCCTCTCTTTCTTCTCTTTCTCTTCTGTCTGTTCCTCCTCGTCCGTCTGCTCGTCCTCCGCTGTTGTCTCTCTCTCCTGCCTCCTCTGTTGCTTCCCTCGTGTCTTCGTCGGTTTCTTTTGGTCTTTTCCCTGTGTCCTCTGTTCCCTCCGGCTCCTCCTCTTTGCGGTCTTGGTCTTGCTCCTCCTTTCCTGGGTCTTCTTGCTCTTCCTTTGTTGTTTCTTTCTCTGATCGTGATGCCGACGATTCTGACGAGCAATGTCTGAGTGACATGTCATTGGACGCATAAAAAGACTGTCTTAGGTTCGCTTCGTGCACTCGCATCGTATGTCTCTCACTCTCTTGGCATCGGGTGTCCTGCATGTTTTCAGGCAATTCTGCTGCATGTGCTCAAGAAGTATGCTCCACCACTCGATAGACCATGACCCTTTGCCAGTTTCGTGATGTTTGGATGGAGGAGGCGCCCCGATTCTGCATATTCTCTTTTCTTATGGTACGTAGCAGTGTGCATGTCAGCAAACAGAGATGTGACAATCCCGATTCTTGCCGAAGCCAGCAGCACATCCAGTGGCAGCGATGGTTGATACATGGGATGGGACGATGTTTTCAAGCACACAATTACCATGGACTGTCCAATGACTCTGCTACCTTCAATTTTACACATCTTCTTCCACGATGCAGTGAGTCTTTCCTGTGCCTGTCAGTGCAGTGTCGTACTCTGACATTGCGACATATCAAGTTTCTGATGCGATTACGAGTATGCCATGGTTCTCGATTGAAGCCTTCTTGTACATACCAGCTCATGTGTATCGAGACATGTTGGTGCCAACTTCACCAAGTTACGTTCTCGGCGTGCGAATTTCCCGTCGCGCATGTTAGAGTCATATAGGTGGCTTTGAGGTTAAAAAAGTGTCCGCCAATGTTCTGTCCAATTGTGTGCATAAGTTCGCAAAAATGTGAGTCTTGGCAGACGTTGGTTCAAGTACTTATGCACCGCTTTTAACGTATCAATGTCTGGCTCTTTGCTGAGCTGCAATGACATAATCAGCAGTCTGGATGGAGATCAAGTCACGGCTCTTTTTCAGATCTTGGGAGATCGCCGCCAGAGGGCAGTCTTTCTTTCTCATCTTCGACGCCGGATTCAGAACGATGCAGATGCCCTTGTTGCACAACATCTTGGCGCTCCCTCCCACTCTGTCTCTGTGTCTTCTGTGCCTTCGTTGTCTTCTTTTCTTGCCCCCTCTCCCTCTCCTTCTCCCCTCCCTCCTCCTCCTCCTCCTGTTTTTCCGCCTCCCCTTCCTGTGTCCTTCTCTGCTTCCGGTCGTTTTCCTTTCTCTCCGTCTCCCTCTCATTTGGATGCTTCTCTTGGAGCTGTTTCGAGTGACGTTGCACCGACAGTCATGGATGGATCGACTCTTTCGGATCCTCAACAGCGTGGTGCACTGCCTCGTCGACGGCAACAGACTGCTCCTGCTGCTCGGAGAAGCAGATCCATGAGTGAATCGGAGGTTCGTGAGAGATCCCGGTCGAGGTCTAGGTCAAGATCAAGCACCACTGTTTCACTTGGAGGCTCTCGTCACATCAGGTAAGCCGGACGTATGTGCACGACAAAACTGTTGTCCCGAACTTGCTTGCAACTTCTGAGTCGCAGACATGTGTTGTGCATCCTAGCAGCATCACACTTCGAAGTTTCTTACGGCTCAATTTGTAAGATGAAGCGAACAGCAAGTATGGCGGCCCTTCCGGCCCCAGCTCCGATGGTCAGGATTCCAGTTGTTGTACCTCCGGATATATGCTCTGGCGGACGTGAGATGGGTTTCTGGCTCTCTTTGCCTACAGATTCTACGATTGATGACCTGAAGAGGAAGGTGTGCGATGAGCTTGCGAACCGTACGGGGATTCCACCCCGTTTGAACGCCTTCCAATTAAGGCAATTTGGTCAACATTTACCATTCACATCTTCGATTTCTCGAGTTGCTGCCTTCCCGCATACTACGCAGGCCGTTCAATTTGTGAGAACCTGGCCACACGAATCATCGTGGTGAACTTGAGCAGTGTGCTGATCAAGGAAATAAATGCTGTGTTGTGGTTTGTTATGCAAGCTCATGAGTTTTTGTTGCTTTTGCAATCAACAAGTTGTCCTTCTTTTACTGCAGGATGTGAGCCCGAATGTTTTCGTAGTGCCTTCTGAAGGTTGTAGACATTTCTTCGACGCCATGTGGGAACTTACTGTTCTGACAGAGAAAGTGCTGACTTTCATCAGCACCCGACGCCATATTATTTTCTTCTTCACCTTTCCACCACTAGATCCACTTGAGACTCTGGATGTTACTCTACGCAGACATGGATTCCATACGATGTATGATCTTGAACAGTTCGTTACACAATGCAGAACAGAAGGTATGGATCTTCGTGCTGAAGTATGGGAGTTCTTTATGCAAGGACCCAGCGTGTACACGCCGATCACGTGTGAAGCTCCCGCATTACCTCACATTGTGGTGTTTGCGTCCGTATGCAAAGAATGGGATTACACTATTATCCGATTGGTTGGCGATCGCACATTCTTCAATATTCAGCAGCTTTGGCGTCTTGCCCAAGTGCGCCATGCAAATGTGGAATGGATTCATCACTCCAATGAAGATCGAGTGCGTATTGGATCGGCTTTCATCGATGATCTTAATGTGCGCCGCATTGTTCACCCACTGTAAAGTGTAGATACGACCTGGACTTGAGTGGATCACGCCACATGAGAATAAATGGTGTCCTTTGTCATGCGAGTGTTGACATGTTGGCCTAGGTACTGTCCTCTTTCGTGCTGATGTACAGTGCTCAAGCCTATTGAAGTCTCAGTGTGTAATCATGTCGTCCAGTGGTCGTCGTACTCTTCGCTATGAACCAGGGTCGAGGCGAGCCAGCGACGACAATTTGGAGGATATTGTGCAAACATCAGCTGCCGATGCCCTCGATGCTCTTCGCTCTAATGACATCCATCCACAGGACCTTATTCGGTTGATGCTTCGTGTTGTCGAAATCCTACGTGACTCTTCGGATTTTCAACAAAGGATGTCACGATGCTCAGGATTGTGCTCTCATACGAACTGTGGCCGGGTATGTGCTCGAGCAGACGAAGGTCACAATCATTGCCGATGCTATTACCACCAGGTTATTGACCGCAGTGAGAGAGCCATCAAGAAGCGTAGACGTGAATAGGCTTGCTGCTATCATGATGATTGGGAACCGTCGCAAAAAACGTGCACCTTGAAGCTTCTGTGCCCCTTCGGGGGCCTGTTTGTGTTATTCTGCTGTACATGCGACAAACCTGCATTCACATGTCCATTTTTTCTTAGGTTTTTCTGTTTGCAAACCTTTGTAGGTACATGCTTTGACCCATGGATTTTTCTTGTTTTCATGCTCCTTTCGTTTTAAAGTTTGCAGGGGCACACGGCATCTGCGACCTACCGTGTGCAACGAAGCTACGGTTGCAGATGGGATATCCGACTTGGCCAGTCGGACGTACCTGCAAAAAAGCTGGGCCCCTGAGCCAGCAAGATTAGCGAAATGGATTTCTGTTTTCTGAGGCAGGTTTTAGTGTGCCCATCGAATGTTTTCATTTAACAGTCATGTTCATGAGGGCATATGCATTCGCTTTCTGCACTTTTGCCGCAATCTGACAAGTACACTCAGCACAGAAGTCATCTACAGAAGGCAGGCGGGTCAGTGGAAGCCTTTCCAGTTGTGATGGTTGTGACATTCGGAAGTGTTGATTTGGTTGGCGATGCGTTCTGTCATGCCTGCCTCGTTTTTGGTGACCTGTATCTTGTGCTTTCTGATTTTGAACACCGGTTGGGTAAACACTCTTGGATTGTTCAATGTGCATGTCGGGGCACAGAGAACGACAAAGAAGGAAGAGAGAGAGAGAGAGAGAAATTCAGAAAGAGAGAGTGAGGGCGCGAGACATACACAGAAAGAGACAGAGACAGAAAGAGAGAGAGAGAGAGACAGAGAGAGAGAGGGAGATAAGGAGAGAGGGTGAGAGAGAGAGCGATAGAGAGAGAGAAAGAGAGGAAGAGAGATATGTATGTTTTGAATACACAGTCCCATATCCGTACCCTTTTTTGTGCATTTAACTTTCTGTACAGTTTCCCTCTCATATTTTTGATACACATGTGCTTACATTCTAAAAGATTCTGTTTTACATATTCTCATATACGCATAATTGTATACATACACACAGATAGATATGGAGAGTATAGAGACAGAGAGAGAGAGAGAGAGAGAGAGAGAGAGCGAGAGATGTATCTTTGTCTTGTTGCCCGCGTTCATGAATGCTCATGTTTACTCTATTCTCTCTGTGTGTGTGTGTGTGTCTGCCCGACTGCCCTTGGCTGTGGCTGGCACTGAACAAGGGGTCGCCAGCTGCCAGGTCCATGGAGCTCAGAGTCTGCGCGCTCATACCTTACGAGTCTTACGAGGCATGATGTGCTTTGTGGGTTGTTGGCCGCAATGACAAGCAGAGATGGCAGGTCAAGTCGCTAACGCTTTCATGTGGTTTTTTCCCAGCTGAACAATGTCGCACCGCAGGGAACTCGTCAGGTTTTTCCGACTAGTGGGAGGAGTCCAGGGACAGCCGCCTACCGCGGGTTTAAGGCTGAGGGTGAGTTTGAACGTCTAGAATCTAGACATCGAAAGGTTCAAATAAAGGCCCCCTTCTTTCGAGAAGATCCGGAAGCCCACCAATGATGCAAGCGCGAGGCGGTTTAGGACGGCCTGCCAAAGATGGCACAATACCACGGGAGTCTGTCTCTGCAGCCATACATTGCTAGTTCTCGCCTCGTTCATTCCGGCGACTTGAAGAAACCTCAACGGCGACAAGCGATCACCGGTGCATTGCCAAGTGTGTTGCTACTTGCATGGAAGCAACACAGGGTGCTTCTTGAGATTGCGGTAGTGTGTGTAGAAGGTCAGCTCATTCCTGCCCGCTGCACTGCCCCGGCACTAACGATGGATGCTTGTGAAATGAGTCGGTCCTGAGCTGCTCTGTTAGAGAGCTGAGGATCGTGATTCGCCTTAGCCACACCAAGTCGGGGTACTCGAGGCATGGTGTTCCAGCTGCAGGTTGCATTTGGCCTGCTCCGAATCTCTGCCCAACTCTCCTTCTGTCTTCCTAGTGCGGACATTCAACATTCACATTCGTCTGGACAAACACCGACTCCCATCACTGGTCCGCAGGAAGTTCTATTTTGAACAGACCAGTTCTGCCGGAGGCACCCTTCTGGAACACCTCGGCTTGAAGCACGGGCACAATAGACAACGGCAATCTGCGTTGAGCTGTGACAATCGCAATGAGACGCGGACGGTCGTGGGACGTGCTTGTGGCCTTGCAGTCCCATTCTTTCACGGTGGGCGAGGTGGGACATGGCTACATGCTGGGGATCTGACATACTCTGTGTAACGTAAAACCTGTGCAATGGCAAATGCAGCCGCCAGTGGACCAAACAAGCATCGGCGGCTGAACTGAAAGCTTCGTCTGCAGCACAGCTGCTCGGAAGCACAAGTCCATAGGAACCTTTTGCTGTTTGAGGTAGCGCCGGAGAAGCCAAAACCTGACATGCAACATATGCCTGCGCTTCGGTCCCGTCTGCAGGTTTTTGTCAAAGCTCAGCTGGGTCAGGCGCTGCTTGGAGCGGTCAGCTTGCATGTTCCGGAGCTGCGACATGGATCCCTGTCACTTCGCTCATCGCATGCTCTCCAGTCACGGAGACCCCCGTTGAGCTATGGGCTGTTATCGAGCTGATGAAGGACGAGAAGAGGACCAAGCCAGCAATCAATACCTTCGAGTCAGAAGACGACGGTGCTTTTTCCGACAGTATCCTCGGACTCTGTGCAGCTCTGGCTCCATGATGGCAAAGCAGCGCTCAGCAACGTTCTGAGGATGGACCTGAATGCTTTGTCGGCAGCGCTCTGCGATTTTGATCCCACGCCAAGTTCGGGCGCCCTGCATCCATAGAGGCAGGAGTGAATTGTGTCAATGACCAGTGCAGGCTGGTGCCTGAGAACTGGTGCAACATCTTGAAACCCTGCAGCTGCTTGCGAAGCAGTGCCGCTCTTGAGTGCGAATCTTGAAGGGCAGTCTGCAAGGCTAAAGCTATCGCCAGGGCTCTGTAACGGAAGAACAGATCCGCGTCAAACTTCTGCATTTTGTAAGCCTTTTCGCCAACCACAAAAGTGCTAGCAAGCACTACGTGACAGAGGTGCCTGCAAATGTGCGACTCTCGCACCCCCCGTTCCCATAATGCAGACGCAGCACGTCCAGCCAATTATGGCTGGGCTCTCCGAGGCTGCCAATCAGGTAGAACGTCGCCGCGATAAAATGGTTCACGAGAAGAAGCATCAGCTTAGTTCACAGGCACGCAGGTGTTCGCAATCAGTGCAAGCTGTTCATGGTCTTCAACTTGCTAAGGGCAGAACGATCATGCGGATAATGTTCAGCAGAATAAAAACTGCCTCGCAACAGTACACATGGAAGTGGTTCCACTGCAAGCACAAGCCGCTTTCGGCTTCTGGATGCTTCTGGCATCAGTCACGTTCTCGCGAACGCGTTGTCCCTGGGCCGGAGGCCTCGGAAGTGATTCGGTCCTTGATCATGGCCAAGATTCGCTTGAGTTTCACCTGTGGCGGCAACATGTCACTATGACACGTTCCCCGGCACAGCACACCAACTGCAAGTAAGCTGCAAGTCGTAGCAGCCGGACGGTCCGAACCTCCGAGCATGACAGACCGCGATTATGCGAATCGACCCTGGTTCTGGTATGACAGGGCACCACTCGAAGAGAGCGCAGCAGTCTGTTCACCGACCCGGGATCGGTTGCTTCTTGCGATCCGGAGAGGTTCCTCAGAGCGGATCTTGAAAGTTCATCGATTGTCTCAGGCTCACAGACAGATGCCAGCAGCTTCCCTTTGCAGCATCAGTTCTTTGGACAAGCCACACGACCGTGAAGACCCAGTCCGGGCCGCAGACCAGCCTCGGTTTCACGGCCGCAAAGCCCCTCGCTCCGCACGAAACCTTCTCAGATCAGTAGAGGGGCAAGTCCAAGATAAACCACGTCTTCCTAGGGCAAGCATAGTCGTCTTTGGAACACCTGGCTTGCCTCTTTGCCAAGTACCGCCAAGCTTCAAGTAGTTGATGAAGATGGGCCATGGGTTCAAGTTGACAGTGCCTCCATCATGGATAAAGTCCCCAAAAAGCGAGTGACATCTCAGCACCCAAGAACGACATCTGGCCGGGAAAGCCAAGCCTTCCTGCACGAAACCGGTGATCAAGGACATTCCGATGTCGCAGGTCCAGAAGATCTGCGTGATCCAGTCCATCCTTGTGGGAGGAAGTGAAGTCATTTTCGAATGTGTCTTCAATCTGCTTGTGCTCTTCTGGCAGGTTGCACATCCGTGAAGGTTGTTGGATCCTCAGTTCAAGGCGCGACTGTGAAAGCCTGCACCTAGCCTGGCCTGGCGCATTGATTCTCAAGCCCTTCGGAGCCAACAAAAACTTTGCCGAGGCGCAGGGTCGAAGGCTGTAAGCGGAATGGTCACGACATCCTCAGACATCGGTTCGCATCGCGAACAGTGCCAGAATGAGATTCGACTAGCTCGGGTGCATCAATCAGGTAGGCTGCATAAAAGAGTAGCAACATGGAGAGGAAATCCCATGCCACTCCTTGGTGTTCATTCAGCCTATATTGGTCATGCACGGGTGGGAACCCCTTGACCACTCTCTTACTCTTTGACTTCACGCACAAAGCCTGCGACCAGGGATCTCTTGGGGCCATGTGGTGAAAGGATGAAGCCATAGGCCGGCTTCTGCACCATCTGCTCCTGCAGATTTACCGCGCGGACCCAGAGGTCGAGTGCCCACCACTCTTGCAGCTCCAGACGACGGCCTCCCAGCTATCCTCGTGCGCAGACATGTTGGCCGCGGCCCTGCCGAGAAACATAAGTGCCAATGGATGGTCACGGCTTAATCTTAATGTCCGGCCTGATCTGCTCATCCTTGATCTCCTCCAAATAGGCCGTACTCCTCCTGGACGGGGAGAACGAGCAAAGGTCTTATTGGTGGCTTGAGGCCACACTCTTCCCAAATCTCCCGATGTTGTGAGACGTCCAAAGTTCACGGAGCGAGAGGCCAGCGGCGATTGCCTCAATCACACGCAGACTTTGGCGCCCGGTAAAGCGGAGCAAAACCCCAACACCTGGAACGTGTGCAAACTGCGCCTTTTGAACACTGGATATTCGCTTCCAGCTTTCCCCCTGCACAGATCAATGACAAGTGCTGCCGCTGGCAACATTTCAGTTGGACGGTCGTGTCCCAAAGTATGCCAGGGCGGCTCCCTCGTTCGCACTGCTTGGGTTCGTCCTTCGGGCACAAGGCTAAAGCCCACCCACATCGTCGAAATGTCCCAAGGTCTGAGCGCCGAACTCATTCTCACTGATGCCTTCGAAGGCTACCTGGGCCACCTCTGAGCATGACTGAGGGCCCACATGTGGCACTGGACTCAGTCCTTCCGCGAGCCTCCAAACTCTTCCGTTCCCCTGGCACCGTCGGGCTAAACTCCCCGGCCTGCGGCCGTGCACCAAAGACAGTCTCAGATATCTCGCCCGACTCCCAAGGCTCGAGATTCCGGTGCCTGGTACCTTGTAATTTCTATCCTCGGCACAGGTGGCGCATGACAGTCTTAAATTGTCGGGACACTTGAGCTGAAAACCTGTGCTTGACATTTGGAGGGTGGTTTCTGCGATTTCAGCAAAGATGCCGCAGGCGAGCCAACTCCTCAGCAGCTTTGCAAACAAAACAGAAGCAGGGTTAAGCATGACGGCGCTGGGCCAAGAGCATGGACGGTGTCGCAAAGGGTCTCTCCCAATTCAAGCCTGGAGCAGTTTTACGCTGCCGAGCTGCATTCTCCCGCTCATCATTCAACGACTCCAGCTTTGCCAACAGCTCTTGGAATGCCGCTTTCCTGAGTGAAGCGATACATTTTCTCGAAGCAAAGATGGAGAGATGCAGATGGAGATACAAGCAGCAACGAAAGGTAGACAGAGAGAAAAACAAACACAAACAGGCTGTCTTCCAGAGAAGGCGGCAGGCAAGTAGACACACATGCCGATACACCGACGGGCAGCGGCAGAGGCAGATAGCCTAAAGAGTTGTGGAAAGATAAATGGGTGTACACAGATTCAGAGACACATATTATATGAAAGGACAGATGGATATAAATCTGTGACGCGGCACGAGGCATCGTCCTGAGCCATTGAGCTCGGGTGGTGTTGCGAAGACACGAGGTTCTACCGAAGTTCTACGCGTTCTGTACGACTCTGCCGCAGCTGCAAGGGGTCGTCATGAGTGCCTGTAGCTTGTGAATTGTAAAGGACAAGGCCCCCCTTGCTAAAGAAGAATGCTTCTGCCAAAAGTGACACAGCCATGTGGGAAGCTATGTTGTTGGGCACAGTCTTGCGCCGTTGGCACTCAAGCTGGAGCCGGACAGCATGGAGAACACAACATATCCTCATCAAGCTGCACTCAAATTCAGTGCTGCGACGGACAGGTTGAAAAGGCACTCGTAGATCGCAGTGTCAAGATCTCAGCTGCTACCCTCGCCTCCTGATTGCTGTCAGAGGCCCCGCCCCACGGCTCAAACGCAAAGCTGTGCCCGAGCCGAATAGAGGGCGCTTCGTCAGCGAGGCAAATTCGGGACTAAAGCAATCGCTGATGACACTCGTTCGTCCCAAGAACTGGTGCTGCAGCAACATCAACAACAACAGCCAACCTACCGTAATCATGCTCCCGTGAAGCACAAGCCATGCTTGCAGGAGGCGGGGACCGATAATGAGGACCACCGTGCAGATGCACGCCAGGATGGACCTTGCCTGGTCAAGGCTTCTGCGCTGCAGACTTCAAAGGAGCATGTGGGTGCGTGTGTCTGTGTGGGCGTATATACATAGATATAAACAGAGAGAGCGAAAGAGAGAGAGAGAGAGAGATCGAGAGAGCGAGAGAGCGAGAGAGCGAGAGAGCCAGAGAGCCAGAGAGCCAGAGAGCCAGAGAGCGAGAGCGAGAGAGCGAGCCCCACCGAGTGAGAGAGAGAGAGAAAGAGAAGAGAGAACGAGAGAGAAAGAGAGGATATACTATATGACTATATGTTATCTTTATTCCACAAGACGTGACATGTAATAGGCAGTGTGCCCTAATGAAGACATGAAGACTTCAGTGACAGGTACACTCCCATGCCCCTCAGGCTGCAGATCTTGGCCTGCAGCGAGGTGCATGTGCAGAGCTCGAGGCATGTTGACTCAACCCTCGGTGGCCAGCTGTCATAGCTGGACGTTTCCACAGGCATGAGCCATGAACATGCTTCGGAAATTGCATTGCCGAATCGTCAAGACTTTTTCCCAAGCTCCTGCCGAGAACAGCTGGGTCTCCGATAGCTTGGCTTGCATGTCGCTTCGTTTCAACTTGCACATTTCCTACCAGGCTTGGAAGTTCTCAGTGGCAACCACTACGTGCACCTTCCAAAGAGCAGCTGCTGCCTTCACCGACGAACATGGTGAAACATGGAAGCTGCCGCCCCGACACACAGCCCCACATCCACAACAACACCTTCCTGCGTCCATCGTCTACCTGCCGTGATATTATCAGCTTTCAGCCTGGAGAGCTGCCGAAGGTGCTGCAAGTGCTGTGTGGATCCTTCAGCCGTCTCAGCTCATCCAAACGCAGCAACACCGCCCTTAGATGCGAGAATATCCGGCGTGCAGGTCACACCGTGCCGCGGTGCGACATTGCAGAAATCGCAGGAAGATGTGCAGTACTGCTCTGTCTTTTTCCTAGGCCGGGACCGTGTCTCTAACCGACCTCGGAGTGCAAGAGTCCGTCAACTTCGCAGATCCAAAGCAATCGAACAGCAGTGCAGAGGTCGTGAGGGAGACGGCAGCGACTTGATTGTCGATACTCGTCAGGTGATCGCACATCTCCAGCAACGCTCAACAGATGCAATCATCCCTGCCAGGCCCCTGGCGTGAATCCCAGAGCACTCCTTGATGAATCGGTCGTGGAGCGATTTGGCCTCGTTTGGGGAAGCTGTACTCTCTCTGACAAACTTTATAATTCTGGGCTAATCCAGAGAATGGTGGTGTACTGCTCCCCTTCATCTCGGGCAGCTCAACCAACTCGGTGGATAGCGCGACTTCATACAAACGTCCCAAGCTGAACAGCTGACGGCACTCTGCAGAGAAAAGGCTGCGAAGGAAAAGTCACGGCCCCAAAACGAAGATTACGTGAGACGCGAATCGGATATGCGTCTCTCCAATCTCAGCAGCAACATTTTCAACGCTTGGCTTCTTCATGCTTCTTCGCTGAGATCATTGAAGCTAGCTTCAATGGCAGTGCCGGGAAGGTCTCAGGAACACTATGCATCTTACGGTCATACAGACCAGGGTACATGTTTAGATCGCATCCCTTATGCCCAGGCAGCTGGCCACAAGCCGTGTTGACCGCGAGCTTTCCACAACCGAGGAGTCTGACGATTAATTTCGGAGGGGGGCGACCCGCTTAACAAACACAAGTTTGTACAACATACCTTGCCGGCAGTGACACAATAGTGCAAGCCTCCCCCCTTCGCCTACACTGACGGCCAGTGTCGGCGACTGTTCTCGATCCACTGAGTTTGTTCGCACTGCGAGCTCGAATTCCAGAAGCATCACACCGACAAAGGTCTCCCTTCAAAAGCCTCGTGCGCAACTATGACCCTAATCTGATCGAAGCCCTGCTTTAGCCGATGATGGTGCTTTTGGATGAGTTTGGGTCCGCCAGTCCATGTCGATAAACAAGACTTGCCGATGAGTTTCAATGCTGAGACCTGTTCCCGTCACATGTTCGGCACGCAAGGACAAACCCAAAAAAGGGTTGTGGAAACACATGAGCATACCACCAGCTCATGTCGGCACATTTGTTTCAAACTCTCAGCTTTGCTGAGCTTTGCAGCAGGTTATGACTTCTGACGGTCATGTGTGATAATCACAGGACCTCAAGAGGTCTCATCCTGCGACGGCTACGGAGATCGTACATCGGAGCTAGAAACGGCTAGAAAGACATGCCTGGCCTCTTAAGGTCTGGCTAAGATAAAAGCTCAGAAGCTGCAGCAGGCGTCTTCGCCTGGCAGTTCGCACATCTGATGCTCTTTCATCAGCTCGGCAACTCCACCTAGGCACTTGGGCATCATCTTTAGAAGCCTGTAAGCACGAACGGGCACGGACAAACGCACGCAAAGGAAACCAAAAAAGTCAATGCCATGCCCGCAGAGACACACACACACACACAGCCACAAACACACCGGCAGAGAGATAGAGCGAGAGAGCTGGATGCACGTAGGTGTATAACAAACTATGTACTAATGTATGCATGTCTGTATGTATGTATGTACGTATTTATGTATAAACATGTGTATACATATATATACAAATACATATATGTATGTACACACCAAATATAGTATATTATATATATATATATACATACATACATTTTTTGTCACTCGTGCTCGACAAGTCAGACGAGCATACATACATATATATGGTCACGCGCTCCGCAGGCCCCCCCCCCCTCCCCCGGCAAAGGTCAATGGTCCGGATATAGGGTGGGGCCCCCCCTCCCCTGTGGTGCGGTGTGTGGGGTTCCTCTTCCCCCTGTGGGTGGTTGTGGGGTTTTGGGGTTTAGGGTTTAGCTTAAGCTTTTGAGTTTTGAGTTTACGGCTACAAAGTATAAAGCTTCGAGTCGACAAGGGCTTAGGGAGGATTTGCGGTGTATGCTCTGCTTTAGGCTTAGAGCCTGCAGTTAGGTGGGGTTTAGGGTTGGGTGTAACGTTTTGAATACAAGTTAAGGTTGCTCAAAACCGGAGCACGCGCTGCGTCATAGGGTTTACGGCTTGCTTGCGAAGGGCTTGCGCGTGAGCCCTGGCCGCCAGCACCACCCCACCATCCAGTGGCAGCTCCAACGGCCCCAACCCCTTTCCGCACACGCCAGGGGGGGGGGGGGGCTGGGAACGCCAGACGCCTGACCATATATATATATATATATATATATATATATATATATATATATGTGTGTGTGTGTGTGTGTGTGTGTTATGTTATTATGTGCACATACATAGATATATATGTATATGTAGAAACACATGCGTATAGATATACATACAAATATCAAACATACTAAAATTTGAAACATGTAAAGATAGATAGACAGACAGATAGATATGAACAGAGATACATACTTATATGCACACGTATCTATATGTATACACATGTATATAAGTGAAACGTGCTTAATTCAGCCTTAATCAAAGAGCGCAGCAAAATGAACGAACCAAGGTTACCCGCGCAAGAAATAAGATAGAAGAAAAAACACATGAAATCGTATGCAATGCATGTTCTCTTCCTTGAAACACACCTCGCTGGTTGCTTGACAGCTCCTATCTTACAACGTGCACCGGACAGTACTCAAGACTAAGCTGACATACATTAACTTGTGTCACCTGCTTCACTAACCTTCTGCTCTTGTTTCATTTTACCCCACGCTTGACATTAGCCGTAGCCTTGACCTTGACTTACCCCAGTTTCTGACGTACTGATGCACATGTGTTCTGCTTCGACGGCCTGCTGGCCCTTCATCGTCTGCTTTGGTAGGAGGTTGCCCGCAGACTGCTCTGAGACGCCCTTCGACGGGGTCCTCCTTTCCGCAACGAGCAGCATTCCATCGAGGCTCTCAGACTGCTTGGATGCTGCCCGGGACTGCGGGCGGGATCCGGTCAGGGTCAGCTCGCCCGCCGAGGCTTCCCGAGAGGGCTTCCTGTGAATGCCGGGCAAAACCTTGTGGGACTTGGAGTCGCTCTTAAGCAGCAGCTCCATCTCGAGCAAGGTCTTCTCAGCTCGGGGGGACTTTCCTCTGAGATCGCCGGTGCTCGCTCTGTCCAACGGCTTGGGGGATCTCAGGCTCTGCTCTTCTTTGTCCCTCATGAGCCTGGAATCCGTCCTTGGCAATGAGAGCTTGGATTCGGAGGGGGGAAGTCCACGAGCTTGTGGCTTCGGCGACAGGCTGCTGCCGCCCAGGCCTGAACCCAGCTTGGCGAGCTTGGAGCCTTTGGGCGATCCACTTGGCGTTCCCCTCGGCGAACGACCACTCAGGGACGTCAAGTCTTCGGAAGCCCATGGACTCGTGCCTCTCGACGCCTCGCGTTGCACAGCACTAACACAGCCGGAAAAGCGGCTTGCAAAAAAAACCCTGCCTGGCTGTCGTCGGAAACCTCTCGGCAAGGAGCGCTGCTGCACGGTTTTTTACTCGAGTTGTCCACTCACTCTCCCTCTCACTCCATCGCTCTCTGCACGAAAAATCCTAGCACCCCACTCTTCTCTTCCACACATGCAAGGAAAGGCACGCAGCACCCTTCCGCGCGCTCTCTAACTGCCTTTTGATTCCTTTCTGCTGGGCGTGGGGCTAATGCAAATGCCGTGACACCTTGCCCCTTTCTCATTCTTTGATCTACCCGGCAAGCATTCCAGCACTTTTCGGACCATCAGCAACTTTGACCGGTGTGGGAGAGCATGGGAGCATTATGCAGCAGGCACATTCGGTTGCACAGAGCACAAGGCCTTTGTCGATCCGTGCGTTTGTCCACTATCCCGCTGTTCCCAGCGCAGATGCAGAAACTGAAACAACGACTCCATCCGTAAAGCTACGGGCAGTATAGTAAGATGAATATGTTTACGCCCCGGTACGCACACATACGCACGCACGCACGCACGCACGCACACACACACACACACACACACACCCACGCACGCACAGTCTCTCTCATTCCGTCTCTCGCACGCTCAAACACACCCAGCATTGCGCCGCCTCGCTTCCGAGAGCGATCAAGTCCGACTCCATGGGCGTCGTGGGACGAACGATGTCACGCAGCAGTCTCGGAGCGCGAGGGTGAGAGTCCCTGGATAGCTTCGAGGAAGCCCGGACTGAGCCAGAGCCCCTTGATTCCTTTGAGTCCACAAGGGAGGACGACGTTCGAGAGTCCTGTGAAGGGCGGTGCGAGACCGGATCGTCCGATGCCGTCCTGACAAGCAGCTCAAAGCTGGGAAGCTCGAGGGCTTCTCTCAGGTAGAAAGGACAGATATCTCGGCCTCGACACTAGCTGCGGGACTGCTCCAGCGGAGCTCTGTCGCGACCTTAGTCGCAAAAGCTGGCAGTGCTTGAAATGACGTTGCCCACAGCATAAGTCTCATCAGGTCCCGGCATGGAGGAAATGTTGCTGAAGGCGCTGCCGTTGCTGAGGCGGCTAATCTTTCGAGCACCTCGGGGCTACTGCCGTTCTTCATTTCGAGTCGTCTGTTGTAGCGTCAGGAACATGACAGGCTGCTGTCGCAAGCTCTTCCCAGGTCTCTTGAAGATGGGAAGATCCGATCTGTGCTTATGACTTTGTGTCTCACCGTGACGGAAAAAACCCCAATGTGGTTCGGACAGTTGCTCTGCCAACAACGCCGCTACCGCAACTGAACGTCACAAGCGACTGGGGTCTCGATCTAGTTCTGCAGTTTTTTAGGACGAGCATGGTTCAGAGGCCAGGGTCTCATCAGAGACGCTGCCGGGTCATGCTGCTGCAGCAGCTTGGGAGACCCTCGTGGTCTTCACGTGCTTTCAGGTGCTGGTGCTTAGCTGCATCAAGGCTTCCAAGGCATTTCATTTCATGTGGAGAGTTCATCATCCGTCAGCCCGCTGTCAAGTTGCTGCAAGAGTTGTGCCAAAGCCACATGGGAGTAACTGGGACTTTGAACCGGCATCTATGGCACCTACAATCGGTGGCAGCACCTTTGTCGATGCCCAATTCCAATTTTTGCTTGCCGAGGGGGCATATCAAGTCTCTGGTTCTTTTTCGTCTTTCGGCCTCTCTACCACACCGCAATCCGGACCCAGTGGTTCAATCGATAGAATCCGATAGAATGCGGGCAGGTGAGGTCAGAAGAAATCGTTGACGGTCGGGCGACGGCCTTGCGTCTCGTCGCCGCCGGTGCCATGTTGGCTGCCACACGGCCAGCTGCACTTCTCTTCCCATTCCTGCGCACTGCCTCCCTCGTGCAGATGCACTCCAAGGTCATGAAAAGGGATCAACTCCCTGCGACCAGGTGCCCAGTAGTCTGCTTCCCAGGTCGGCACCACCCGAAAGCAAAGGTCACGAGCTGTGAGCTCTTGCTCCTCTAGCAGGCTCTGCAAGTGCCTCAACCTGTTCGAAGCCGCCTTCGCTTCGGCTCTGCTCCGTGCCAAGGAGGCACCAGGCACACTCAGGAGCTGCTCAAGGAAACGTTCTGCTGCGCTGGCATCGAGAGACCTCACGGCAGATGCGACGGACGGATGCAGGATCTCGGCAGCCTGGGGCAATTCAACGCAAGCCGGGAACCAGTATGTGAACTGGCCGATCGTCCCGTCGCTGTCGTCGAAGAGAAGCAATGCATCGCTGGGAAAGCCATTGAGGACTCGTGTCGAGTCAATGCATACCAGCTCGAAAGAAGCATCAGCCTCAGCCTCGCCGGACACCTTTTGCCTCACCATCAAATTCGATGGGCCTCCGTCTCGCTGCAGCGTTATGCAAGCCAACATGCAAAGTCGATGTATGTTTTGCACATCTAAGCATGACACAAGCCTGAAAAAGTCGGCATCCGTGGGCTCTTGCCTGGTATAGGTGTCTCTGAGTAAGGCATCCACACCACAGCTTGGTCCACTGGGTGTTGCAGCGTATGCCTGCAGAAGGTCAACGGATCCGAAGAAGTTGGCTAGGCGAGAAGCAGGCGCAGTGGATGCGGGGGGCCCGGTCTTTCCAATGAGAATGCACTTCTCCATCGTGACCCACATGTTGGCGGGCCATGTCTTGCAGTTCTGCTCCTTCTCATGTACCCATGCAGCTGTGTGCTCTCGTAGCACATCGAGGACACTGAGGCTGGAAAAGTCGGCGAGGGTCAATGGCAAGTCCACTGCTATACACGGGGCCACCACGTCACCGAAGCCCAGCCACTCCGCGAAGACGTAATTGCACTCCTCGCGAAATGGTATCCCCGGGAGCTCGCCACGATACTTGACCATAGCTTCCGGGACACCCTTTCGCAAAAGCATGCCAACGAAGCCGCTTTCGCCATTTGGCTTTACAAGCTTCACTTCCACATCCGCACTGAGCGCCGATTCGCTCAGGAAATTTCTCAAAGCCGAACAGGCGCGGGGCAGTGGACGGCCTTCCCAACATGTGGCGAGTGTACGCTGCACTTTGTTGCGAGCGTCGATAACGACCCCTTCGGACCCTTGTTCAGAACTTTGAAGCTCGTTGGCGAGCTCTCGCAGGCAAGCTGCTAGCGAAAGCGGTGGCGGTGCCACTGGAGGCACCGCCATTTCTAGCCATGCCGGCTTCCGAAAAGCTGCGCAAGCTCTCCAGTGTAGGCTCACATGTTCTTAAGACGATGGAAGAAGAGGCTAGCTGGTACCTGTTTGAGTTGTCACTGGTAGTAAACGGCTCATGCTTGATCCAGTGCTTGCCGTCCGACATGCACAATCGATCACTGAACATGAGATGGTGTGTAGCTGAAGCAAAACACGGGATATGTCTGAGGCCGCGGCTTGATGCATCCATTCTCGGAAGTGCCGAGTCTGGTGGAGCGAAGACATCCAGCAGGGAAGGTGTAGGCGGCGAATCTGGCTTGTCCTTAGGAGTTCAAAGGACAGCTCTAGCGGCCTCTACCAGCAGCGAATTCAAACAACATGCTGTCCAGATCTACAGGGCCTCATCACCGAGGTGCCTCTTCGTCCTGCACCACAATTTTCCAAACTGCCTTCTGTAGGCGGTCGGGCATGGCCTCACCAGTCCTGACGATATCTTAACAGGGGAGCGTCGGTGTCATTGTTTCGACTCTTGGCTTGTTGCGGAGCCTTTGCCGACCGTCGTTGGTCAACAGTACCTCGGCCTGACGAACAGTGCAGAGCTGGCCGACCCAAAGCACAGCACCCGTGCTTGCGCCCAGGCCTCATCCTCGAAGACAAAGCTTCGTGACTGCTTCAGGGTGGGCTTCGCCTGCCCATCTGGGCTGTTGAACTTCAACTCTTGGAGGACGACGCAGTTCCCCCCTGCCTTTCTGTGATATCCGCTGTGGCTGCCAATGCTTCCACCGAAAGTTGGATCTCGAAACAGTGGCACCCATCGATTGCGGCTGCTTCGTTTCACCGGCGCAGGCGCAGTCGGTGCGGGTGCAGAGGCGCTCTTCTTCAAAGCGTGAGCGGCCGGGCGATCCTGGAGACTCTCTCGAGGGCAAGTTGCGAGGCTTTACATGAACCATGCCGACAACCTTTACAGTGCAGCCAGGAGACGACTTTCTTGGCTGCATCTTCCTGAGCACATGCTGCGACAGCTCAAACGGAGTCAAAGAAGGACTCTGCCGAAGTCTGTCTTCCGACATTTTGTGCCAACACAACTTGAGCTGCGTCTCTTCCGAAGCGGCAGCCAGCGACGCCTGGTTAGGCTGCCGGCTTGACATGTCGCCGCATCATTGCGCAAAACGTGGATCGTCCTGCCCCGAGTTTAGGAAATGCCTCATTTGGGGTTGCGAACGTCTCATCTGGTAGTCATGCCGCGCTTGCCTATTTCTGCACCGTTGGACCGTTAGACTCCTCTAAACTGCACCAGCTACACTAGCGGCTCTTCAGAGATTTCATGATTGCGGCGGCTGAAACTTCACTCTCTCATGCAGTCACACCAAAAAATAAAATCCTTTAGAGATGTTTTATTGTTCTTCTACTCGGCCTTTTGGCCACGGCCGCCTGGTGCAGAGATCAGCTTTGCTGAGTCGGCACCTTGAGCCTTCGACACCCTGAGAGCTTCGACATCCGATATCTGCACTTAAAGCTCCCTCGCAGATGGTGAGGGAGACTGGAATTTCTTAAGACTGAGCCCCACTCCAGCTGCTTCTTTGTCTCGACTGGTTGCCAGGAGAAGGGTCCTGGCTAAACAAGAACTGTCTCTGCTGCATCTCTGGGATTCACAAGGTACATGGGGCAAGCGAAACGATGCTCCCAAGGGGCCGTCGGGGCATTCTTCCAGTGTGCTGAGCGTCGGCGGCAGTCGAATGCCTTGCCTGAATGCAGCTGATTTCAAAGGCAAGCCGTTGTTGATAAGTATTGCAGCCGACAGGCGGGCCAATCTGCTTGCCACTGGGTTTGTATCTGAAGGTATAGACCATGTCTCTGTCCGCCTCAGGGTTCCCACCCCAAAAAAGTGGATCTTGCAAGGACCACGGCATCGAAGTTCGGCGTGCTCTGAAACTATTCCGGGGCCCCGGCCCGTTGAGCGTTGTAGTTCTCTGACTTGCCAGGGCGGCGACCGGCGTCACGCCTGCGCATGGAGAGGACGGCGTGAGACGCGAAGTGAGATGATAGCGGATATGCGAGCCGTGAATAATCTTGCGCGGACACCGACGCCCGGTGCAGAATCCAATTGTTCTCAGCTGGCCTGTCGCCATATGCCCGGCCATATCGATGAAGATTCCATTGGAGGAAAGGGACTGTTTCCACCTCGTCGCTAGCACCCAGACAGCAGTAAAATGACATGCTGTAACATGCTTAGCTAACCAGATAGCTTAAACAGAGCGGGCATGAACCGGCAGGACTTACACGAAACACTGAACACCCACTGGACAGACAGGAGTTATAGAATGCCTGGGACGGAAAGCTCAACTTTGTCTTCGCGGTCAAGACGATGCCTCTCACTCTTTGGGGAGGGTCCGTGTCACTCGTCGTCAGCCGGTTTTGCGGACCCAACGATGTCTGTGACAGCAGCAGGCAGAAAAACAGCTGCGAGCACCCGCTCCTGGCAGACTTGCACAACCTTTACTTGCAAAAACCAGGGCCACAGACCTTCAAGCAATGCCGCATCTGTTAAGGTCCTCGTGACCACTGAAGACTCGAAGGCACTCCTCCGTTTCCACATCAAAGAGCCGGGCGGTCCAGTCGGACGACGAGGTCAGCACAGCATCGCCTTCATAAGGCTCCGACCTACCTCGACTGTACCAGACAGAACCAGAGCCAGCGCCTCCAGGGGAGAAGATGGCGGACCAAACCAGGCCTGCAACGTACCCCCGCTGCTCGCAAGCCCGCAAGCCTGGAATCCTCCCCGCCGGAGCGCATGGCCTGTGTGTCCGGGGAAGGTCCTGCTGTCGCGGAACGTGTGGCGCAGGTCAGGGTTCCTACAATCCTGCAACCTACAGCCACCAAGTCGAACCAACAAGCATCAGAAGCTTCGACCTGTCCTTGTGCACCTTCCATCGGAGACCGTAAAGATCTTTGCCGCAGAGCTGTCTGTTGCCACAAGGATCGTTTCTCCACATGGCGAGAAGCAGCAGCTGCGAGCCCGGCCTGCATGCCTCGCAGCAAGCTAAAACCACTTGACTAAACTTCTATCACGCTTTCACGCTTTGCTCCCAGACTGGTGCAGCACCTGCGGAAGTCCCGGATGAGACAAGAAGTGCTCGCATCGAATAACCGAAGTACACCATCAGCGCATGTTGTCAGTATGGTCCTTAAACTGCTAAGCAACAGCTACATCCACAAAGGCATCACGCAACACAGACGCCTGGCCATTCCACTGCCTAGTGAAGCCACCGCTGCCGAAAATTTGTGAACAGCCCCACACACACACACAAGATCAGCAATCCAAGTCTCGTCATGTCCGGAGAAAACCTTGCCTTAGCGATTGCTGATGTCGTCAGAGCCGTTCCGATATGCCCCGATTAGCGAGTTTGGCGATGACTCTGACCGTGCAGTGCGATGGTGGTGATGCTGATGATGGCGATGAAAGCAGCAAAGCCTACTGACTACTCTTCTGCTGGGGATGATTGCGCGGCGTGATTCCGGAAATCAGCTTCAGCCCAGTTGCCAGCAGAACATGACCCATGTGGCCTTTGAAAAGCTGGGCGCTCTGCCCTGATTTCACATCAAAAATCTGCGCCACGTGCTCTTTGAAGGAGACAACGACCTGTCGGCACGAGTTTTCCCATCTTCCCCATGCTCTAGTGAATCTGCAAGCAAACCGTCAGCCTTTGCACTGTCTGGCGAGAAATGCGCTTGCAAGACGTGCCCAAGCCTGACTCTGCTTGGCAGGAAGCTCGATGCAAGCACTGTGAAGATGGCGGCGAATGGTCCGTGAACCAAAACGGCCTAGGCCTCCATGCGACTGAGGCGCGCCGCCAGGGCACGCGGTGCCCTTTCTTGCGCCCAATCCACGAGAAGCACGTCCCCTTTGGCATCCACTAGCAGCACGGTGGTGGCGTCCGGTGAAAATGCCGCACTCACAAGGCCCTGGCGACACGAGAGACAGTCGTGGGTCCATCAATCCAACCACAGCATCCAAGCATGAATGGTCCTAGGTTGCGCCTCATGCTGCTCCTCGAGCTTCAGACGATAGATTGGCTCTCCGGTGCTCGACTTGTATATCGAAACCATGAGATTGTCGCATGCCAACAGAAAAATCCTCCCAGTCTCCTTAGGCACACACTGGGCATGCCGAGATCGGAAATGCTCCAGCATACTCCAGCCCTGCATAGCCATACATGATTAGGCTAATGAAGTGTCGGAGACGTCCGCTGAGACGATGTCATTGTAACCGAAATCGTCGAAGTCCTCGTTGAATGAGTGCAGGCACGCACCTGGTGTATGCAAATCAAGGGGCTCGCACGGACCACAACTCAAACGCTCCGTTCTTTTGGGTGGGAGAGCACCTGTCTCCAGATCGAAAATCTTGGCCGTTGAATCTTTCGAAGCTGTCAATACTCTGGCGACCTGCACGTAAGCTAGAGGACCACTTGGCCCTGACGTAGCGTGGCCATGAAGTGATTTCGAAGCTCGTTCTTAGTTACGTGCATGTCACAGCATCCCTGCAGTAGCGGCCGGAAGGATTGGCCGAGGCGGGAACTCTTCTCCCCGGGCTGAGGGGGGCTGGGGGAGGGGTTGTGGCAGCTTTCATGGCAAGCAAGCTTCATCGTAAACGAATGTCCGACGGCACCTCGCCCGGTGCAACAGAAGGCTAAAGCAAAATCAACTTGCATTCAACGAAGCAAGCCGACAAAGACAACATGACATTGACAACATGCACTTGAGGTGCTTGTATTGAGTCGCTACTGACTAGAAGCTGTCAAACCGAGCCATTCCGAAACTGCCCCTCGAACCGAAGCCAAAACATGTCGTCACTGTACGAGGTCGGAGGTTTTCGAACTGGCGTAGGGCTCCTCAGAAGAGTGAGCCCAAACTTTATAGGCCCGCGTCGGGGAAGTTCTGAGATGCGAACCAGGGAAACAACCAGCTCAGAGCTCACAGCTGGAGGCTTGTCAATCTAGGGCGAGCATATGCTCCAGTAAGATAAGGGGCAGCTTTGTTTCGGTGCATTACTGCTCGGCGGGCTTTAGTGTGTGCGCCTGTCTGATTCTGGGGTCAAGGACCCTTAGCCCGACTCCGAACCGGCAGCCTCGAAGCAGCCGCTGCGTCCCGGTTGCACCACGGCCGTCAGCTCAACCCCAGGCACAAGCAGGCCTGCGGCGGAGACCTGTCTCGAACATCACTTGTCCGGGCATCGTAGAGGGGGCTTGTCTTTGCCATGCTGAGCTGGACGAACAGAGAGAGTCTGGTGTGCAGGACGACAGACACTCTACGCATTACGAGCTCCTCGTCTTCAACTGACAGCTCCTGCCCCTGCAACCTGAGTTTCGGGAAGGTGCTTTGAAGTGACAGGCTAAGTATTGCCGGGGAAGCCTGCCGAGCTACGCCGGCTTCTTGTTCTTAAAAGGCCGGGAGGTCTGCCGTGAGGTATGTAGCCAAGCAGCACCAGCCGCAGGGAGGGGACGGAGAGCTGCTGGTGGATGGATGCTACTTTGTCTCCCTCCTTGCAGGCACCGATCTTACAGGACTACCTTCTGCTTCACAAGCTAGGTGCACTCGACTGCTTTCCTTCCCGCGACTGTCGTGAGCTGCCGCCAAGCATCAAAAATGGAAACGTTGGCCAGCAGCTCTCCGGAAAGCGAATAAACTGGAACGGTGGCCATGCCATTGGTGAGGTTGCTTGCAAGGACGGCGACGGCACGCGAAGTTCGACTTTTTGGGGCTTCATTGCGGGCCTGTGAAAATACGGCTGCTTCAATCAGGTCTGTCTTCTGTGTCGGCTGGAGCCGTGCACTGGGGTGCATCAAGACACCATGCAGGAACCCGGCTGCCCTTCTGACCTGTCATATCCCAACCACACTATCCGCCCCCTGTTTGCACCCAGCTGGGCCGCGGACATGATCAAACTCATTCTCTTTGGCTGCAAAGGTAATGTATCTTAGAAGGCAGGCAGGAACAGAAAGAACTCCACACACCAAGGATGCCTGAACTGGTGAAGATCCTGCATATTCTAGACATACTTGATCACCATCATGACACGGGGCTCTTCTTTCCTATGCGCCCTCAGCGATGTGCCTAACACTACCTCTATAGCTGGCGAAAGGTGTCGCGATGCTAGCCAAGCCAAGCAGCTTGTCTAACAATCAAAGGCACTTGACAGGCACAGGCTAAGCTGAGACACAATTGCACCCTCAATGTTGCTGGACATCAGATGATGCAGGGAAAAGAGCCTGGATGTGCTACCTGCACCCGGAGTGTCAACTTCCCATCCTAGCTGTTGCATCAGCTTTGCTGTCAATGGCCGTTATCGTCCACCCTTGTGAAGACAAGCGTCGAAAATCGGACACCCACTGCTCCCATATTCGAAGCAACCTGCCGAGTGAGACGTTTTTCTCAACATCCTGAGGACAAAGCATATTGTCTCTGAAGGACGAGCAGTCGACCACGCAACAAGCAGCATCAGCAACACAGAGCTTGCATGACGCATGCCACAAGTACTTTCTGGAAGTCTCCAGAACCCAAAGGCCTTCACCAAGCCACCCACTTTCATGAAGGATCGCAGTGCCCGAAAGAATAATCTCATCAAGTTTTCCTGAGGGCTGGTATGTACCTCCTCTTGGCTCTTTGCTTCATCAGAATCGTCCGTCGCTGGCTACGATGTGTGCAGCTTGGCGTCATGACGCCAATTGACGACTGGGTGGCCGTCGAAAAAGCCACCCACAGCTCCTCACATGCATGCAGCACCAAGGCGAATGTGCTAAATGAGTGCTGGCCACACGTCCTTGCCTGCATGTGGGAAGTTGTAATACACTGCCCCGATGGCTCCCTCACGGAACTTAAGTCAAAGGGCTCTCCCAAGGCGGAACCTTGTCAAGCGACCCGGCCTCCAGACCCTTAAACTTTGGATTCATGGCGATGCGTGTGCAATCGATCTCATGGTGCACCTCTGCGTAATGCTCCTGGCCGATGCTTCTCCGCACGACTTGAATACAACAAAGGCCGAATGTCAACTCTTCGCACAGAATCAAGTTGAATCAAGCCAACCGGTGGAAGTGCTTGCTTGCGCTACCTACATCTCACATGCCTGGTCGAGTGCAGATTTCCGGCCGAATGCGCAGTACCCTGGGTCATGGGTCCTCGAGCGTCTTGATGGTTTCATCTATTTCCTCAAAGACATCCATGCCACTGGTGATGCTCGCGTATGATCCACAGGCAGTCCTCGTAGCGCTCCCGAAGAGTCTCCAGGGACTCGAAGGTGGTCGCAATGACGCGGCCAACATGGCCTGCTGCGGCTAAGCTGCCAAGTACAGGGTGCAACACTTGCCGCGGAGTCCCAGGCTGAAGTCAAAAACGCACGTGGAAAGAACTCATAGCTGCTGTCTGAGCCGATGGCCAAGAACCTTGCGGTGTCTCGCCAAATTTAACCTGCGAAGGTCCATGAGGCAAGCACAGGCAGAAGGTGCCGGCATCGCTGTCAGACCAATAATGAAGCAGAGCCGCGCAAAGCTCAAGTTGGCATCCCCGAACACCTCAACTTCGGGACGAGACTAGCTGCACATCTTCCATCTGCTAAGCCTTCGCAAAATCGGCAAACACCAACTCTCCTCGATTCTTCCGAGTCTCCGCAGCATCTGCAGTTGGGTCAATGAGCTCAAGCCGGTGGAAGCGGCCGATTGCGGCCAACCCAGGCGCATCTCGGCAATTGCTCGTGCGAAACAGACGGCGCAGAGAGCAGAGAGGACTCAAGGGTGCAGCGGCTCTGCTTCTGAGATGGTCTTCTCAGCTCAATCCCTGTTCGGGCCCGCCCGGGCCTGGCATGCAGCCTTCCGTCCGCCCCTCCAGCGGAGGCGACTTCTTCGCCTCACCAGCGGAGCTCTCTCGGATACCACGTCTGCTGCGACGGGATGCGACGAAGTCTTCAATGAGCTTAGTTGAACTGAACGGCATGTCCGGGGAGGGCTATGTGTCACTGCTATTGAAAGCACCAGGGATCTTTCAAAATTAGCTGTGTGCATGAACATCTTCGTGTGTCTGCAACGACCGGTCTCCGAGCCTCCCAAACTTCCTGTGCTCCTATACTCATAATGAAACCCTGCCGCCAACCTGCTGGTAGATAAAGCTCCAATCAAGCGCTTGAAGCTTGCTGTCCACGTTTGTGCGTGCTGCTCTTGAACCGAGGCGACCCACTTCCCTTTCTGAAGCAGGGGGAGATCCGTCCAAAGCTCTCCCCCACACCCCAAGCAAACCTACCTGCATGTATCCGAAATGGATCCCTGCGTGGACAGCTGGGGGTTTCTCACCGCTGGCACCGCGCACGTAAAGGGGGAGCAAGCGGGTGCGTGCGCACAGGGGCAGGTGGACGGGAGGGGGGCGTGCAGGCATGTTCGGCGTGCGCGCCTGCATTTGCGTGCGGGCGTGCGGGCGTGCGGGCGTGGTGTCGTCCGGGAGTGCGGGCGTGTGTCTGTCGGTCGGTCGGTCTTAGCGGTCAGCCGGTCGATCAGTCTATATTATCGTGTGTCTCATGATTGCCATTCAGTCTCCGGGTCTGGGGGTCGCACTTGAACAGCACTTGAACGATTGATCCCATAAGGCCTACGGAGCCTTAACTTGCCCACGCTGAACATAACGGCATCGACAGCTTCAGAAAGCCTCCGCAACCAGCTTCCCAATGTTCTGCGTGCCATCGTAATGATCCATCACGTAACGCAAATCCTGCGTAAGCGAGCATGGCTGTGGAGACCCGGCATTCCATGAACTGCTGGTCCTTGTGGCTCAGTGTTCGAAGGAGACCTCAGCATTGCATTTTAGAGACTTGCGCAGGGGTCGTCTGGCTGCTCTGAGTCAAGGAGGCTCGGGCCATCTGCATCCAAACCAAGTTTCCACTTGTCTCGGAAAGTGAGGAGCCTGGCATGGCTGCAGCATGGCCCAGATCACAAAGCAGCTCAAAGCTCCATACAGCGTCCGAGCGGCATGTCGAGCGGACCGCCACCCAACGTCTGGCCCTCCAGCCCTTGGACAGCAAAGTGCAAGGACTGCAAGGACTGCAAGGCCAGGCGGCCAGGCCAGGCAAGCTGGGGGCCCAAGCACATGGCGACCTGCGTGGCCACTTGGTCAGCTGGGATATTCCTCGACACACGGAACCGGACGAAACGGTCTGCTTGGGGCAAAAACACCCCCGCGACTCGAAGCTCCTCCAGTTGGACTCATCGGGCACGAAGGACGAGTTCGCCAAGTACTCGAGCTCCCGGGTTTCCAGCCCTTCAAGCACGTGCAACATCACCCTGTCGTCCAACCTTAGCTCGGCTCGGGAGCATCAGCCCAGGATTCCTGGCTCAGATGCCGGCCTATCCCACTTCCTGAGTGCAGGACACATGCTGGGCACATGCAGACCACGCTACAACAAAAGAGTTTGACAGAGGGTGCTTGCCAAGTTGCTCTAGCAGCTCGTCAATCCTATGGCGACGGTCGACGTCGATGCTGTTTTCCATGGCGCGCTTCTTCTTGGAGAATCCATCCTGAGCTCTAGCACACAAGACTACCAATCAAGCTTGAACTTTAAACTTTAAACATTACGCCCTCCCGCAGTCTGCCTCAGAGTCCTGGCTCAGCAAACGCTTTAGCCGCAACGTGCCCTCCACGGCATCTTTCAGATGTTCCTAGAGGACGACTCGCGGCTGTGATTTCTACCGAACTTCCACAGCCACCGGAGCGCCTGTACCTCCTCAGACTCGTCCTCGCTGGCATCCACCTGCAAGCCACCGTAATTTCAGAAAGACACAGTGGAAAGAGTGAGATCTGCTTCTTGACTCCAACGCAGCGGGAAGCTTGCACTGTCGCCTTGCGCGCCACCATGCCGCGCAGGCCACATCGCCCGCGGCTTGGGGCGTGGAGCCAAAACTCGTGGCGAATCTCAATCCGGCGCCGCTTCGACTCACTGGGAAAGCACATGGAGCTTTCCTGCAAGATTGTCCACCAACCTCGACCTGCTTTCCTGTGAGGCTTCAGCTGATGATTCAGCGGTAAAATAGTAAACTGCCATCAACCATGGGGCCTCAGCAACTACTTGGCAAAACACACACGCACACACGGGGGCCAGACCAGAAGGCGAAACGAATCGAAAGCGGAGGCTCCTTGCCCACCACCTCGGCAACTGAGGGAAGAAAGGCTTGATAAGCCAGCGTCTTTCTTTGTCAAATGCCGAAGCATTCTCGGAAGTAGTGTCTATCTGGTGCCTGCTGAATGTTTGCCTCTGCTCCTTCAACATCCTCTTCTGCAAGATCCTGGCGTGTACGGACTCTGCGCACTGTGCAAACCATTGCAAAACAATCACAGCGTTGACAGAGCAACCTTTTGCAATCTGTCCTGGGCGATCGGAGAATCGGGATAGCTTCCTCTCATGAGCTCGTTTGCGAATCAACGGCTCCGAAACTCTTGAAGGTCCATCGCATAGCAGACACATCTGGCGGAGCCTTCACAGCCTGTGTGGTCAAAAGTCTGCTGGCGCTCTGCATAGACCTGGTCGCCGCTTTACCATGACTGCTCTAGTGTTCACAACCGCAGAACACGAATTCGGGATGGGCATGGCTGCAGCACGTCCCATGCCTTTGCGCTTTCTTTCGAATTGGTTCCCAAATTTGTTCTGAGAACTCCTGATCCCGGACTCCACACGCCACCCAATCTAAGCGCCTGGCTTGTGCCGCCTGCGCCTGCTGGGCTGCCACCTGTTGGGCTGCCACCTGCTGGGCTGCCACCTGTTGGGCAGCCACCTGCTGGACGACCGCCTGCTGGGCGGCTTGTTGCACGACCGCCTGCTGTTGGGCAGCCTGCACAACTGCAGCACCGTGCCATCTCTTTCTCTTCCTACTCCGCTGCACTTCTTGCATGCCTGGCTGTAAGCCGCAGCTGCAGAATTGTAAACCTCGGCTGTGCGGCAGGATGCGGCAGGCGGACCCCACAAGTGCAGCGATCCTGTAACGGACTTGTAAGATGCCATTAGCCGGCCAGCATTTTCTCGAATCAGGCCCACAATCCATTCGCACAAACAGCTGCTTCGCAGCATGTGCCGACTACTTTTCGTCTTTTGCCATGCAATCAGTCATCACCGACTGCAATCGACCAGCTCCCGATCTACAGGATAACGGCTCGCAAAAAAGGCGCACATGGTCGCGCATGTGCAGACCTTCTCGTTCAACGCAGACGCATCTCTTAGTCTTAGTCTTCCTTCGCTCTTCCTGCCATGTCATCATACCTTGGACTTGGACAGAAAGTAGGCTCGCAGCTATGTTGGAGTCTGGTCTGCCCCGTGCTTGACAAGCCAGGGTGCTGCATCTGCATGACGCGCTGCAAGTGTCTCGCGAGCAGCTCAAAGTCCTCGCCCTTCTTGTCCTGTTGAGATGGTCGATAGGGCACGCGCACGAGCATTCCTAGGCCTTCGTGCATCTGCATCAATCTTTGACGACCTGTCCTCTGCGGAAATATCTTCAGACTCGCGGAGTTGCTTCACAAGTGCCTCGACCGGGCCCATGGGCAATGTATGGAAAGAACAACATCGACAGACACAAGCCGATCTGAGTCTTAACCCCTGCAGGTATCAAATGATATTCAAGACGTCCGGCCGCAGGTTTCCAAACACTGCGAAGTCCGGTCCGGCAGTATCGGTAAAGAAATGCGAAGAACTCTTGCGACGCCCTGGCCTTTACACCGTCTGGTGCAAGCTGCTTGCAGCTGACTCGAATAGAACCTGACGCTTAAGGTGTGCAAGGGATACGGTCTCGCACGGGCGGCTAGTACATGCAACAAGGGCCTGGAAGTCCTCCCATCTTCATCTTCCGCGGCCAAACCTTTTCATTCCCGTGGCATACTACCTCGGCAGATGGCTCATGGCAGATGTCGTGGTTGCTTGGGAGAGCAGCACAAAGGTTTTGTGTAACTTGGAGCTATCATAAAAAAGGCCACGCCACAGATATTAGCCTCGCATCAAATTCCAACGCTTTCCTCAGCGAAGCAGGCAGCACCGGCAAGTGCTACGCTCCTCAGTGCCTGCTGTCAGCATTCCTTGCTGTAAACGAGTCTCTTCATGCCACCATAGCGGAACGGCATGAGCTGGTCTGGAGTTCTGTTGCACTGACCTGGCGCACTTCACACTGCAGCACCTCTCGAGGCTAATCCTCGCAGGGCCTTCAGGGTAAAAGCAAAGCCAACCGCCACTGTGGAGGTGCTTGTCCACCTCAATGGAACAGAGAGCGCTTGCTTCGCGGTGTGCACAAGTGTTCCGGCCAGAGCACTTCCTGATCGACCTTCTCGTTCTTCTCCTTGTCAACCTTGAAGACTCCCTCTTCCGCGCTGTTGAAGTAAACGGGGAAATGACCCACAGAGCCTGGCCAGAGCTCAGGTGTAAATCTTGGAGCGGAACTCCACTGCCTGGCTTCAAGGCAAGGAACGACACACTGTCGATATCAGTGGCATGGCAAAGAGGTGCGCATCCATGTAGGTTCGGCCTCGGAGAGACGAAGGAGGACTCAGCTGTCAGCTCCGGGTCCCTCTGACGCTTCTCCAGCATCCGGATGTCACAAAAAAAACCATAAAGCCTTCATGCTGTGAAAGATCCTGCCGAAGATGCCTACAGCAGGCGGGCTACTGTTTACTATTGATGATGAGATTGTGGAAATGAAGTGACCGTTTTCTCCTGTTCCTTTCCTGCCACTGCACCCAACTTTCGCGGACATGCTGCAGCATGCAGCGGGATCTAAGGCACCGGCATTTGATGAGCACGGACGCAGGCATACAGCAGGTCGCAACGATTACATCGAGGAACGAGGCGTGATTTCCTGAACTCCAACAACAAGAAACTTCGGCTTGTGCGCACGGCTTCCCAAAAGGGTTTGCAACGCACCCTGCCAGTCTAGGGTGGGAGACACCACAGAAAGTAGACCAAGCATCCCAGAACCATCAGTGGCTGCTCGGTTACACCCTCCATCTTCTGCTGCATGCCTCTCCACCTGAACATGGACGTCTCGGCTTGACACCATCTCTCTGGCATCCAGCTTCTTCCGAGAGGCTCGGCCGCAGTGTCCTTAGAGTATCACGATAGGTTCGTCAAGTGAAGTCTAAAGACCAAAAGCTTGCCCCATGGCGTCCTAGTCCCAAACGACATCCACAAAGTGCATGACAGCACTCATGGCCGGGTCTCTTCGGAATGGGATATGGAAACCCAAGGGCAGAAGAAGAGTGATATCCTCCAAGCTGCCTCGGAACAGAATCGTGCCGTGTATGCCCAGCTCAGCACAATTGCCGCAGACAGCCCCTCTACCATGGCATCCTACACGAAGACCTGCGCACGGCATTCTCTTCCGATCTCTCGACTCGTGTGTGCTCTAGAGCAAGTTTCGGCCAGGCAGGAGGCAAGCAATGCTGTTCTCCCAGTTTACCGAAGTACAGTATGGCCTGTGGCTTTCCACCCAAAACGATTTCCAGTTAGCATTGTCGCAGCTTTTTCCAGAGAGGTTACATGTCTCTTCCGGGTGAACATCACTCGCGGTTTTGGCATGAGATTATCCTCCCTTTGGGATCGATGCAGATACGAACATACAACGGAGAGAACTTGCGTGCAAGCGACCTGGACCACAACCAGGCAAATGCTCTCTCTTCTCCTCGAGGAATGACATGCTGTAATGTGTCAGGACATCAACTTTCGCAGATCAGAAAGGACTAGAACATTGGAAGGATAGTGCACGGGACTGGTTCATGGCCTCTTTTCCATGGGCAGAAGACCTCGTTTGACAAGCAGGGGAAGCTGCTCTACGCGCACCAGCTCACCAGTTGCAGACAGCTGCGAAGCAGGGGAGGCGAGGATTGCCAGCCCCAAAGAGTCCCCCTATTCAGATAAGCAGCCCACAACTCGCATAAACATCGTTGCCCAAAGCAAGTTCCTGACTTGGAAAGCGGCTTTTCCTAACAAGTTCGAAGGCTTGGAGATCACGGCATCCAGGACATGCTGACATGCGGTGCCAGGTGGCAGGGCGAAGCACGCCCCAAAGCAACCAACGCACAGTTTCCCAAGCATCGATCCCATGGCGAGTGCCACCAATGGGCAGGATCTAGCCAACTCGTCTCTAAACCAAGCTGCCGCACAACGCACAAGTGCAAGTCATGGGCTCGTCCTGCTCATTTTTGCAGATGTCCAGGCAGGCTCAGAAAACCATCTTTGGTCATTGAACGTCAAAACTTCGGCCTGAGGCCAATGCGTACATCTGCGGCGGCGGTTGCATCGGAACCTGACCATAAAAGCCTCAATCACAAGTTAAATGCAAGAGCCCATGCGGTTGCCGATCACCACGGTTGGGCTCCTAAGGCTCCTTGCTGCGACTCCCTTGCTGTCGCTCGATACCGAGGTTGGAACCTTGCTGTGGCCTTGGGCATCGGCAGCTCTAACGTCGGCATGCTCCATGCTTGACCGAAAATGCCGTCGACTTCCGGTTTCCAAGCCGTCAACATGTGTGGATGCCAGTTGCCTGGCAACCTGGCAGGGGGCGAGCAAGCCGTCTGCAGCGGTGAAGCGTATGGCACCGTACATCGCGCTCTCTGTTCTCTTTCTCCACACAAGGACTGGAACGGCCTCGGAGAGGCCGTTCTGGGCGAGGCATTCCGTGGGGATACAAAAGGCGGCTGCGCGCCGCTCGGGGGCGGCGGCCGGTGGATGGCCGGGGGCCTCGGAGAGTCAGCACGATCCTCTGGATCAGTCTCCGAAAGAGCACGACAGCACAAGAGAGAGCCCTGAGAGGGCCGACGGTGACCGTGGAAGTGGCGGTCGGTCTGGCGCCGATCGCTCTACTTCCTGCACGGGAGCCAGCGACAACCTTGGCAACGGATCACGGCTTCGTCTTGAAGCCAGACAGTTCCGCATCTTAGCTTTTAGATATATCCGGCTGAGGTCACCACTCCTCTCCATGACCTCAGCAAGCAACGGTCGATAAGCCCTTCAAGTGTCCTCAGCCGCAGGTGGCGTCTTAGCTGCAAGCCAGCTTGCCGCAACGACTTTACCTGCTTTCTGCAATGAGCAGTCTTCCAACCAGCAACACAAAGCACGGAAAACGAGTGACCGAGTAGGCGCAGTAGCCCGTCTCAAGCAGTTGTCCTAACCCCTCGCAAAGCGCATCACCGCTGCCTCCTGTCGAGGCGACTTATGCCTGAGCGAGCGAAAAGCTATGATCTGCTGCCACGACGCGCGGTTTCAGTCAAGCTCAGCCTCTGGCATCTGCGAAAAGTCTGGCAGCTGAATAGGCGCTGACGTTCCAAAGGTGAACCTTGAGTCTGCGATGCGGTTTTCAAAGTTCAAGCGTTGACGCTCCCCTAAAGCCCGTCAACACCACCGACTGTGCGGCCCTTCTTTTGGTCATGCGTCTGCACTTTGGCAAGAAGCATGCATTCCACTCAATGGGTCCATGTTCAAGCTGCGGCAGAACTACCACAGCACACTATGGCAAGCTTTGATTGGTTACACAGAATGCTCACTCGGTTGAACTTAGCCCGCGAGCGGCTGATGGACAGTAATTTCCTCCTTGCTACAAACATCGGGAGCCACAACAAAATCCATCTGTACAAACACGGCGCAGTGGTCGGAGGCAAGTTCCTTGGAAACGAAATGACACACAAGCTGAACATAAAGGAGCAAATCCGCCTGTCCAGCTTACACCTCTTCCTCCAGGAGGCATCTGCGGGTGTGTCTCGCACAACCCGGGCAGTTTCACACATTGGAATTGGCCCATCTTCCAGACACAATCCGAAGATGTGATCAATCCTCGCAGCTCAGAAAGTCGTTGAACCGAAGCATTGGCTATTGCAGGCTCCTGGTTCCAAAGAGGCCACCGCACCAATTTGCCGGGAAGGTGGCAGAGCAGCAGCACGGGCCGCCACCCTCCTCACACTAAACTTCACACTTGCGAGGCGGTGACGGACATCGAGATCCACAGGCCTGCCATAGATCTTTCCACCTGGAGTCTGCAGCAATGACCTTACTTACTGCACAGTGGCAACCTCTGCACTCAGTGGCTAGCTGCTAGCTAGCTTGTATCATTTTCTTCTGTTCGGCCCCGTGTTTCTGCCCTGCTGCTGTGTCGCAGCCACGATCCACCCTCAGATCGCAGCTGCTGACGGGTTACTGTAGCCTCGCTTGGGCTGACTTTGTGGTGGGCAGCCGTGCACCACAGCATTTGCCAGCATCTGGGGCACTCTCTTGAACAGCCATGTCCAAACATCTCAGACAATGAGGCTACTTGACTTGCCGCGCTGTTGAATTTCTTCAATGTCTGCCTGTTCTGTATCGAACCTTCTCACTGCCTGAGCGGCCGGGAGAGGGAGAGGGAGATGGAGAGAAGAGTCCTGTCCGTCAATCAACGATCGACCCTTCTTCTGTTCGAGGACATTTGTCTTCACTAACACGCCAACAAGAACAAGCGAGCATGCACACCCACACACCCACACACAGACACAGACACACACGGTTCACGCATGTGCCTACTCGTGCAGCGCGTTCATGCCGCTCAAAGAGGCACACAGAGAGATCAAGAGAGCAGGACAAAACAAAAGGATCCACTAAATGCGGACACGAGCGAATGTCTGCAAGTTTACTCATCGTTGCAACCCTCCGAATTGAATTGACAGACATCACGTTTGGCGGAGCGTTTCACAGTCAAGAGGTTGGGTGCTGCATGTACAACACTTCGACCGTCTGCTGAGAGTCTGTGCACAGTGCTATGCAGCACCCTGTGGGCGATACATACACACGCATGCAGGCATGCACATATGTTGACCCACTATGACACGCTGAAGCAGCAAACTAGTGGAACACACGTGATTATCGCCATGCAATCTGCACGTGTAGATTGTACGCGCTTTTCGCCACTACTGCCTGAGTATCTGCAGACGTTGTGTTTGTGCTTATGAATCACTCGATATCGAGGAAGGTTCGAATACTTGTAGATAGTCATGCAGGACGTAGACTAGTTGAATGTTAGATAAAGCTAGTCGGTTACGTGTTGACGGGCTTTCGTCTGCTCCATCGGGCCTGAGATGGCAAGCAATACTGTTTACGGAATTAGATGGATAGTTCTTCAATACTTTTCATAAAAGACGAAACATATACTGGGTCAATGGCCAGGAAATGCTCAATAGGTCGAAAGGCACTGATTGAGCGCTCATCAAGATGAACTAACTATGTGGTAACTAAAGACGGGTGAAATGGCAAATACATATGACTAAGCTTTGGCCAAGGTGCGGGCCTGGAAGAAAAATCCGATCACATGCAACAAAGTATGAACAGTGTACATGTTGCGGGAGTAATGTGTAAGTGTCAGTCGACACGTTGTGCAAAGGCTGATGCAATGTTGGTCACCTGGTTAGGTTTCATGCGAACATTATGCGCGCAGAAAGTGCGAAGCACGAATGAACCTCTGAAACAAGTACCACTGTACATCAAACATGTTACGTATCCCATCATTGAATATCAGCCGGGAATAGAAGGAAGTTTCAGACAAGTACTGGCTACAAGCCCGTATAAGTTAACTTCAGATGCCATTTAAGTAGTAGATAAGCAATAGACAATCTGTCAGAACAGTTGCATCTGAAACAAGACGCAAAGGCTATCATATACTCGCTTGACGCGTGTATGACATTATCACTTCCTTGATGTTGCCACCTTTACCGACATGCCCTTGCCACTTGCTTGGTTCGCGGTGTAAATTGCAGAAAAACTGTCGTCAATGCCATGATGCCTCATACTGATGCCTCATATCATATCACACAGTCAGACCAGGAGCGGACATTTAAAAAAAGAACACGCGATGTTACTGCTTGCGTTTTCCGGCACCTCGTAGCACAGAAGCGAAGCCTCGCTATACTAGCTAGAGTGGTAACAGTAACAGCAACGACAGAAACGACAATAGCCGTCATCTTTTAGTGCTTCCTTCATCTTTGTCACAAACAGATCGACTCACGTCCAGTCATCATCGATTTCACATCGACTTCATCCATGGCTCCCGGGATCCCATCAATAGCCACAACGTACAAAACTATTGAAAAATCAAAACTCAGCATTTTCTGCCAGAGCCCGTTTGGATTCGTGGACTTTGTGAGGTCTGGGCTTTGGGAACCTGTGGAGTTATATAAGTCTAACAAAAATCACAACGTTCGAACATTGAAAACAAAAACAGCAAACGAAAGCATGTTCCTGGCATTTCCTTGGAGTTGTTGACGTTTAGTTTTGCCGGAAGGCTGCTCAGTTGTGGGGCAGACGATTTACTTCCGAATGAACACTGCCTTGCTCTTCCGGTCAGAAAGTTCGACAACAAGTCCAACAAGTCAAACACGGAACGAAGAGAAGCCTCCCTGTCGGAGATGCAGGGGACGGTGGACAAATCACGAAGCCTTCCTTTCTCTAAATAGGCGCATGTGGTGGTAACATACCTTTTTGTAGGTACTGACAAATGTTTTTACTGTGACATGTTTACATATACATATATAAATATATATGTGTATATATAATCATATGTGCCACTCTCAGAACCCGGCCGAATAGGAAGAATATGGACAGAAAGAAGGTGAGTTCAAATCGGCTGCTAGCAGAAACGTTGCCCTGGCATCACATCAAAGTCGCCATGCCCTTGATGCCACACTTCACAGCACCATGTTGCCTGTCACTTTCTGGCAAATCTTCGGATCGTAGTTCGTCCATCCAGCGAAGGACCTGTCAAACAAAAGGGGGTTGAGGCTTCGAATAGGGAAGTTACGTGTTGATGGCCCATCGCCTCAGCCGCTTGCCGTCGCTGCTCCTGCGACGCAATCCTGAGATGATATGGTCATGTCCGTCTTGGCTTCCGCAGCCAGAAAAGGAAGGCCTGTGGGAGAGATGCGTGTTCACAACCCACATCGGCTCGGCATCCTCTTCCTCCATGTCCAGAAGCACCTGTGTAGTGGCAGTTCTCATTTATTGAATTTCATCAACTTCTGAATGCTCGAAGGTACCGCAAGAGCGCCCCGCGGCTGCTCTTCCTGGTCCATGAAGAGGGTTTCACCAGGACTTCCCTCCCGGACAAAGAAGGGAGTCGCTGACACAACTGAAACATCTCTCGAAAGCAGTCGGTCCTCCGCGCGGTTGAAGGACAGCTGGCGCGACCGAATGATTGGGAACCTGACCCGCAGAGCTACGACCTGAAACACCCAGAAAACTGTCTTATCGTCTGAGCCTGCTCAAGATGCTTAGTCCGTACCGCCCGTCTCCAGAGTGTTGTAGAACTTCTCCACCGCGCAACGAATCCTCGACTAACGGGCGAGTACCGTTCCTCACATGCACTGCCTGCTCAGGACCAATACGCCTTTCGAAATGTGTGCCGTGCGGTACTTCAGTTCGTGCTGTCCTTCGAGAAGGTTGCAGTCAAGGTGGCGGAGAATATGAAGTGTGGCAATCCACACATGGCTGCGATTTGCTGCGGCTGATTGTCAGCATGCCTCATGCTGAATGGCGTTTATATAGTGCTTGAAGCATCTGATGTAGTAGTGACGCGCCGTTTATATGCTGCCAGGACGCGGGACAGACCATTTCCGCACACGCAGAACCTCGCTGTTCGCTTCAACCTGCTCAAGGCCACGCTCGATCAACACGACCCACATTCTCGGCTTTGCACCTCCTGCAAGCACACAACATCAGCTCCGGATCTGCGCACGACTCCAGCAATGCGCTCAAGATCGTAGACTCCGTCGCCGCCAACTCCAGAGTGGATGTTGTAAGTGAGGACGCCAACCATGCTCAGCGACAGCCATGAGCCGCTCGAGACACAGATGATGCGACAGGATAATGTCGAAGCGGTGATTTGCTGCTGTGGAGCTACATACTGTCAGCAACAACACAAGCCCGGGGTGGCTTGTAGGATGCTTGACATGACATGCATCGTCCCCCTTGAACCTGGATGCTTGCAAGCGACCTTCCTCTACAATCGTTCTTTGCGACAAGAGCACCCAACGAACTCTACGCTGCCGGGTCTTGCCAGCTGCTCAGGGCCAGGCTCGCCGCAGCCATCATCCTCCTCCTCCTGGCTTAGGAGACCGCGTGTTGACTCTCAGGGCGCCGAGCTTGAACGCCCTCGCCTGAGCAGATTACTCAGAATACGCATAATTAGAGTCCTCGTCCACCAATCCTTTGCCACGCCTGGCCTTGTCAGAAGAAACCCCGTTGTGCCATAGCTGGCATAGCTCAACCCGACGGATTTGCCAGCATTGCATGCAAAAGCGACCAGGAAATCGCTAAGTAGCAGGCACGCTGTGACCGGGGACCTCGAGCGGGCAAGCGGTCCGCTGTCTTTATCTTTCTCCGTACAACCGGAGGTCTCACGGCTCACGTCCGCTCATCTCTGAAACCAGGCGTAGGCGTGGACAACAACCAGGACTCTTGCTAGTTGATTGGGACTGCGAGGGCGACGGCGGCCTGGCGAGGATCATGGGTCGGGCCGTGAGAAAAAAATTCGTGTGAGAGCCCGTTCAAGGTGGCATATGAGCATCGCTTCACGGTACTTCCCACTTCCCGAACCATCAACGAGTCCTTGCCGTTTTGTCTCTCGCACTGCCTGCTCAGCTCATTTCCAGGAAGACCTCGTCACTTTGTGGCGCCGGGCACGGCCCGTTAAAACAAACTTGGTGATGCTGCCGCCCTTGGCTTCACATCAGCCTTAGACGGATCTTCGAACAGGAAACCCGGCGGATTCAGCAACATCCACTCCCACCGTCTGTGTCGTCCTGTTTGCGCCAAGCTGCGGTCCTTGTCTCCGAACCTCACTTGCCGCAGCGATGGATCCATGTGGAGCCCCGAGTCCCAAGGCTGGCACGGGCACTGCGGAGGGTCTGGAAGACGTGGCCCACCAGCTTTCCTGTCAGATCCAAACGCCGGGGCTGGGATCAAAGCCGCACTCTGCTGCAATTAGTAGAAAAACTCAGGCACGATCTTATGGAGCACTTCTTTCAGCCACTTCATCCGGCGGTTGCAGACCTGCAGCCGCAATATCCCGAAGCATGTTTCTGCAAGCGTATAGCGCTCAGGCACAAACTGCTTCACTGGAGCGGGTGTGCCAGTAGTTTGTGCCCTGACCGCGGTCCTGCTCGACGAAAAAGGACTGGCAAAGCGAAATTTGACAAGAGTATGCTGGCTTCAAGCATGCTTTGTCAGTCCATTGCTTCGTTGTACTCGTAGAAGCCCTGCCCAAGAACACATGAACAGCGATGCCATGCAGAGCAGACTTGTGACCGCAACCTTCTTGCAGCGCTCTTCAAAGTGGTAGTTGTGGGTCAGCTCGTCCAGCGAGATCTCACATGGCGCACCGTTATTGCTCTTTGGCTTCGGCTCCCCTGACCCCTAAATCCTACACCAAGAAAGGCTCCCCAGCCATAAACCCCAAGCCCTAAGCGCTCAAGAAAGAAAGAAAGGCTCCCCAACACGGCAGCAACGCGACAGCGGCGCCTCACCAGCGTACTCCCGTCGCCAGGTGCAGGTTTTGGACCAGGGCTCACCCTGCCTCGGCCGAACTCTTTCGGACTGATATGCAGCAACTGCCGCAAGCGTTTGGGACTGCACGTGTAGGGATTTTTGACGCTCACTCTGGGACAACACCTCTAGGGATTTCGGGTTTTCTCTCACCCGCTCACGGGGTTTCGGGCTTCGGGTTTTTGAGTTGGCTTTTTGTGGCAGAACAGCTTCGGAACAACGTCCACCATCACTGTCTACAAGTCTACGAGACTGGTCAGGCGAGTGTTGAGTTTCGCTGCACTTCAAACTTTCCGGCCACGGCGCCCAAAACTGTGATTCTGGTCTCTGTTTTCTTCTACGGGCTCTTGTCACTCTTGTTAAACGGCACTTCTGTAAGCTGTCTACTCATGTTGACACGGTACTAAATCCTCACAGCACTGCCATGCAGTCGACCTGCTTGTTGCGCAGTAGCTAAGGCCTTTAAAGCCCTTGGGCTCGCTCCAAAGCTCTTGCCAAGCAGCTTGCAAAGTCCCCCCTTCTCCTGAAGGCGACACTATCGAAGACGGGGTCTGCCGCGGCAAACGCAAAGTTTTTCTGCACATCCCCACTACTACCCATCCAAGTTCTCTTCTACCGCAAGATCCGTCTCCTGGCAGCTGGCTTTTTGCTGGAATGTCTTGGAAGGACAATCGCCAGGAAAGCTGTACCAGGTGGCCTCGCAAGATATCTCAAGGCTCGGCTCAAGCAAAGCAACAACCACTCCGCGCATCTCAGCAGACGCCCAGCCTGTCTGTAAGCAGCGTGGTGGTGATTCGGTCGGTCACAGCCGACAACAAATCCATACCTGATTACTCGCGCGACATCAACATGCAGACATAAGTTCGACTGTCTCGCGGAGCCCTGAAGTGAACCAAGGCTCTTCTGGTACTCATCCAAGCTTTGCTGAGGACCAGTGCAAGCACCGCTGTCAAAGTGGCCTCGGTGCCAGAAACCGGGGTTCAGGAACACAGTCACTGTCATCTCTGGGCAAGCAAACTCACACCTATACCCATCACCCATCACCCGGTCACCCGGCAGGGTTGGGGATAAGAAGCACGCAGAGATGTGCGAAGGGATGGCCCGTCCGCTCGAGCTCCGGAGTCGGCTTCATGGTGATCTCACGAGCTCAGCATCCGCAAACAAGAAGGTCACGCTCAGATTAGAAGCAGACCTTGTAGCGAAGAATGCGGACAATCCCAAATTTGCGAGGACAATGTCCAACAACTTCGCTGTGCAGATACCACCTCAGCAGATGACTGCCACAAAAGCCCCGTACCAACAGCAGCTCAAGCCGGTCCAATATGTGGCAAGTCGCATCACACCCGGAAGGTTGGCCATGTTGACATTCCTTGGCTGGGCTCAGTCGTACTATCACGCCTGAGACGCCCAAGAACTGTAGCACGTGCTTGCTACCGCGTGTCGTGTCCTCGTAGTTCTTGTCATTCTTCGCACGATACGCATAGAATGAACTTAGCATCAGGACCACGGCCACCCACTGCATGTGTACATCACGTCATTGTCTCAGGAACCCGCTATTCACCACCGGTCTGATTGGCCACCTCCACACGGGTGAAAGGCTGTGGCCCTCTCCACGGGATGCAGCGGGACGTGGGATCAGCGAGAAGGCCAGGCATGCCAGGCCTCCATGGCCTCCTCCTCGTCAAAGTCTGCGCCCGCCAAAAAGTCTTCGAGCTCCAACTGCTCCAGGCCCTGACCACGAAGCTGCCTGCGGGGATTTCATGTCACCGTTTTATTTTCTTCAGCAATCCGGCTCAAAGACATGGCGGAGGATTTGAATCAACTTCCCTCATCTTTTGTGAAACGATCTGTTGGCCGCACTGCTGAAGTCCAAAGAGAACCGAAGATGCGCTTTTGTGCAAAAAAGCTGAGCGCCTCAACGACAAACCACAGGAGTCATTGTGAGCATCGCACTCGTCCTGAGCAGGAAGCAGATGTGTACCTGATTTTCCCCGAGGCAACGCAGAAGTAAACGGCAAGTCTGTTTGCGCGCTCTTGCACTTTACGTGAAGTCTGGTTCACCCGTGTGTCATGCTGACATGCACGGGATCCCGGTGAAAAACTGCAGAAAGCCAATGTCTGAAATGAGACTCTAGTCAGGTCGGTGTAGCCTGGCAGCTTCTACAGTAGCCAAAAGCTGGCCCTACTTTGACTGTCCGGCTTCCTGGACCTACAAGGTGTGAGAGGGTGCCGTTTCTTGGATGAACGAGTAACTCAGGCACCTACCTCTTACATCAAAACTCCGAGTTCCCTGGGGAGGACCAAATCGGCATGCATGTGCAGCAGTGTATCCATGTAGAGATGTCGTCTTAGAATTGAATTGGAGGCCGTCCCGTCCCCAGAGAGCTTGGCTTGGTGCAGCGGACTGCGACGGGCATGCCGCACTGGACCAATGATCAGAACACCGGCTTCGAAGTGATAACCAGATCCGCGAATGAATCCTAAAGGCTTGCTTCGCAGACAAACGGATGAGCCGTCGTTCTGGTGGCTTTGAACAGGTCTTGCAAAGATGGCGACAATCACTTCAATTGCTTGCTGGGCAATCGCTGCTCCAGAAGCTGCTTCTGCGTTTTCTCGTCAACATCAAGAGCTTGAGGTCGCCTGGAGCAGGCGCTCTTCACAACGTTCACGCCTTGCGCTAATCGCTCGCAGCTTCGCCAAGCCACTGGTAGGGCTCGGCACCCGGTCGGAGATCTTCCGGCACCTTGTCACATAAAGTAGAGATTGTGCACATCTTCTGAAAGGCAAGGCACGCAAGGGAACACCATGACATAAGAGGCCACTCGGCCACGCCTCAGCCCAGTTTGCGCGAGGACCTTCTGGCCAGTTGCCGTACGGATTGACGCCAAGGACCTGTGTCACCTGCATGGCATCTCGCTTTGCCTTCCATTTTCCAGGTTCTTTGTGCAAACCGAGAAAAGGCTCGTGTTTTCAAGGTGTGGCACCCAGAAGATGCCAATGATGCCACTGAAGAGATAAATGGCAATCCTTGCTACAGCCAGCGGAGTTGTGTTGCCTAGGCGCCTTAGCAGCCTCAGCAAAGCAACGTGCATCTAGCTCTCACCCTCTTCTTGCTTCCATGGCTCTTCAAAGGATTGGAGAGAGGATCCATATCCTGAATTCTCGTAACTTTGCCAGCTGGTGCCTCACACCCTTCAATGCAGTGCTTGGGGGGTCCTCCTCCGGATCGGGGTTCCACTCGCCTCGCTCTGGCGAGTCGTCCCGGTCGTCCATGACCCAGATGTCCTGGGCTTCAAGCGCGCGGCTCACCCAAAGCCTGCGTTTTGCACACTCCCTGGTTTCACTGGGCTCGCAGCGGTAAGGTCCAAGCCCTCGAGGAAAACACCGTCTTCTGGGCAGCAGGAGTGGTGTATGCAAAACTCGACGGGAACACAAGCGCCAGGCTCCAGAGAAGGTCTCCGCCCGCGCGGATCTCCTGCGCATCTGGAGGGATCCCGGTGACCTGCATCCGCCATGGCAATGACTTTTGGCGAAGGCTGAGAGACTCCCGGACTCCCTCCTCAGGCCTTCTCGATGACTGTCCTCAGGTCCTTCACCTTGTCGCCGCGATTGAACTGGACTTCGAAGGACAGCTGGCCAGGCTGATTCACCCAAAAGTTGCCTCAGCAGATGCCATCTGACACCACAAAGCTTCCGTTCGACGCCCTGTCAGACATGCGGCCCAAGTCTTCGCCCATTGGCGCATCCTGGAAGTCTAGACCAGTGACCAAAGCCACGTCATGCACTCACACGAGTCGTCCCCTGCTGCCCCCGTCCTGCTGCGCAGCAGCCTCAATTGCCTCGAGGGTCGCTGCCTTCTTCTCCGCCCGCAGCTGTTCACTCGGCAGCAAGCAAGGCATGCTCTTGTAGATATGCGCCGCACACGTCATGTGAGAGCTTCGTGCCAGGTTGCGACTCGGTCATCACAGCACTTTCAGTCTCGGCATTTCGTCGAAGTGCCGTCTGCCTCTTTGCACCTGCTTGTTTCAAAAATTGAACACATCAGCACTGCTCTGGTTCCATCCTCTGGCGGCAGACCTGGTGTCCCTGTGAAGGCGAGCTGTTGGAAAAGAAGCAGAAGGCCAGCTCCCAAGACAAACCTCCGGGGAAACCCCAAAGATCCTGTTCTGTCGACATGACGAAGTCTTGGAGCTGATTGCTACCATGACACAGCGACCGGAAAGGAGTTCTTCCCTGAGCCATCTCTCCTGCAACAAGCATTTGGAGGCGCAAGCCCCAATTGGATGACTTTGGCTGAAGCATTCCGATACCAAGCTTCTAATATATGCCGAGCATCAAGTTCTGTGCAGGTGCGGCTGGGCTCACCCAGGATATGTTTGTGGACACGCACGGCTGGAGACGGCTGCGGAGAAACGGCAAGGACAAGAACATGTGATCGGCGCTCTGGAAACCACGGAACGCTCACCACAGCGATTCGCAACGTCCTCCGGCCATGGTTGAGAGGGGACATCCTGCACTGGAGCCGCCTGAGACAATGTTGAAAGTTTCTTGCATCTGGCCATGCCAACAAAAGGGATTGAGTAGTTGAGACATGCTGAGACCACATCACGGCCCTGAAGGGGCCGAGAGAGCTGCCAACCGAGCTCCAAGCTCTGCTGAGGCAGAAGGCTATCAGCCACACGGAGAACCTTCGCGAGTTAGCGCCGGGAAAATCCAAGCCTCTCGCAGAAGTAGACGACCTTGGACTTGGGCCAAGGCCTCATGGGCTGTAGAAACCTCAGTACATCAAGTAAGACTCCAACAACTCTCGAAACAAAAGGAGCAAGTAATCGTCGATGTACATGCAGCCGAGGCACACTGTCGGAATGTGCACGGCAAAAGAGAGGTAGAGTTCTCGATCCGAAACACAAACAAGTGCAGTTTGTCCAACGAGAGTATACAAATGTTAAGAACTTGCCCGAACTACCGCGTGACTCTCAGCACAACAATGTCTCTCCGAGGCCTCGCAGCCAAGAATCCCGACTCCGGGACCCCTAGAGTGCCCTTGACCTCGGCGCAAGGGCATTCGACATGTTTTTCACATATCAAACACTGCCGTGAAGGCAAAGAACAATTGCTCGCAGCCGGCCACAATTTTGACATCGCGGCTGCAGCAAGAGGTCTGCAAAGCAGCGGCGGCGGCTAAGCTGCTATATCCGGCGTCTCTTTGGCTCGCTTTCTGCGGCGTCAGCGCTGTAGTCGTCTGCTTCCACAGAGCTGTAGCCTGGGAGGATGGACGAGTACAAAGCCCTGGCACAGTGAATCCAGATGGAATGATTAGGCTTCGTGAGCTCGTGCTGCAAAAACAATGAATGCCCCTGCGACAGGCCCTGCAAAGCCTCCAAGAAAAACCCTGCTGAAGGAAGTGAGGTGCGGTGTTTCTTCAGGTGCACAGCCAGCTGCGCAACGAGCTCAGGTGAGGCGGCCGCCAGCACTCGACCTCGTAACATGCTATGTGGTTCGGTTTTGGTAATGTTGACCAGCAGCAATTGTCGACGCCATCTCCGTATTACAAAGACCAAGCGGGATAGAACGTGAAAAATGATAGAAGTCATGATGCTTGTCAGATCAGTGTCTCCATTACTGTATCTGTACCACAACCCCAGAAGCACTAGTCACTAGTTTCGTTTGTGGTGTGATCCTGCAAAAGACGTGGTAAAAAGAAACTTGGCTGAATTACGAGCTAGGAACACAACGCAAGCGACAATTGCATGAGAACGAGCATAGACCACTGAGTAAACAGCAAGCAACTCACCAGTCCGTCTGACTCAAGCCACTAGTTGTAATTGGCAATGCTGACAGGAACAAGAAAGGGCCTTCAGCCGGCGTAGGCGCCCGCAATCGGCAGCATGCATTAAGTCATCAAGTTGGCTCTGCAGTGAGAGATTGCTCAGGTCCAGCATTCGTCATCACCAACACTATTTCAAAGCTGCTATCTGCCGGTGCCCAACAGCACTATCATTTGCATGTGCGCGAATGCAGACATAATGTCATAATACAAAAGTTGTCAATACCAACTCAGTCGGCATGAAGTCGTACTAGCAGCAGCAGCCTCCGCAGTATAACCGACAGCACATGTTGTCGTTGTCGCATGACAGAGGCAGCATCAGTAGGAGCAAAGAGAGCAACCCTTGGCAACCATGGCTCTCGGAACCACGATAAATTAGAGCGGTTAATGTTAATCATGCCGTTACCATCTGCATCCGGATGCTTGTCGCTGGGGGTAGTGCTGGCATGGCTCATACACCCACTCAAGCTACGCACCAGTATTGTCCTAAAGGCGTCATGTTAAGCCAAAAAGCGGGAGGCCAAGTCAAAGGGGCCACCGAGCGTGTCACAGCAAACACCGCCAGCTTCTTCCACGATGACTTGACCGGCACAAACATCCCAGGGATAGATGCCTACCTGGCTCGGTGTAAAACATGCAGCAACCTCTGCACCGCAGCTCACAAGAAGAGGTGTGACCTGCCTCGAAGTAGACATCCAAACGACCCCGTGCCACATGCATCATATCAACTCCCGCAGAGCCACCGCAGCGCATGGCCCTGATTGGATGGGCCAACAAGTCGCGGCTGATGCCTGAAACTTTGGCAGGCGTGTGCGCAACACGGACTTGGAGCACCCCCTACCCAGCAAAGCATATCCGAGGCGAGAACCTGCGCGTCCATGTCCGCCACAATTCTATCACTTAATCAACTTCATGTCAAAGCTTCTTGGACAATGAACGATACCCGCAATTGGTTGCGTGGCTGTGGTTGCTAGCTTCTGTTCGGGCCTTTGTGTCTGGTTCCTGGTGCAGCAAACACATGCTGCTTTCGCCGGGTGGCCCAAAATTCGATCCACCACTTTGGGCCCACGGGAATATGAAGGCATGTGCAAATTGACCAACGCACGTGTGAGGTCCTGCATTTTCAGCGTTCAGCACCAATGTTTGTGTGCACAGTCATGCAAAGGACAGTCTCCAGTGACTGCCCAGTCCTTGCAGCCGCTAGACACGATGCGTCGTCCATTGCAGTATGCGCCACGACCCCTGACGGCCGTGTATAACCTGGAAATGAGGCCATCAAACGCAATCTTCCACCGTATGTCAGGATGTACTACCGGGGCTCCTTAACGTAAGTCAAGCAAGGCTCTCATCCAACTTCGGGATGAAGCAAACACCAAGCACCGCCCGCTTCTTCACCGCCAGACCGATAAGAACGCAGCACTCGACCTCAGACTTCGAGGCGAAGCAATGCGTCAGAGCCCAGCGCCCAGCGCCGGGCCTGTCGGTGGATGAAGTTGGTTGTGCCGTCGATTGGATCAACGATCCATGTAGGCGCATCTGTCAATGCCTATTCAGAGTCAGACACGAGGTCACGACAAGCCAAGCGCAGCAAGCACAAGCTGATTTGGCTGCGCGGCTCCTCCTTGTTGGCCGTCTCTTCGGCAAGGACACGGAACTCGGGTGCAGCGGTCCTTCGGCCCGAGGAGAGAATGGAAACGGAAACACCTTTCGCAAGGCTACGGCTACAGACACAGACCGTGCTTACAAAAGCGTGGCCTCAGTCGCTTCAGGACAAGTTCTTCCACTTGTCGGTCGTACTTGGTCACCAAGTCGACCGGTGTGGATTTCTCCTTCCAGTACACCGTGTGCAAATTGACCCAAGGTGACTAGAACGGCTACAAACCTTCGTTCACGCGGCTTCTGAGCTCCGTGACCAGCAGACTCCCCATCTTCCTGTGGATGCTCTCTCTACTTATCTGTCTGCCTGTCCATCTGTCCACACCCATCTATCCACCTACCTGCCTGCCTGCTACACCTAGTTTCTTTCCTGCATACAGGCCTACCTGCTACAAGCTACCCGCCTGCATGCCTACTGTACCTGCCTGAATACCAGCCAACTTAGGCAAACCTACGGACATGCATGTGTATGTACATTATGTACATACATGCACATATACATAATTACTAATTACATAATCACATACTCATACACCTACACACATAGACACGTATAGAACCTATGCACATACATAGATAGGCATATGTATATATATCTATACACAAATAGGTAGATATAGATCCGCACATTACACACACACACATAAACAAACACATGCACCATGCACATACACGTGCACCATGCACATACACTGACTTACACCTACACCCGAGCCTACATCTACTTAGGTCTGCATGAATTTGTGCGTTAAGCAACAACTCCATAACGATAACTAAATCTATATCCGTATATAAATATGTGTATATATACACACATAGACCATAGAGATGGAGAAATTTCAATTTAATTAACTAGTTACACGTCCATACATACATACATACATACACAGGCCCTCAGAACCTCGCGTCCTCCACACTTTGCTGGGCGTCATTGCGAGAGAAGCACTCAAGCATCAAATTGCCGGCTTCCTGCGCGGCAGACACCTGGCAAAACGTACTGAATCCCAAAACACCCGCATGCTCTGCAACGGTGGCTCTCTGCGACAGTGACTCCACTACTTATAGGACTGTAGGACTGCTGGCAGGGGCACCGATTCATCCAGATACCGCGAGAGATCCTCTTCCGAAAGTGCCACCATGGCAAAACGAGGTACGGGCCCTGCACGTGGGCACGCTGCCCCTGACGCACGCAGAGGGTACTTGTTGTTTGCTGGAGCTTGCTCTGACGTTTGGTCGGCTTGCCCGAAGCTGGCGACTGGAGCCAAACACACGGCTGGTGAAGGGTGGCAAACCAGAAGAGAAAGGAGGAAGCCGACAGAAAATAATAACCAGGCAGTTCCAAAACCTTTAATTCAAGGGCTTGGCGGGGGAGTGCTCCTTGGATGCGACACCTGGCACGGAAAAAACTGACGTATAGCTGCATGGTGCTCTCTCTACTACAATTTGGCCCAAATAAAACACAGGGCCTGCTGGGCCAATTCCTTTGCTGGCCATTTGGTGGCTATGTGAACTCCCGAACCTTGCTAGAAGGTCACGATAGCAGCTCAAGACAAGCATTCCACGGTTTGGACGACCAACTACGGAAGCGGCGTGTACTCCTTGCTGGCACTGGAACCGAAAGTATCCTGGAAGCAATCAGGGCTTCAAATCGGCAGCAGCAACTTTCTGCCAAATTGGCAGCAGCCCGACGTTGCCTCAAGGCTTTCTGCCCCGCTGCCAGCCTGCCAACGAAATCCGTTCACGCGTGCCCGAAGCGTTTCCTAGCACCCTTGTGCCAGAAGGTTCAGTTCAGCCGCTGACACTTGTGCTGCTCTCTGCTGATGCACCTCCCTCAGCCAGGCATAACCGTGCATTGCACCGGCCACTCAAATCAGATCTCCAGAAGTAACACCTACGTTGTGGCCCCGGCTGCAGCGCCACCAGCTGCGCCAGTGTTACCGTCTGCTGCTGGTTTTGCCGTGCTGCTAGAAATGCCTGCGACCAATACAAATTCTGGCGCCCGGCAGCCGGGGGACAGGCTGATTAGCAGGCTCTGCTCTCGCATCACGGCATGACGGAAGTGTTGCCGATTCAACTGCAACATTTTTGGAGGCTACCTGCCTGGCTTTGCACTTGAACTTAAGTTCCAGCCTTCTTTGCTCGTTGCCTGGGCCTCCCGGACAGACTGGTGAGCAAAACCCTTAAATGCATATCACGGACGAACAACATCCGGCAGCGTCTTGAGGCGGTTTGGCCTCATCACTGTGACGAGGCCCTTCAGCCGATAATTCTTCTCTGGCGGACCTGTAGACCGTAACTCCATCGCTTCGTCGGTCTCAAAGTCGTGTGCATTCTAAGAAGCAGGCCCTTGCCCTTCCTCAGCCGTTTGTGCCGACATCCATCGAGGCCTCCAGCGCAGGCAACACCAAATACAAAGCCAGAGTTGCTTTGGACGGAAGCCGAAAAGCCCGTTTGTGCAGGCTTCAGTCAGTGAAGGACCCGAACGACCCGAGATCGAGAAATCTTTACGTTGCCTGCTTTTGCTGCACAGTATTTAGAGTTCCGCCTGCAGGGTTTGCGGCTCTGCGCCGTACCCCGCCGTGCTCTGAGCCAGCAGATGCGGCAGGAACGACTGACTGGCCCCTCCAATTCAGCACGCGCTGAAGACTGCGTCACTGATTCAGACGCTTTTCCAAGGAAGAATCAAAACATCATATGCCAAGTTCAACGACTCTTACACTCTAGCTCAGCATGTATCCTTACATATCCAGCAACTCCACATCAGCCTAGCCTTGAGCGAGCACTTCACTTGGCCTTGTGTGCTTTTACATCGATGGATAAACGAGGAGCGCCCAGTCACGGCAGCACGGGCAGCATAATGCGCCTGGCACGCTTGACAATTCCCTCAGCCGCTTCCTGAACTTGAACCACACACACACACACACACCGAGGCTTCTTGCAGAACATCCGGGTCGAGGCACTTCTTCATTGGAAGCTTCAACATGCTGGATCGATCCGGGCCGACTCCAACCTCCCAATTCACACGTTTCTGTCCCGTAACGAGTTCCAAAGACAAACGAGAAGCAAGCCAAGCCACCCAGGAAACCGGAATGCCCAACAGTTCTTGGATCCTGCGATGTGTTTCGAAGCGCTCGACTTCCCAAAGAGTCGTCAGTCTTGATGGACCGCGGCCTGAGGACATACTTTTTGGCGTTCTCTGGAAGATCCTCCCATCTGGTGCACTTGGAAATATCTTCCGACCAGCCCTGGAGAGTTTCCTGCAGGACGCGACACAGCACCGGAAAGATAAAGCTGACGAGTAAGAGGCCAAGCCACGTACTCACAGACGACTTCCTGACCAGACAGGTGCAATGCACACTTGTCTGGCAGGAAACACTCAACACAGCCACAACTACGATTTGCCTTGAGATCATCCAAGTGTGAAGGAAAGTATCCGGATGGCAGGCGTACTTCAGTCATGCGTCTGTTCCTGCGTTGTTGGGCAAAAAGGGGTGAAGTGTCCATGCGCTAATGTGAATCTGGCCTGTAGGCGATAGCAACCCGAATCTGCTTGAGACCAGTGAGAACATCCAGCTTGGTAATGTTGAGACTGTCCTTTGGCAGACGGGCTGCACTGGCTTTCCGACAGCCCCACACGGTGCAACCCAGTGTCAAAGCCGTTAACCATGGCCGAATACTTGACTAAAGCCTCGGGAATCGCAGCATCTGAAGGCAGGCACATGTGCTGCAGGAAAGCTGGGGCGAAGTGCCAAATCCAGCCAACCGCACCTCCGCCTTCGGCCGGTGGTGGTCCCGTATTCTGCGCCCACCTCCTGTAGCATCATGCCAACCTGCGAGTGCTTTCAGAGTGGATGGAACAAATTCCTGCACCGGCTCGTGCCTTCACCGGCTGGCCAGACTTCAGGTCGAAGGGGCCACCTGGGTAGAAAGGGAAGCGCAGCGTCGCTCAAGTGCTGCTCACCCTGCCTGCATGGCCCTTGCGTTCGTACCTGGCATCTGGGCCAATGTAGGTTTCAGTGTAGTCCTGTCAGAGCAAAGGCTTACAAGGCCAATGGCAGCATTGCAGAGCTTCGCAGCTGCAGTGCCTCCAGAGACTGCATCTCGTTCTGTAACTCTGTTGGGAAAGGTCCGTGCCCAACTCGAGTTGTGTAGGCCTTAACCTTCCACAAGACTGCTACAGTGTGCATCCAGAACACATGCAAGCTCGAGGCCAATGCCACTCCAATGACCGTATCCACCGCTTTTGGCGGCACCCCCAGTCCTGCAGCAACCCGCTTCGCTGCATGAAGCCCTCGCACATTGGACACCAGAAGTGGGAAGTGGACGGCAGTCCTGTGCACACGCTTCCAACCGTTGTGTTGGATGATGTGACGAACGGGTAAGTGCCTTGTTTCCAATAGCGCCCACAGAACTGAAAGAATGAAGCTTGCCAGGCGCAGAGTGCAAGGCAAGCTCGAACATGCGCTGGCACTTCCAGCTGGTCTTTTTCCACAGATAGCATGGCTGACAAACATGCCACGGTTGGCCAGTCGAAGTTCGAGCTTAAAGGAATCGGATGGTGCTCTTCGGATGCACTCGAAGTCCTCAGGCTTCATCGGCCGGCACCCTCCACTTTGCCAAGAAATTATCCTTGTCATTGTCCTTGACGCGGCACCAGACACAGTGGAAGAAGAAGGCCAGGGTCGGGTACATCATGATGTAACGGTAGAAGTCTTCGTGCGACTTGTCCAACATCCCACCGTAGTAGCTCGTATCGATGTAGTACCTCCAACGGTTCTTCGTGGGATCAATGTGCAACTCCGGCATGCCCATCATGCACATTTTCTGGTAGTCCCAGTTGCGCTCAATCCAACGGATCCAGTGGCGGCCTGGGACTCGGCGCAACCACACGATCGTTGAACGAAGCCACAAGTAGACGGGGCCGCCCTTGAAAGGTGACATGACGGTTTCCTCCACACGGCCATAGACCAAGGGATAAGCCTGACTCGGGGGCTCAACGGTCTTGGGCACCTGCGCCGCGAAGAGGCGCCGGCCAGCAACGAGGTTCCGCTTTGCGAAATTGAGAAGGCCCATCGCGTGCCACGTTCCGTCGCGGATCGCGACTGCAGTACGACAAGGCCAGCACAGGCCAGGCTGACACTCGAGCCGATAGGCCGATAGCACAGCAACGCACGCGAACAACATCTGCGGCCATCAACTCTTCCCACAAATCAAGGCGATGCGAACTGCACCGAAAAAGCTGCCGCAGCCAAGATGCCAAAGTCGATATCGAGCAGGGCTGCATTGGCACCCTCTACCAAGACCTATGCACGAAAGCAGCCACGTGACATCCAACAGTATCGACTTCTCGGGCCTTGCAGCCCTGCACTATGTCTTGGTGCATGAACGTGACCGAATCCACGATTTGCGTTCGTAACATATCAGCATACCTCGGGCAAGGAACGGCGAAACATTATGACAGCCAACAAACAACATCGGGCCATGGGCTTAATTAGTCAGATGCCACACGAGTTGCTTCCGGTATCTCTCGATCTCCTCGTCAATGTTCCCGACTCCACCCTTCTGCCCTTGCTCCGGGTCAAACGCATACCTCAGGCGCATGCCGCGGAATGTCAATAGAAGCCGGCTTAAGGCTTGAGGCCGCGGACCGGGTGTTGTACTCCCGGAGAGCTTGGCGCAGCTGAAGCTGCGCAGGAGAGTCCTTGAATTCAAGATCACATGGAGGGCTTGAGGAAACCGAAGCTTACCTCAACGCCTTGTCACGAGGATGGCTGTAGCGCTTTTGGGACCAGGCCTTGGATCCCAAAGCACCACACAACACATTGCGAGTCTTATGACACTACTCCCTCGTCCTCAAGACACGCACAACTCCAAACTTTCAGAATTGTGCCCTTTTCCCTGCTTGTTCGCGGAGCCACGCACGGCTTTTCCGCTAGCCGCATGCCTACCAAGGCTCCTGTCAATCTACAATTGCCCCAAATGTGACATGCTCGGGGCAACCTGAATTCCTTCAAGAGACTACGATTAGAGCGGATGCTCCTTCGACGTGCATTTGTCGGGACTTGAGCTCTCTCTGTCGCTCGTCAGATACAGTAGTCATGGTAAGCCTCTGCTTCCACCATACGCAGCAAAAGCTGCAAGCTTCCGGCACCACGTGGGAGCCCTCACGTAAAGTGGGACTCGGATCCGAGCAGCCAATGCTCCTGTTCTGCCTGCTGCTCAGTTACAAATTTTGTTCGGTCCGTGGACATGCGACCGTGCTCTACACGGGCCTGCTCCAAGCTCAAGAACTCTTCCTCCTGGACGAGCTCCCAAAGTGGATCCACAATCTGCAGGCCTCACGTCGTCCATAACAACTCAAGCACTCTGGGTCTTTTGTAGGCAGCTAAGGCCTGGCAACGTGAGGGGCTCCGTCCCCCGCTTGACTTGCGCATCTCGAAAAGCATCGAAGCCGGAGCGCTCAAAGTCGGCTTCCTGGCATTTGCGTTCGGCTGGAAACGCTCTACTTCGAGTTTCTTGCCGAGGGTGTCCCGACCTTGAAGTGCACTGCTTCCACAAGGCCGACGTCGTTGCAGAGGACATTTCTGAGAGCTTCCTGTTCAGGGCTTCTGCATGGCTGTGCTGGCTGCGCTGGTCACAAGCAAAGCTCTCCTGCTGTCGGCGAGCACGAGAGGCTACCACGGACCACCAGGCTGCTGTCTGAACCGGTGGCATGCTCCGAAACCTTCTGAGGCCCTGGATTGCGGCCTCAAGTCTGCACACAAGGGCCGTTGATATGAGTGTACTTTCCACATCCTGGCTCCTCTCTGAACTGTGCCGGGCGTCTTCTTCCGTCTGTTCTGTGCAACATGCTGGCGCCTGACAGACTTTGAGCCACAAATGCTGCTCCTGCAGTGACGGCGCTCCCCGACCTCCCACTCCAGAAAAATGGCCGCGGGATGCGGCAAATGGGCTTTGGCAAACCCGAGCTCGGCAAGCAACGATCTCGACTCCACGTCGCCTGCCGGATCAGCATCATGCACATGGAACTCTGCAAGACTTGGGTCGGATCCTGCGAAGCGACTCGGCAAGTTTCTGGCCATCCTATTGAGCATACAGCGATTCCTCGAGGAACGAATCGTTGGGCAAGAAGGCGTGCCTGCGAATGGTAGGTCTGCCATTCGCTTGCAGATGAGCTCGTCCAAAGTAGAGCCGAGACGTTGCTTGAACTCATCGGTGCCTGAGAGTGGACCTGCGAGCCAGGTGGCGAAATCTACGTTGCAGATAACAAGATGTACGCAAAGTCAGATCTGAGTCAAGTCACGAACTCTCCAAGCCAACAGTTGAGAAGTGACCTGTCGTCCGGAATAGTAAACGCCGTCATCCACAAATGCAGAGAAATGGCCTCGTCCGCCGATAGTGCTTCCCATTGCTGCTTCAACTTTTCATCTGCCCGCAGAAGCTGGTGCCTGCTTGTCCGTGTCTTGTGTAGCTTTCTTTGGTTAAGCATCTAGACTCTAAACGATCTTGACATCCGACTTCTTGGCCCACAAATTCGCTTGCTAACACGAATCAGGACAAGCAGCTCCAACCATTTCCGCTTCACCGACAACATCGGCGCGTTGGCACTGGCATGTCTGCCTTGCAGCTTTCAGGGCACTTGAGGACCCAAACCTGTTGCCATCAAGCTTCACTGCCATGCCGTTACCGAACAGAGCAATCGTCAAGCTGATGCACCGTGACATCGCGAGATATTGCAAGAGTTTGCTTCGTGCCTGTAGGCTTCGGAGCAGGACCCCTGCCTGGCGACTCTTCGGCCCTGCCATCGACGATTTGGTGACAGATTGCTGCTGTCATCACAGGCCGTGCAAAAGCACGTGGGGTCCTTTCCGAAGCCGCCCGAGCCGCGGCCGCGCGGCTGCAGTACTCTGCTTGCTCGTGCCGTGGCAGTGCCCGCCACCGAGCTGCGGCATCCTCTGTTTGAGAACCGTGGCCATGCTGCAACAGTGCGAGATCATGCAACTGCCGCCCCAGGCACCTTGGCAATCTCGCTGAAGTTTGACGGGACTACGCCACCAGGGCTGTTTTGCCCACCTTGCTCTCTCCGAACTTTGGCGAAGTGCTCGTTCACGAACAGAAGGTATCCTTGCCAACTGTCGTCGGATCCAGAAGTCACAACGGAGGTTCATTTACGGAGCAGCCAATATCCTCCGAGGGGCCCGAGGCCGGCGCTCGCTTGCGCTTCAAAGTGCCCCTGTCCGGACGCTCAGAGGCCTGCTGCAGCAGCAGGCGGGTGCGCAGCAGGCAACGCGCGTGGCTTTTGGCTTTTGGCCATGCTGTGGACTGTAGACGCTTGGGCCTCCATGCCTTTGGTGCTCCGGGATTTCACGGCTGTCTCGCGTCCATCATCGGTTTTGGCTGTGAATGCCTCGGACATGAGACCTCCCCCTCCTGCTAATGCTAGAAAGAACAACCATTCAGCATCAAGTGATTAAACTCTGCAATGCCGCCTGCAATGGAAGAGCACTATTGCTGACCGGACAACGTCCAAGCTCTTGCTGGAGAAGTTGCTGCACCTTGGCTGGAGAACCATTCCACAGCTGCAGTGCCATTCAAAACGGAAACCTGCTGCTCAGCCGCTGTGGGCAACTCTGCATCGTCTGCTGCCCACTCCCATCGCCGTCCTTCTCGAGCACGGATTTTGCCTTGCTGCATGAGCCGGCGTAGCACCTTGTGCACCTTGCCGCATCTAAAGCGACAGCTGTTCCATGGTGGTCGAAGAGGGTGTCTTCCCGCCCTGCCTTCGACAGATCTGATGGTACGTCCAAGCCGCATTGGGAAAGCAAACTCCTGCAAACACACGGACAGATCAGGATCCTATGCCGATGCTCAACGCAACAAAAGACAACGTGCAAGGCTCTTCCGCTAGTCGTACGCCTCAGCGAAACCACAGCGGCTGCAGCATCGAGTGCCATAGCATTCCCTGGCGATTGCCTTCCTACCCTATGGATGATGCACGGGACGTGCAATGCTTCGATTGGAGCAGATGCCACGCAAATCAAAACAGAGCCATGCACACCAGAAAAACCATGGCTGGGTACAAACCAGATAGTTGCCGCCAAAACACGGTAAGATCTCGCACTTTGCGCTCAAACTCATCGAAGTGCAACAAATCTCCGAAGCGAACGCCGTTGCCTGCTATCGAACACGCCACATAATGCATGTGAAAATCTTGGCTTGGATCAAAACACGAACAGGATTGCGGATGGCTTTCGAAGAGTAGCAAGGACCGATGCCACGCTTCCTCGGATCCAAGCTTAAGCTTGCTGGCACCAGAGTGACCTAGCACCAGAACTTGCATCCAAGCTGTTATGTGCTGGAGGCACCGCTAAACCTGTCAAGGAGCGTGGTTCCAATTGAATCTGACCCTTGCTCGGCTTCTAGGATTCCATCAATGATCTGATGGCTGTCGAGCAGAATGTGAGCCCCTGGTCACGCCACAGTTCTGCATGGGAGTCACAAGACTTAAGCACAGCAGCGGCGTTGAGGCCCGCTCGGGTCGAAATGAAAACTCGTTCAACGGCTTGCGGATCAAACTCCTGATTTTCGCGAACGAGGCTTTCAAGTCCAGCATGGTGCAGCTGTCAAGGATGCGGGCACTGCTCTGCTGCTGCATGAAAAGCCCGATTGCATCCTTCAGTGCTTCCAACTCCTTCATCAAAGTGGGGATGTGCCTCGGGGTTTCTGCAACTCAGCACCGCAACTTTGACCCATGAAGCTGTTGCGCACTCCGCACTGCAGGTTTTTAACGAAGCCATGTTTGCCCTTCTCCAAACAGCCTTACTGTCGCCGTCCTCGATTCTGAAGGGTCGGGTCAAGTTAAAATCTGCCCCAGTGATTGTTCTGCTATGCTGCTCTCTCATTGCATTACCGCATTTACCGTGGTGGCAATGGAATGTAATCCCCGTGGCCTGCCTGCCCCTACGTTAGGCTTCAACGTTTGGCGAGAATCGGTTGCATAGTTGCCAGGTACAAGTGTGCTGTGCATATCCACTGGCATAATAATACGCATGCTATCTTCGCGAACCCATTTTGGGGACAGCGTGCTCGTTCCCGCACTGTATTGAATGGTGTCGCAACAAGTTCGGGGGGCATGGCGGAGCACAGCCACGCCAGATACCAGCCCTCTAAATAACGGCAGAGCAACGGTATCTGCTCCGCCGGTCTCTGCGCTTGGGCCTGGGTTTGTGTTTGTATTTCTTGTTTCACACCTTCATTCGTGATTTGTGTAACGCACGAACATGGGTTTCACAGGCGAACTGTGCCGAATTATCCTGTATTCGCTGTATTCACAACAGCGACAGCTGCAACTCCCATCAGTGGACGTGATGTGCAAGTCTGTGGTTCGAGATTGTTTGTATCGATTGGAAATGCTTGGTAGACTTGCATTGCATTAAGCGGCGTCGATGGGCAATTTGATTATAGCCTGTGGTGACTGCAGGTGTATTGCAAGCATACATACGCCCTTCGGCATGCACAAGGCGTGCCTGTACGACAATATGCCGGCTACAAGTAATGTGTTTTGCTTACTGACTGATTTCCTGCTTCAGCACCTGCCTACATCTGCCGCAAATGTGTGGTGCCGTGTTGTCTCGGCCAGCCCACGTCACTCTGATGTTTGCAGTCTATCGATACGCCATGCACGCGTGCTCCTTCTTAGCCAGTTGCGTGGCAATCGCTAATCTCCAGACACAAAGCCTGTCGCGCTCGCGAGCTGAGGCTTAGGGTGCGTTTGGCGTCGCCTCTGGCGAGCGGCGCCCTCGCACACGGCCGCGCCGGGGCGTCTGGCGGCCACCGGCTGCGGCTCCCCATTCCGCACGAGCGTGGCGTCAAGCGCGAGCTGCGCTCCGTAGCGTGGCGTCAAGCGCGAGCTGCGCTCCGTGCCAGAAGGGCAAGCCGTTTGCGATGACCTCAATGCAACGTGCGTCACTGACGGGAAGATCGATGTTCATGTCAGCGACCCGGACGTTGCGGGCAACTCGCGCGGTTTTCCCGGCAGTTGCGGGCGACCGCATGCTCGAGCGGAAGAGCTCGGGACGCGAACACTCCGGATGTGGCAACAAGCGGAGCGGTGTGGTCACCCAGCGGGTCGAGGCGACCCCGGCAACAGCAGGTGCGTGGCATGAGGGGTAGTGGCAGACGAAGCCGTCGCAGAAGGAGCACTCGGAGGTTTTCGGGTGGCAGGGTGACGCGCTGACGGGGGGAGGACAATGACGGCACGGCCTGAGTGGAGTCCAGCTTGTTAAAGCAGCAGCGCCCGGGACACAAGGTGCGTTTCAAGCGCGCGCTCGTCACAAGCTGCCACGGCAGCGCGCTGCCAGCCACGCAGGTGGCTTTCCCCCTGCGGAGGGTGCGGAGCAGCAGCCTCACGCACTCGCATCGTGGCCGTGCAAGAAGCAGCAAGGGCTGCCGGCATGCAAGCGTGCGGGACACTATAAGGCTATAGAAAGCAGCTGCGCCGCATCAGCATGGAGACTCTGGAGCATCGCAGAAAAGGCATTCTGCCACGAGTCCCAATAAAATCAATATAAACGGCCAACGAGCCAGAGGTTGCAGATCGCAAACCCAGGCCCTCTGGCCCGAGCGGTAACTGCGCCGTGCCAAGGGCATCAGCCGGCAGTTCAAGTGCTTCTTGCCCGTCAAGCAATGTGCGGAGACACAAAGCAACGGCGCGATCATGTTGGCGGTAGTACTCGGCCGTTCAGTGCGGAGGGAGCACACCGAGAAGACTTGCTATCATCCTGGGTGGGGATGCGCTCGAAAAGGGTCCTCAACGAGCATTTGGCGGTTTGCAGGCAAGGTCCAAGCCCCGAACCACACATCAGTGGCAAAGCTAGGGTCCGGCTGCAGTGCCGCGGGGTTCGGCGGCTCTTCTCCCGCTGCCTTCCAGACACGGGTCTGCCCCTGGTTGAGTTGGACCTGGGCATGGTCCCAAAGAGCATCGGCGAGGACACCAGAGGGACGGTGGCGATACGCTCAGGGGAGCAGACGATGTAGGTATCGTCCAGGAACGCAAACACCCCTTCGCCTGGCTGCAGTGCGGACGCGACAGCGTGAAAGGCGGCGTGTTGGGCGACTGCATAAAGCGTCGGCATGAGGGGGTCGCCTTGCTCTCCGCCCTCGGCTTGCAGGACCTCGTGATCAGTGCCAGCGTCGTCGGTCCACACGAAGCTGCTCGGAGCGGAGCAATCTGAGGTCGCGAGCGCAGCCCTTCGAGCATAACCTGTCGAGAAACATGCTGGAAAGCCACTGTAGCGTCGACCGACAGGACAGTGGTGCGGGGATTGCACTCGCTGGAGAGCTGGAGACTTGTGCCCGCACGGGCCGAAATGGTAGGGCATGCATGCTGCCCGGAAGGTTCGGCGAAGTGCTGGGCGACGAAACGGCGAAAAACGTCCCCGACGACCAGGGCGTGCACCCGGCCATTCAGCTTCCGGAGCGCGATTCGTCCAAGGCGCGCGGCTGCCAGGACAAGCGCCGGCACGTCAGCATTGGCGAACCGAAGTGCTGGTTGGTGGCTCCAGCAGCAAGCGAACGGGGGGCCCGCGGCGGAGCCTCGCCGGGCCGCCCAAATTGGCCAACAGCGGGGTGTGGCATGGGGCATAGCTCCGCTACATGGTTGAGCACCTGCGGGCTGAGTGGCACCACTATGTTTGGGGTTGGCGGCTGGAATCCCGGAGTTCAACGAAGGCCGCGGCAACTTGCTCGAGCCCGTGCAGACGGCTGTCGTCGACGGCCTCTGCGTCGCGGCCCGGCTTGCACACATTCGCCTTCACTGCAACTTTGCAATCTTGGCTCCCTGAAGGACGGATACTGCTCAATCGTTGGTTGGCTCAAAACTCCAGATGTCGAGTTTCTCACGACATCGCATCGAAACACAACTTTCTTTTTAACACGCCTTTTTCCGCCATCGGCTGTGTCCGGCTCCAAAGCACCGAAGAAGAGTAACCGGGGACCGACTCAGCACAGCGGCAGGCGGCTCAGCCCGTCCGGCCCGGCCAAGTCCAAGACTTCATCCAGGGCCGGCACATCGGTATGCGCCGGTCCCGGCATGGCCCTAGCACGCCCGAGCGCTGCTTGCCTTTTGTTAAAGGATTTGTTTTAAATCCTGGTGTGTTTCGCCTTCGAAAGGGCCGGCCAAAGGTGCAACAAAAATCTTCGGCGGGCAGCCCTAGGTCAGGTGAAACTCAGAGCTGAAGGTGTCCTGAATGAAGTTTGTGACCGGAAAAAACCTGAGTTGTTTTGTAGCCCAAAGTAGAAACAGATAGCCGGTGGCAAGTGGATAGAAATTCAAGTCGTTTAGAGTATGTATGTTGTCAAAATAAAAACACTATTGATGGTTTCAAAAATCTGGACAAGTTTTCGAGCAAGCCTCTTTGAAATATTTCAGGTACTCAACACATCGAAATCATGGGTTTGTATTTCGTGGGACCACATCAAATATCATGGCACCGTTCATGTCAGAGAAAGAACATTTTCATGGTTGTTCATTGAGTTTCACATGTGTTTCTGCAGCTGCGAACATGTCATGCCATGTGGTTTGAGGGCCCTATTCTAATTACAAGAATAAGCTTCTTTTACCACGTTCGAGATGCAGGCCCATTGCTGCAGGAGCGTAGGAACTATTATAGTACTAGGTCGGTATCTAGTACATCTCACACCCAAGCCTAGAACAGTTCTAGTAACAGCTAGACTAGATTCCACCCCGCTAAGACACCACAACCCAAAAGCCCTAATCCCTGCTCTCAACCCTCCCTGCGTAAGCCCTGAACCCCGAACCCCCCCGAAGCCCTAATCCCCATACCCCGCGTACCTTTCAGGGCCCCGCAGGCAAGCTCGGCGACAAGGCGAAGGAGATCAGACGGTGCCGCGAAGGCGCCAAAGAAAATGTGCCGCGATGGCGCAAGACGACGACGACGCTGACGACAACAACGACGACAGCTGCAGCGCGAGGGCGCAGAAACGTTCAGAGAAAATGTGCTGCGATGGCGCAGAAACAGACAAGATGCGCCGCGATGGCGCAGAGAAGAGGACGACAGAGCATGTGCCGCGACGGCGCAGTGTCAGTAGCTAGTGCACCGCGAGGGTGCAGAACTCTAGGCACTAATGTGCCGCGCCGCGACGGCTCTCTATTATCTCTCAAATGCGCCGTGACGGCGCATCTCTTCTTCCTTCGCTCTCTGATCTCTCTTTTCCTTTCTGGTTGCACATGTGCAGTGACGGTAAGGCTTTGACAGCACCGACCTGGTCTAGGCTGCAGTGGCTGCCTGAGTCGTGCAAGCATGAAGCGCGAATGTTTGCAGGTTGTGACCAGAATATTGAATGAGGCATTGTGAGCGGCAGTCGTTGCAAGCCGCCTTTTTTCTGATCACCGAGGCCGTGGAAGACGCTCTCCACTAGATGCCCAGTGCCAGTGCACAGCTGTGCCGGTCCACGAGCTAGTGACTGCGAGCGTGCTGACAGACACGATTCTGGGCCACCGGTTGGCTGGATGATTGACTTCAGCAGGCATCTACATCATCTGAGCGGCTTGCCAGCTGGGCCCTGAGACTTACACCAAGTGAAGGTTTGTGGAGTCTAACCCGGGCCATGCGTACTAGGAGTGCATGTGACCGTCTTGGTCGGAGTCACTTCCGGAAGGCACCTGGGTCATTTCTGTGGACGGATAAGCACAGAAGAAAGGATCTTTCATATAATGCATCACAGACGCCGGTGTTGTCGGGGGGGTCCTTTCGGCCGGTGATGTGGGAGTGGGGCCTCTCATCTCCGACATCAGGTCCCTGATCCTTGCCTGTGCAGGGAGCCACCGCAGAATCTCCATTAAGTAAAGGATTTGGGCCTCTGCGTGCGTAGCCGTGCGCATCTCAAAAACCAAGCACTGGTGTAGGTGCAGCAAGATGTTCTTCCACTCCTTGATGCTGTCCAATGCTGTCCAGCTCGTTCGCGACAACGTCGCGGTGCACGGCCAGCAGGAGCGCGTGAAGCGATTCGGGTGGAGAAATGCGGCGGAGGCTGTCTGTCTTGAACTCAAAACGGGTTCCAGGAGCCATCCAGCTGGGCGGAACGGCGCAGACGATCGCGCCCAGCATGGTTCGAGGCTTGCCATAGATCTTGTCCGCCATCTGCTGGCACTTTCTTGTTTTGATCGGCGTGTGCGATGTTGCAGCATCGAGGCCAAGATTAGCCCAGAAGACACTACCACCACCACTGGCCTCCTTGTTTGAAGCCAGAGCTTTCTGGACGAACTCCGGCTCCAGAACCTTGTGACGTCCACCAGCAGACTGGTCTCGCGCATCGGCCTTGTCGATTCCCCTGACCAGGGAATGCTTCAGAATCTCCTTGACTACCTCGTCCATGTACTCCATATGCTGCGCATTGCACTGGGCCACAGCGCCCAGCGTTGCCACCGACGAGGCTGGGGCCACCACAGCCATGCCGAGTATCAGCCCTGAACCGCTTTGTCCAAACGGGCGCTTTAGCCAGAGCTTCCTGCGGAGGCCCTTGAAGTCTTGGTTTTCAGACACAGCTGCTGAGCGAACGCACTAGCTGCATTAGAAAGCACAGCCTGACATCAATCTCACACACATCGACTTGGCGCTGCTGTAGGCAGAGGTTTGTGGGCTCGGCAATTGCAGGCAGCAGTTTCCAAGGCCCTGACCCAGCGAAATAAATCCAAACCTGCGCGAGTCGCAGCTGACACGGTCAACGGTGCATCGGTATTGCACGTCAGCTGTCAGTACCGGTACTGAGTGATGAGAGCCATGGGCGCGGATCTTCACCCCAACTGGTGAGAGAAGGACCCTTTATCTCAGCCCTCGGAATGCTAGGGCCAGAATGCAGGCACTCACCACTCGGTACCGGTACTGGCCGGTGCCTCGCGTACCGCTGGCACGGCAACTCTCTCAACCCTGCCCCTCAGAGTTTAAATCCAAGATATCTTCCATCAGCGTCATGTTCATGAGCTCTTTTTAGCACCCGAAACCCCCAAAACTGAGATATCTGCCGCGGGGTGCCTGATGTTGTTCTGCGCTCGTCGGCGCCTTTCTTCCAGACAGCCAGCCTTGAAACAAGCGAAGGATGAAAGCTCATGCCTCGTGCATTCCTCTCTAGTTCAGGACAACTGAAGCTGCCTTGGTGCCCTATTGGTGACCACGTCCAAGCACACCCTAGCGCCTCCGGCCTCCACCAGCAAAACCAGTCAAGGGGGGGGGGGAATGGGTCACCGGGTGCCTTGAGCGGGTCCCAAGAACCGACTTTGGAAGCCTTTTTGGGTGGTTCTGGCAAGTCCAACGTAATTTAATTTCGTTGGACTTGAGAATTCAGGGCCGAAAACCCGAGCCAGGTGCAGACGTACGTTTGCTGCAACGAAGGGTTACCAGCGGGATCCCGGATCCCGCCATCACTCGGTCCCCCACAGCAACGTACCTTGTCTGAAAACAACACCAGTCCCGTCTTCCTGGTGCAAAAACCCTACGTTATATTTCTATTAGAAATATGGTAACGTCCTATTAAGGGAGGTCGAAACCGGCCGAAACAAGCCCAGAAACCTCACACACGGACCCAAGTGGACCACCATATGTAAGCCCGCTGCATCTGCGACGGGCACCGAGGAGGCATGGGCCTCACAGCGCAAACATCGCAAAGGAAGGTCATCATCGCTGGAACGGAACGCTGGAACTGCACTGAATGTCACTGGAACGGAACGCTGGAACTGCACTGAATGTTGCTCCAGACTGCAGACGTTGGTGCGCACTCACTCTTCATTGGAATTTTCCATGCTGTCCCCTCTTACATCTGCACAATTGGACTTGCGACTCGTCTGGAAGCGTGACCCGAAGCTGCGAACTATAACTGTCTAGTCCTCAGCATATAATGCTCACTACCACGCACGCGGCTCGACCTGTCTGCGCAAGTCTGTGGCTGATAAAAACCACGATAGACGGAGCAGTAAGCTTCAATCAGTGACTCCGACGAAAACGATCGTAGGCACTCGTCGTAGGGCCCAGGCCCAGTCTTCCAGCTGCAAAGGTCCCAACTGATGGCCTAGAACTCTAGTCAACATGCTAGCGTCAAAAACTAGTCTGGGCTGGCCGCAGCTGTGCACTGGGGGCCTCTAGTAGCGGAGAGCCTCTTCCGCGCCTCAGCAGAAACATTCTGCGCGGCCGATGCTGTTAAAGCCTTACGGTGACTGCGGGTGCGCAGAGCATCTTGGAGGGAGCAGTGCAACTAACCCAGTCAGTGGCCACTGATATGACGGCACGCCGTCGAAAGAGGCACAGACAGACCTCAGAGAGAGACAGAGAGAGACATAGAGATCAGACAGAGGGAAAGAATGCGCCGTCGCGACACATGTAATTTCCTATATGCACCCTCGCGGTGCGCTGCCTACTTCCTTGCTCCTGCGCCGTCGCGGCGCATGATTTTGTTTCTTGCCCCTGCGCCGTCGCGGCGCATCTTCTCTGCTTCTGCGCCATCGTGGCACATCTTCGCTGCCTGTTTCTGCGCCATCGCGGCGCAACCGCCGTCGTTGTTGTCGTCAGCGTCGGCGTCGTCGTCGTCGTCTTGCGCCATCGCGGCGCATTTTCTTTGGCGCCTTCGCGGCACCGTCTGATCTCCTTCGCCTTGTCGCCGAGCTTGCCTGCGGGGCCCTGAAAGGTACGCGGGGTATGGGGATTAGGGCTTCGGGTTGGGGGTTCGGGGTTCAAGGCTTACGTAAGGGAGGGTTTAGAGCTTACTTTGGGGATTAGGGCTTTTGGGTTGTGGTGTCTTAGCGGGGTGGAATCTAGTCTAGCTGTTACTAGAACTGTTCTAGGCTTGGGTGTGAGATGTACTAGATACCGACCTAGTACTATAATAGTTCCTACGCTCCTGCAACAATGGGCCTACATCTCGAACGTCGTACAAGAAGCTTATTCTTGTAATTAGAATATAAGGCCCTCAAACCACATGGCATGACATGTTCGCAGCTGCAGAAACACATGTGAAACTCAATGAACAACCATGAAAATGTTCTGTCTCTGACATGAACGGTGCCATGATATTTGATGTGGTCCCACGAAATACAAACCCATGATTTCGATGTGTTGAGTACCTGAAATATTTCAAAGAGGCTTGCTCGAAAACTTGTCCAGATTTTTGAAACCATCAATAGTGTTTTTATTTTGACAACATACATACTCTAAACGACTTGAATTTCTATCCACTTGCCACCGGCTATCTGTTTCTACTTTGGGCTACAAAACAACTCAGGTTTTTTCCGGTCACAAACTTCATTCAGGACACCTTCAGCTCTGAGTTTCACCTGACCTAGGGCTGCCCGCCGAAGATTTTTGTTGCACCTTTGGCCGGCCCTTTCGAAAGCGAAACACACCAGGATTTAAAAAATCCTTTAACAAAAGGCAAGGCTGTGTGGCCGACGGCTTGTTGGACGGCGACTGAGAGCACGCTCCACCATCGGCGGGCCCACGCTGCTTTCGCAGGGGCTCGCACAGCCGGCGGACGGGCTTGTTGGCCAGACGTGCGAAGGTGGTCGAGCGCGCCTGGGTCCGCGTGGCGCGCGAGGCCGTAGGACCCGAAGGCCAGGTCGTGCCACAGCAGTGGCTCGCCCACACAACTGCTCCCGGCGTCCCAACCGAAGACCGTCGGCGCCTTGACCTTGTCGTCTACGGTGGCACAGCCAATGGCGGGGCGCTGTGCTGCGACGCGACACTGGTGTCCCCCCTCACGAGGACAGGGCACCCGCATCCATGCACAGTGGAAGTGGACGGGGCGGCGCTGAAGGTCGCGGAGCGGCGCAAGCAAAGCACCTACCCGGAGCTCGCGAGGGGCGGCCCGCAGAAGCTACTGGTGCTGGGCTCGGAAATCGGAGGCCGCTGGAATGCAACAGCGCAGGCTCTCCGTGCGCCGCCCGCACTGCGTCGCGCCGCGTCCTCTGGGTGGGCGCGACGCTGGTGGGGAGCCTTGTCAGTCGCACTCCAGCTCGCCGTTGCAGGCACGGCTTTGGGTCGCGCGTGGCCAGCCGTCCCAGCGCCGGGGCCGGGCGATGGCCCCGCACTGGACCGTGTGCTCGACCTCGCCGCTGACGAGGCGCCCAGCCGCCTGCCCCTGCGGCCCTAAACCGGGACCGCACGCAGTAATGTGATGCCGTAGGACTGTCGTAGCTACCGGATCTTCTTGCAGTCGGAAAAGTCTGTTGAAAAAAATAATTCTTGTCGCTGCATGCGACCTCGACGTGCGAGGCTACACCGACATGGTGGTTTCACTGCGACGTCGGAGTTGTGGACGCAGTGCAGCCGGTGAGGCGCCTCGTTGGTCTCCGTGCGCACAGAGCCGCCACGCTCCGGCATGCGGCCCTGCCTGGGAGCGGAGCAGTGCACGCGAACTGGGCGGCAAGGAAGGCAGAAGCACGCAATCGCGAGAGTGTACGGTAAGGGTCCGCGACGCGTGGTACTGCCAGCCGTGCGGCCAGTCCCCGGCACCAAGGGCTGCAGGCGGGGCAGGACGGGCTCCTTCGAGGAGCACACGCCATGTGGGGCAATCGCTCCATCCTTGGTCCTGCAAGGTACGGCGTGCATTCGCTGCTTCTGCAAAGCAGTGCGCTCCACCTCCCGCGTCGGACTCGAGGAGGCGCGCATAAGTGGCCGCGATTGAGGGCAGGCGCGCATTGATTGCAGGCACCGCATCCGCCCAGGAAGCCCAGTAGGCTGCAGGCGCTATCGCTTCAGCGGATAGCAACCCCAGCCCGCCCAGCGCACCTGGCAGGGCGGCGACCTGCCTCGCATGTCTTGTATGATCTCTAGTGGTGCTACGGTGCTCACCCAAGACTCTGCAACATGTCGGGGTCCAACTTAACGCTGTCGCAAAATTGATCGCTTACGGAGCCGTGAAGCCCTTCAGGTCCGCTGTTTTCTGAAAAAACCATCGACATCAAGATCGAAGACCTGCTGCGAAATGTTGGCCGAAAGTCATACCACCACAGGAAGTGCCAGCCATGCTGGAGCAACAGTCTTTTTTGAAGTTCACGCCGATAATGGCACAATGGCACGTTAGGTGACAGGCGAAGTTTGCTTCTCGATAGCTGTATTCGGTTGAGGACGATCACATCAAAGTTCAACACGGTCACCAAGATTCTGACACGGTGTGTAACGCAGCAAGCGAACGGACTCGCTGTCGCAGCACTTTAAATTTGGAACTACACAAAGTCAACAAATGCAGCTGCATTCCTATACATGGCTTGAAACGGCTGTCAACTTCGTGATTCTGCTCTATGATGTGAATCGAGGATCCCGTCAGACACGACCCATGCCCACAGAACGACTGCAACCTTTCAGGCACCCTCTAGGTTGAATGCACCATGTTTTCGTTGGTCCATGCCTTGGAAAGGAGCGCGGCACAACCGTGTGACGGCCATTGCTAATTGCAACAGGCGCACGGGAAACTTTGACTAGGCTTCACAGTGGCTCGATGTGCTGGTGTTTAATCGTACTTGTGTGACGGTTTCATGCTGTGGAAGTAACGGTGGTGATTCAAGAATCGCGCACACCCCTGTGCCGTTACATGTGATGCTTGTGATGCTTTGGTCCTGGACATCCTGCTTTTGAGATGGGTCGTTCGTCAGCTCGCTTTTGCCGAAGGCTTTTTTTCAAACACCCTTCTCGAACATTCCAACGCGGTCCCAGTGCAGCAACCTACGCCGGGTAGCATTGCAGCCTACGCCGGGTAGCATTACTCGTCACACCCAACCCTAATCAGCGGGACCCCTGGACCAAGCTCGCCAAAGTGGCAAGGCAGGGCACGTCATCGTGCCGGCAAGCGACTGGCGTGCGGTGGGTGGCCGAGTCGGTGCTCGGCGATCACGTCGCTCAGGGGAGCCATCGACGTTGGCGGTGCCATGGAGAGCCAGCGACAGTTTCCTGCGAGGCTGCGCAAAACCTCGCGCCGGCGAAAGCAAGTAATCCGCACCCACGCTGCGCTGCTGCTGGCCCGCAAGTGAGGAGACCGGGCTCGGCAGCGGGACAATAGACTGACAAACTGGACGGCCTGCGCTCCAGCGTCCTGCCACTTCAATGGCCAGCACCACGAGGCGAAACCTCGCGGCGCGGGTGAGCTCGGGGTAAGTGCGCTTTTTGTTTGCACGGGCTGCACGGAGGCCACGCCGATAGTGCTGCGCTGGTAGTGCCGCGAGCAGCCTCTTGCATCGAGGGCTGAGAAGAGCGTGGTGTCGACAGCAAGCTGAACTCCTCCGCAGAACGGTATCCCGTTGGCGATAACCTCGATTCGAGGGTCGTTGTGCTGACTCGTGATGATGTTGAGATCGCGCAACAGGACATTTGCGGCTGCGTTGCGCAGTATTCGGGTTGGAGCTGGGCGCCAGGCAGGGCGCCAGCGACGTCCGACGCTCCGGGCAGCGTGGCAACAAGTGTGCGTATGTGTGCTTCGCAGAGCCACACTCACGACACCAGTGGCGCAGCCAACAGCCATTGTGCCCACTCATTGGCATGGGGCTCAGCTTGCTGTCGCCTGCGTCCGCCCTGCACGGCCAAAAGCCGATAGTCAGCTCGGCCTCGCCGTGCAGCAAGCAAGGAAGCGTAAGCCGTAAGCGTCACTATGCGTACCTGGAGCTTGCGCGCTCGCCGCACTGCCACTTCGTTGTGTTTGCTGTCGAAGTGTGTCGAAGTTGGCGGCCGCTGGAGTCCCGAGCCCACACCCTTCCTCAGGGTCCTCGCACAGGCGCGAGCTGGGCGCGCGCGCGCGCGTTGCCGTTCGGTCGGCTCGACGTGCGGCCTATGCCCCTGAAGCACTCCTGAACCTCACGTTCGACACCGTCGCAAGGAAGGTCCTGCGGCAACACGAACGCTGGCTTTGACGCCCCTGCCCCTAGCCGGCTTCTGCAGAGGACTGCGGGTGCACTGAGATCGCGTTTGTACTGGTCGCAAAAAGGTGTGCGTAAACAAAAGGGGTTGAAACGAGTCCTATCATTGAAAGCAAAACGTAAGAAGTTGCAGCTCGCATACTCATGCGAGTCTGGGGTCGGCTCCACCCTGCGCCCGGGACCTTGACCGGATCCTCGACCTCGCTTACTCCGCGGGGCCGAGTCGGCTGTTTTTGTGCGGCGTGACGAGCCACCTCGCCAGCCGCGTGCCTCGCGCAACGTAGTTCGGGACCTCGCGCAGGTCTGCGCCCAGCGCGCACCGCCAGCGCGTCACAGCTTCGACGTGGGCGCGGGGCTGGTGCTTTCGGTCTCCGTGGAACAGGCTGTGAGCAGCACGGCGGTCTGGGTCAGCCCAATGATCGGCAACTTTATCCGCGCATGTCCTACATTCAGCACAGCGGCGTCGAGCGTACGCTGGGTACAGCCAGCCCCAACAGGAAGCGGAGACGCCAAAGTTAAGCTCGCACTGAACATCGTTTTATCAGGATTTTCGCGCCAGGATAAACTCCGGCAACCCGGCTGCGCCAAGACTCCGCGACTCGGTGCGCCCCGACCGGTGGTCACTTTTTGGTCGATGTTACAGGCGGTCAACACGGGCAAGCAACCCCAGCATGCCAACGGAGGCGCAAGCCGTGCAACGAAGTCCGACCTTGGGGAAACGGTGGGCATGCAGCTGGCACCTTCGCAGCACTGGTCGTGTTGCGTAGTGTGACAAGCGCTGGTGTGCTGCCGCTCGTTGAATGGCATATCCACCTCGGTTGCGCGAAAGATGTTGCCCTTTTGAGTTTAATATGCGGTTCCATGCAATGTATGTTTCATACCTGGATCATGTTGACGGCTCGCGGCGGCACTCGAAGTGCCAGCCACTGCACTCACGCCCCGTGTCGTTCTCGCACATCAGGCAAACAAGGCCTTACACATGCTTGGACACAGCGCCTAGCGCACAGGTTACCTCGCAAACGATGTGCCAACAAGCTCGTGAACGAAACCACGTCTCCTTGCACGCTCCGTTTTGCACAAGCCCGGTATTTTGTTGGCGCTGTGTGCCAACCGGCTGGCGCATGCGAGATGAGACCTGAGGCACAATGCCGTAGTTAACAATCGTAACAGTCATGCACATTCTCACAATTTCATTTACATTGCTGTTTGCATGGTTATTGTTGATGTTGCTGTGCTGCTGAGCAGCAATCTTGGAGAGGCAGAGAACATGTGCACGAAGCGAGCATGCTCGATGTGGTGGTGCGCTTTTACATTGTCATATCGCGGGTGATGGCCTCCGTGGGCATATTTTGCACTGCTGTTTCCAGTCGCAGAACGGGCCACCTATGCAGCGGGTCAACCGACTCAATGCTTAGGCGCCTGTCCGCGACGACATGTGATCCGACACCGGAGATATTCGTCACCGTTCTGACGGAACCGCCACACATCCACATCTCGCCAAAATGTCCGCTCCCTCGTTCGGCAGCGCCAGCTCTGGCTTGCGAACAATACTATTCCGCCGCGTGCCAGGATTACCCCGCAAATTCATTAAGCTCATAGACGAAGACAGTAACGCATACTCACGCCGAGCTTGACCTTGGCAGGTTGGGGCGAGGTTTCACAGGACGCCGCAGGCGCTCTGAAACCTTGCCGCAACACAGCTAACAGACTCATGGCTCATGGGCGACGTCTTTCGCCACCTGCTGTTTTTGGATGCTCCCAAAGCAGCTGCATCCCTTCGCCACGCTATACAAACAGCAGCGGTGCTGGAACTCGGGGAGCGAACCGACGTGTGGCAGAATCAGACAACCATCCCCACCTGTGCGACACATGCAACATACCGCGTTTCGAAGGAGGCTGCAGGGCTCGAAAACGCCGTCGCCACTAGCGAAATCTGCGCAGCTCCTGTGTCCGCAACGAAACAACGAAACAGTACTCCCTGAGAACCCTCCAACCAAGTCATGATGCAGTGTGGCAATGGCTTCCGTGGCGCTGTTCACATCGTTGGCCGTCGCCCGAGATCTTTCCTGCATAACCCAAAGTCTAAGTAGCCTTCCACGTTCCTGTTTTCATCCCAACCGTGGGTCCGATGCACAGCGTAGCGAGGCATTGTATGAGTGTACAACAGGCAAAGTTCCTTCGGAAACACTGCTGCCCAACACGCAAAATCACAGCGTGGAGTCGACCAAGCAATTCATCCCGAGCAATGGCGCGTGGTGTGCCAGTAGGCGAAATTTCTTTTGAGGCGGTTAGTTTCACCGACCCTCATGCCAACGACGATGCTTTCAACAACAAGGAATGCTGTTCACACAAGTTTTGTGCCCAGAGTTGCTTTGTTGCGACCACGATTTGCAAAATCGCCAACATCCCAAGCTGAAAACTTCAGTGCCCTCTGTTCTGAACGTTGCCCTTGCCTTTGGCCTTGCTGTTTCACGCCTGTACTGTACAATGTGCACAGCTTTACACCAACCGAATTTTCGCGCGACGCAAATGCAAAAAATATCATAGCAACAGCTGGACCCCGGTCTACGCTAAAGCAGCGTTTTTATTCAGCAAACGTATCTATCCATCGGAATGCCTGGTGGCTGGAGTCCGACACAGCATGGATTGGGCCATGCAAGGGGCGATCAGAATGAAAAGCTGCGGCTGCGACTGTGCCAACCCAACAGAAACCCTGGCGCGTGTGTCCGTAGCGCAGGACACAGTCGGGAGACCAACCCAGAGCTCCTTCGCCCCGCCATTCCATCGCAACACCGGCGTTGGACGGTGGATTCTTCATCTGTGTCATTGAGCGTGGATGGCGACGCCAGCTCCAGGTGTTGCTGGAACCACAAGCCCTCAATACAGGGTTACCAAACCAAGTTCGTCATATCATGGTTTCCGAGACTACAAACGGATAGGGATATCGATCGTGAGACGGCAGGCCTAAGCTGTGAGGGTGGTGCTGCATTGTCGCTTTTGGCACTGTAGCTGGTTTGTGCCGAAACAAATCTCGCCAACAAAGCCCCAATGCGATGACGGCGTCGACAAGTAAAATGCTCTCTGCAAATGACGGACCTTTCACAAACAATGGAACCAGTGCCGAGCGCGCAGTTGAACATGATGAAATGACACAATCTCAAGGACCGTTTATTCACGCTTCCACACCGGACAGCAGTGTCACGAAGTCACCGCACAGCATGCACCAGTTCCACTGCCGATGGACCATATGGATGTTCATCGAATTGGACTATGGTTGGACACGCCTGGACTTGAACAAGGAGATCATCTGCCTCTTGTCAACATGCGATGTGGAAAACCTAACCTGAAAGTACCATACAACACGACCTGTGTCTAGTTTGTGGTAGTCCAGTTGCTGCCGTGCTAACTTGTCCATCTACCGTCTGCTGAGCGCGACATCATCGCGACTGTTGTGCCGAGGCTGGGACACAACCACACCGTTCCCAATCAGATTTTTACATGCCTGCATGAGCAACACAATTCGTTGTCGAACACACAAAGATCAGCGAATTGCATGTCCTTGTTGATCATACCACATGGCAATAGATGGAAAGCATACTTCTTTCCATCCTTATCTGCAAAAGCACCAACATCATGTCTGTCGCGTGCATGCCACAACATGGCTCAAGTCCGCTCTCCAAGTGTCAACAATCAACGTGTGGCCAGCGTTTGCGCCACCGTTGAAACGAGCACATAACTGAACATCCTGACAAGTCAGGCAAGCATGGTGCCGAGCTCGAACTACAGCGCTTCTCGGTTTGTTTGTGAACCTGCGCCAAGATGTCCACAAGCTTGCCTTTGCCCTCATCGCCCCATTGGGCCCCCAAAACGACACCTGAACTATCTCTTTCTTTGAGGCTGCACGAACTCAAGTACACAAATAAACAAGCCGCAGAATGGCGAGCTCTCGCCGCAGGGATCGTGCGGATCCCGTGCACGCGCCATGCAATCTTCCAATTACTTTCAAGTATGACAATGAAATTACATTAACCCAAAAGAAAACATAGCACCTGTAAATCCAACTGTTCACTCGATGTTTCTTGAACCACAGTCGATCTGGCAAATTTGGCAGCATGCTTGTCAGGCAATACTGGTCGGGATCTCGTTCATCTGAACGTAAATGACCTGGCAACCCCTCCCAACAACCAACATGCCAATGACATTGTCGCCACATCGAGGTAGTACTAGGCCAGGACATGCCGAGCAGAGCACGCGCAACAACAGCTGGCAGCCATCAAAACGAAGCCATAACTTGCCCGAAAGCAACTGCTACTTTGAGATCCACACTGATGCATAGGAGCTTTTGACATGCATGTTCACGTATTCTCTTGAAACCCGCAGTTCAACTTTACCTAACCCAAGACACGCTACGAGCTACAGAGCAAAGCTAAGCAGAGAGACCTTTTGACTTTGCCGGAAACGCGAGAAGTAAGTTGAAGCTGCAAGCCAAAGCTAAGCAAAGAAAAGCTACAACGAAGCTACGAGAGTTTAGACCCCCCCTCGCCCAAAGTAAAGCAACAAAAGTACGAAAAGTATACACAGCTATGAAAAAGCTAAGATATATCATCACAAAGGGTAGGGCGGGTGGGTCAAAATTTTAAAGCATGGAGCGAAGCTTTAAGCTATGCTGAAGCACGCGTGTCTTGGGCCGAAATGTTGTGTTTGGAACATGGTAAAGTAAAACACCCATGAGTAAACACATGAAACGTTCAACTTTACCTAACCCAAGACACGCTACGAGCTACAGAGCAAAGCTAAGCAGAGAGACCTTTTGACTTTGCCGGAAACGCGAGAAGTAAGTTGAAGCTGCAAGCCAAAGCTAAGCAAAGAAAAGCTACAACGAAGCTACGAGAGTTTAGACCCACAGTTTAACCGGCAAAGTCAAAGTCTCGCCCTATGGTTCCCCAACGTTCAAAGTGAGGGTTTGACGCGCTCGCTCAGTGAAACGCTGCACCCCGGGCAACAATCCTGCGGGCGAAAGCAGCACCATGCCACCCCGGGCAATCATCCTGCGGGTGGAGCATATGCTGCACCCCGGGCAAACATCCTGCGGGCGTAAAGCAGCAGCATAAAGGCCCCGGGCAAAGATCCTGCGGGCACTGTCATATGTCATCATCTGACACATGTCGTTCCGGTGTCTCCGTTGGCAAAGAAAAGTGGGAAGGCCACACCAGGACTTCCTTGCGAAAGAACCAGATGAACTTGAGAGAGCAGTCCACCCGGTCTTCTTTCCGCCATTTGTCAGGTAAAGAATCAGTTTGATTCCACCTGCTCAACAGATCTGCATCATCATTTTTCTCACCGGCGATGTGAGAAATATCCAGCTCAATACCCGAAGCTGCAGATATGAGGGAAAGTTTCTGGGCAAACGCTCCCAATGGCCACTTGGCAGTGTAAAGCTTCGCCCCCAAGGCCTCTGTCGAAGCGTTGTCGGAAAAGGAGGGGAGGCGAACTGCCACTCGACCCGAAGGAAATACTGACCTGTAAGCATGTACCAAAGCAATCTGCGCCAAAGTCTCATAGCAGGCAATGTCCTTATGCGCGGGTCGGCGAAGTTCCAAACTCAAAACCGACAAATCGGAAAGCTGCCAGGCCTGAGAAAACCAAATGTAAGCACCAGACGGGAAGGCAATAAAACCGCCAATCCCAATGAGCTCTCCATCAGCTCTTGCATCCGCAAAGGCCTCAACCTGGAGTCGCAAAGGAACAGAAAGAGCCGTATAAGGCTGAGGTCTTCGACACCATTCTCTCCAGAATGAAAGAAAGGTCCGCGATGCTGGTGACAAAGAACGCCGATCAGATTTGGGATTAGTCTAGTCACCCGCATCCAGATCCGATTGGAGGTACGGACCTTGCAAAGGTCTTGCTTTGTTTTCAGTTCTGTATGTCGTGCTTCCAGTAATTTGCCTCCCAGCGGAACTTGAGTACCCGGAGGTACGGATGTAAAGCGAAGATCATCGTCAAGGTAGTTAGCCAAAGAAGGCCAGAGCCCCTGTGATATGCTATACTGGGAAGCCAAATGCCGATGTAGATCTGAGAAAAGGGACGCCAGCCAGGGTTTGCAAGATCTGTAAAGCTGACAGAACCACTGTAGTAGTCCTACCAACTTGTGGAGCAAAGCACTGGTAACCCTTCTGGACCGTGTAGCATCCTTGATCAAGTTGAAAAGCTTATCAACTTTTTCTTGCGGAATATGAAAAGAGCCGCTGGTAAAGTTGAATGTCCAACCAATCCAGGTAATGCAACTTCCCAATTGTAACTTGGCCCAGCTCAAAGGCACTCCGAATATAGATGTAAAGCAAAGTAAGAGTGACGCAGAGTACAGGATGCACTCTCGGTCCTGGATGAAAAGAAAATCGTCGACGTAGCCCATAAGAGCATGGCGCACAAAGATCCAGAGATGCATGAGTCGTAAGAGCATGCCCGCCAGTCGCTGAAACCACAAGGCAGAGAAGTTTGCTCCGAATGGACAAACTCGGTAAAAGAAAAGTCTGTCATCCTTACCCTCTCCACCCGGTAAAGTGACACCGAGCAGTCCCTGGTCAGCCTCTTTGACCCTAACCGTTTTATGCGCCGCCTTGACGTCGAGATGGAAGCCTTCACACAGGCCTGCATGAAGGCGCAAAGGAAAGCAATCTCGAACATCTTGTAGACCTGGCAAAGTGTAGCGCTCAGGGATAGAGCATGCATCGTTGGTGCCACACACGGTGGAGTCAACCACCAGCCTGGGAGCTCTCGGGGGAGAAAGTACGAGGGACATTTTCCCTACCGCAACGCGCTCTCCCCAACGTTCCTGTGCCGCCTGTAAAAAAGGCATCTCAAACAGCCATCCTTTCTGGACCTCAGCCTGCACCAACTCTCGCAAAGTATCTGGATCATTATTGGCGCTTTGCCAGTTGTCCTTGGCAATGGAAAGCTGGTGAAAAGCTCCGGTGCTGTCGGATGTGGTATGAAAACCTTGGAAAGCGGGATGTCACTGTCATATCCTGTGGGAACCCCATCAAGCAGGCACTGGCAAAGGGTATCATCCTTGTCCTTGACAAACTGTGAGAAGAACTTCAAAGCACGCAAAGCGTAAGGTTGATGGTCCGGAATCGTCCAGTCAATCACATGTGACGATCCTTGTTCTGAGACCCAGGACTGAAAAAGCTGTCTGAGATGCTGAATCTCGCCTTCCTGAAAGAGTGGCTCTGAGCTGTGCTGCAAGGCATGGGCCTGTAGTCGTTGTGGGATCTTTTCATCGAAGATCCACTGCCGAAGTTTGGACCTGAGATCGCAAAGTACATCCGGAACCCCAGGTGGAGGCGTACTCCAATCAGGCACTGAGTAAATCCCAGCACCATCCTGGTTGGCAAAGGGTGGATCGAATCTCGCTTTGACATGCCTCAGAAAAGGAATCTGGCCAAACTGCAAATCTTAAGACAACGCTCACTCTCTTTTCGCTCCAGCAATGGAGGAGGTTTTGTAGCAGAAAAGTCGGAGACAGGGGTTTTACAAATCTTGGCAGGCTTTCACGAGTCAGGCTTTTACAAATCTTACAAATCTCACAAGTCAGCGACTATGCTCCGACAGCTGTGCGGTCTGATCTCGAAACATTACAGACAGCTAAAGCTTTACGAGTCTGCAGTCTGCTCCGGAGCTAGTAGTGCTGTTGCCTTTGCTCGCCTGCCACCCCTATCCGGAAAACAAAAAGGAGCTTGCATGAATTAGCCGCCCCAACAGCGGAAAGAGCGAAGTGCCTGGGCGGAGAGGGAGGGTAAGCAGAAAAGGGCTACCGCGACAGAGTATCGTTGTCTTAAACTACGAGAACGTTGAGTCAAAGACAACGCTCACTCTCTTTTCGCTCCAGCAATGGAGGAGGTTTTGTAGCAGAAAAGTCGGAGACAGGGGTTTTACAAATCTTGGCAGGCTTTCACGAGTCAGGCTTTTACAAATCTTACAAATCTCACAAGTCAGCGACTATGCTCCGACAGCTGTGCGGTCTGATCTCGAAACATTACAGACAGCTAAAGCTTTACGAGTCTGCAGTCTGCTCCGGAGCTAGTAGTGCTGTTGCCTTTGCTCGCCTGCCACCCCTATCCACGTTCCCTAGAGTTGCGTAGCGATGTGCTTTGTCGGAGATAAAGCGCGTAAAATTTTTTGAGTGGTTCTTGGGAAACCTCGAAAGACATCTCAGCCAGCCTGGCCAGGCCGTCTTGGATGTAGAGCCTTGCAGTCCGTTCACTGCTCCACCTCCCCATGTGGCGAACCGCATCGAAGTTAGGATGACGGCGCCAGTACATGGTGGCCCCTCCTCTCCGGAGGCTGTACGGCTTGAAGTGCCAGTCAAGCAGTCCCAGAGCCTGCAAGCCCTGATCAAAAGCTTTTCGAAAGAGGTATGTGGAAACGGGTACTAAAAAAGTGTTTGGTTTGACCTGCTGTTTCCACTGAGCTAGCCGAAAACAAACGTCAGCTACACGCAGCGTGACAGAGTCAAAAGTGCCCGTCCTCTGCGAGGTCTTGGTCAGACCCAAACTGATGACGGCGAATTCGAAAGTCGGTGACACGTGTACATGGGACGCTTGAAGGCTCAGAAGCTCCCCGGTGCGAAGAACAGAGTAAAAGGCCACTTCCAGCGCTAAGGCCATCAGCGGGTTATGCTTAAAAAGAAAGAAGCCACAGAGACTTTGCAAAAGGTCTTCAGGCAAAGGCGGTGCCCGCTTGGGCAACCCTCGTTTTTGCCAAGTGCGTACCAAGCGCCAGGACAGCGCCAGGTTGCCCCGAAAACGGGGGCGGAGGTCTTGGAGGCCCGAAAGACCGTCTGTGGCCAAAGAAAGGCTTTCGCCTTCTTCCCAAAGGTGCTCTATGTACTCTGCAAACACACTGTCAACGCCTTCCGCATGGTCGGGGACGCGGATACGCTGGATTTGCGCGTACAAGTAAAAAGCTGTCAACGCAGCGTCGTAACGCTGACGGGTTCGTGGTGCTACTGTGTTGGACCGCAAAGTTCCCAAACGTTGTCTCTCCACCTTTCTTTCCTGTTTTGTTCGTGCTGCGACTGTCACTTTGCCCATTTGCGCTTCACACGGCTAAGGCGCCGACTGGGTGCGTCGGCCGGGTTCGTAGCACTGGAAACGTAGCACAGGAAAGGGTGGAGACCGGAACAAAGGAGGAGGGAAGCAATGCGGTACATCAAAGACTGTATCTTGCGGGAACTCGAGCGTCCGCGTGAAACTACGTGCAGACAGACCATAGAGTCGGTCAGGTGGATGAAACGAGCCTTCAACTCTTTTCGCCGGAGGACTCGCCATCGCAAAGCGGTATAAACCGCACGAAGTTCGTAGCGATTTATGTGGTCATTTTCTGAAGCTGGCCATGGCCAGCTGCAGATGGTCTTCCAAGACCACAGGTGGGCTGGAATGGAAGCCCGGAAACGCTGATGATCTTGAACGTTGGCTCCCGTTTGAATCATGATGTCACTCCCCTTGCCAGACAGCAGGGTGAGCAATCTCGGAACCAGCCGGCCCCCCGATCCCGTAGGATGACTGACAACGCTCGCTCCGAGAGGATGCCAAGCCAGCAGGTTTGTTGAAAAGATCGGCAGGCCGCCGAACAGGCTGGAAACGAGTTGGTGCAGTGACTCAGTCAAGCAAAGCCCTAAAGGGCGAAGGAGTTGAAGCAGTAAGAAGGCTACAACAGCGATGCTCCAAGAATTGCCCAACAGGGTCAAACGGATATCCTCCACCCTTTGTGGATTCCCTTTGGCATCGTTCTTTGGCAGCACGTTGCGAGTGAAACCAGGCGGAAAACCTAGGCAACGTTCTCTTTCTGCCACGCTGGGAGTTCTTGGAGGCTTCTTGGGGTGCCAAAGAAGATTCTCATCCTTGTATTGGTATGGGGGGAAGCGATGCCGATCGGCAGCCCAACGATCGAGTGCTTGGGCGTCACATCTGGCGATCCCTGCCGGCTTGTCCCGAATGGTTTCACTGGGTTGCGCTGCGGTGAAAGTGGTGAGGCAACTCGCCTTGGGATGCAAAGCCCAGCCAGGCTCTAAGCATCCAACTTGCTTCACCGGACCGGTGAAAGAAACCCGCCCATATGTGGTTGGATCACCGCTCTTGGGCGGATAAAGTTCTACACCGTCCTCGTGCTCCAAGGCCCATGTAAACCAGTAGAGTCGATCTCGACGGGATGGGGATAACTCCGAAGCGCAAATACGGTATGGAATGACATCTGCTTCACGTGTGTACGAGACCCGAGCTTGTGCATCAAGGCTCACAACACTTTCCTGCAAGAAATGAAGTGGGCACCAGCTGAAGGCTTTCTGAATCATGTCCACAATCGGCCTCACCAAGGAATGCAGTGACCTCTGAGATGGGGCCCCAGCTCCAACCAACACCAGTTTCGCAGTGGATGCCAAACCAGCCCAGCGCTGACACATATCCGGGGTGATATCCTCCACTTGATCTACGAAAATGGTGTCCGGAAAGTTGCTTTCCACCACCCTGCGAGCGCATGGGTCCTTCTCGACAGAAATGTGCAAGGACACTAAAGCATGGATGACTTCAAGGCTCACGCGGAGTGCTGAGATACCATCAAAGAGACAGATGCACACAATCCCACCATCAGGTGTCTCGCGACGTTCTTCTCCTCGGAAAGGGCCCTGACCTACCTCTACTCCCAAACTGGTTTCAGCTTGTGAGGCGCAAACGCCTTCTCCGAAGAGCGATGCATCACTGGCCGTCACCAAGTCAGACGTTGAAAGCCTGTGGTCGATGTGAGCCAAGGGCAACAAGCTGAGGAACATCAGCATCTCGGAGAGGACAGCCCCTGGGATGGAACGGACCCGAGGACCAGGTTCTTCAAAGGATTGGATGAAAGCCCAAATGAAGTTCAGACACGACATGAGCGGCCGCCGGAACATAGCAAAATAAACAAAGCCACCCCCAACGATCTGAATCTCCTTTTGTGAACAACGTGCCCTCCTAAGCAAGGAGAGCGCCGCGCTCACGTATTTTTTGAGCTTGTCCCTCTTAGGCCGGCTCCACCCAGAAGACCCATCAACATCAGCGCCCTGAATTTCTGCCTTTGTCTGCTGCTTAGCTGACTTCTTCGGGTTGAGCGGGATCCCGCCCTCTTCATAGGCTGCAATCAACGGTGCAACTTCAGGTGACACTTTGCCCTCAAGCAACCTCACCATTTCGGGGGACTTCTTTTCGAGGACGTCGAGGTTGTCTAAATACACCCGCCACACCGGATTGCTCAAAGGCCAAGTGCGATCTTTCCTGACCTCGTTGAAAGCACCTAGTTGCTTGATCGGCCCCTGCGCTTTCTTCAGGAAATTCCTATGCAAATGTTGAGCGACACCAACTGAACTGAGATACCCCATAGGGACCACTTTGGCAGTGAGGAAACACGGCTCATCCACTCCAGGCGGAACCAAATCTGGTGGAACGGCTTTACCAAAACCTAGCATTGGAAACCAAGCGGGAGGTAACCTGAACAGGTAGAAGAAGCATCGGATGTCCTCTGACGATATGATCAGCTCGTCTTGAGGGTGTAGCTGTAGCGATCCCATCTGATGTAGAAGTGGCAAGGTAGCCACATCCCCACTCACAGGCACACTGATGGAGTTTAGCGGAATGAGGTTCATGATCAAGCGATGTACTTCAACACCCGACTGCTTCTCACCCTTCTCTACCCCGAACAACCCGTTCAAGAGAGGTTCCCCTCCGGGTGCCAATAAGGCCGAACCTGGAAGGACCGCACAGAGATTGTACCGCACAAGTCCCCGAGCTAAATCATCCCAATCGTTGTCGCGAACCATCACCCTCGAAGCCCTAACTGCGTCGTCGTTCCAGCCGGGAACCAAGTACTTTTGAGGCTCAATCAGAAGATCTAGCACTCCACCTTCTGCCAGGTCAACTGCCGCAATAGAGGCAATCGAACCTAATGGTAAAGCTGGTTCTATATTGGCCCACGTAGTCCACTTGGCTGTTCGCACCTCCTCGTTGGAATAGCTTACGCTGCGCGTCTGCAGGAACTTGCTCCAGTCAAATTTCTCCAAACTGAAACTTTGCTCCAGAAAACATTTGATGCGCCCCTCAAGGTACCCTAGAATCTCGCTCTGCAACGCGGTTGGACTCTGACTTGACATGTGACAATGAGACCCACCGTTGAGGTAATTCAGGCCAAAGACGACCAAAAACAACCACACGCTGACACCATCTTTCTTGCTCACAGAGTCTCTCCATGTTTCCAAGTTGGGCAGGGGCAGAGGGAAAACTGATGCTCTCTCTTGTCTTCTCTCTGCCATAAACGCTTCTCCTCCATTGCAAAAGCCTTTCACCAAACCACTGAAACCACAATCGCATCCGCCCAACAGTAAATCCACAATGTTCAAAAACCAATCCTCTGAATAGAAAACATCCTTGATACCTTTGGTGCCCAGCTGCCTGCCACGGTCTGCTGGGGCTTCGCCCAGCTTGCCTGGACAACACTGTTCCGAAGCAGATGCTTCAGGCGGGGCCCCGATAACCACGTGCTGGTGTGGTCCGCTTCCTTTCTCGGCTCTCTTCAATGGGGCTTTGTGGGATCGGCTCTTTGGACGCCCCCCTGGTTCCCGGGGTTCGCTTTGCCTCCCCCTTTGTGGTTCTTTCCATCCCCTTTCTTGCCATCCCCTTTTCTCCGAGGATCCTCCTGCCATCTGGTTTTGCCACCACCTTTCCCCAGCTCCCTTTGAACCTTCGATTCGTGCCGAAACTCCCTCGCGGCACCCTGCGCTTCGGCTATGCTGGTGATGAGCTCCTGGTCGAGGGGGACTAGCTCTAAATTTTGGGCCACTGCCCATGCCGAACCCGCCAGAACCAGCTCGATGGCTTTCACGCGCTGCATCATAATGTCCATGGCCCCCAAAATGTCTCTTTGTAGCAACCGGTCTAGAGCGTGGCCCAAAGTCAATAGCTCCCTCTTCTGAGCCGGGGCTGGATTCTTCATCATCACACGTAAGCGGAGATAGCGAAGAAGAATCGGCTGTATCGCGCGCATACTCTCTTCTCCCACTTGCTGTACCAAAAGGCGACCCATCTCGTCTACAGCGTGTCGTGTAAGAATGCCGGGTATTGTCTTTGCCAATCTCTTCACTCTGTGACCTTCTCTGAATGGGTGTCCCGAGTCTGCCGAATCTATGGTTCCCCCGCTGCTGCTCCCGCTGCTCTCGCTTTCGTGGCTGCTGTTGCTCCCGCTGTCGCTGCTCCTTTCTCGCCTCCTCTTCTTGCCTCTTTTCTTCTTGGATTTTTTGCCTTTTTTCTTTCTCCTCCTCAAACACTTCTTTACTGACTCTTTGGCGTCCAGAGGCGTGCCTTTGAAACTGTGATCTCCTGTCTTGTTGTTCTTGCGATCCGACCCTGCTCTTGGCTCGCCCAAGGGGGGTATGGGTGCCTCTGGGGGGAATCTCTCTTTTCCTTCTTCCAGGGCAATGGCTCTGAGGTCTCGGTCTAAATCCCCGACTCCCCCCGGCAACCCTTGCAGCAAACCCTCCAAGTTCTTTCCCCAATGATCCCCCGATGCCTCGAGGCGCACGGTCGTACCGTGCAGTAAACCTCGAGCGAGTGCGGTCTTTGGGCAACCCGCGGGGCAAAGGTGAACGCTCAGTTCGGCGGGGTTCCCGCACTTCAATACGCCCTCGGCCCACACTTTGAGTTCTGGATTGTCGGTTCCTTTGAGAATCAATGTTGCATGCGTGCCCCCCTTGCCCAAGACTATGCATTCCAGACGTCCTAGGACGTGGCATGTTGATCCCCAGTAGTCGCCACTGAAGACGTAGTCACGCCCAAACTCCCAGAAACCAGAAAGTGGTACTGCTGATATGTCCAAGCTCTCTCCACGCTGCAATTTGCCCTTGTAATCGTAGAAACGGCGTACCCTACCTCCTAAAAAAGGAGACTGGGCACGAGATACCTTGGAACGAAGTGGCTGCGCCCTGCTGCCTGGCCTTTTCAGTATCCCTCTTGGGGGCATATACTCCTTCAATAAGGAAAACCCAAAGGAAAACTTCAAAGAATACCGGGCCCCGCCTTCTCGTCACGAAGCGTCCGTCTCTGAGCCAGACCAGTCGAAAACGTCCCGCTCGTAGTCAAAATCGCGAACTCGAGCTTGTTTAACACGAGTATCCTGCCAGGTCCTTCGAGCCTGGCCCCTGTTTTTCTTGTGCCGCTTCTGTTTTCCAGGATTCTCGGGCTCTTCCAAGCTATGGCGCGAAGGCGCAGAGGAACTAACCGCACTACCGCTAGGAGGTTCCCGGGGTTCAGTGGCCTTGCTCGAAACCTTGACAACATCTGACCAACGCTCACCGGCGGGGGCACTAGAGGCTGAAGGACTTTCAAGTGGGAGGGAACCTCCGAAATGCCTCAGGACCCTTAGCTTGCTCTCAAGCGTCGATACCAGAGATATGATGTTATCCTGGGCGGCCTCCGGCAACCTCAAGCACACACCTCGAACACGGTCTAGCGCCCGGCAAACACCACAAGTGTACCCTCCTGAACTAAGGGGCCTGAGGTCGACTGAAAACTTCTCACAAACGCTACACTTACGTACCTCAGACATCCTTAAGCAGAAAAGGGCTACCGCGACAGAGTATCGTTGTCTTAAACTACGAGAACGTTGAGTCATAGGTTCCGGACTTCTTTGAGCGAAAAGATGCAGGGAACCCTCGGCCACTGCGAGCACAAAGTCCGCGCTCAAGGAAGAAAAGTCACATTCCCGATGGGCCTGCATTGAAGACCCCGTCGAGGAAGCAGTGACTAAAAATTGCAAAGATGAAAAGGACGCAGCCAGGAGTCCAAAGCCTTCGAAGTTGCAACCAAACCGTTGTGGGTCCCAGAAAATAGCATCTGCGCCCATCTGCTGTAAAAGAAAAATCACCGAAGCATGGCTCCACACTGAAGAACCAGAGTGCTGAGAAAGCAGTACGTGAGAACCCGCTGCAAAGCATGCGTGTGCTATCTGAATCATGCGATCGAAAAGATTCGAAGGGAAATCTGCTAATTTTCACTCAAACACAAGCGCCTGCGGAGTACACAAGTCAGCACATTGGGCTCAAATGAATTACGGAGCTCGCACAAGTAAAACAAGTACTCAAGTAAATACCGGCCAGGAAAACAAATGGAAAATACGTGTACATACAGTACGAGTACAAGGCGTGCAAAGTTTTGCACCCCGCCTAAAGCATGCCGAAGTCCAACTAAGGCTACTGCTTTCAAACACAACTTTGCGACTTCAAAAGCCACACTGTACGAGAGCTCTAAGCTGCTACACTAGGGCCGGTATGACAAAGAAACAAAAGGGAGTACAACTAGTTTCAGTACAGCTCCGGACTGGGTTTCACTCGCGTGCACAAGCTCTGCCGAAGCGGTCGTTGGCTTGACCTACCGCTACCTACCGTCTTTGACACTAGAGACTACGAACGCATTTGCGCTGTCTGCCTACGGAAGTCGATGAAAGATGCAAGGCATCCCACACCAACTGTTGAATGCTTGACTCGGGCAAGCGGACCCGGCACAAGAGGTAGGAAGAGCAGAAGCTTCACACAAGTGATGCAAAAATAAGCTGACTCGAAGCAAGGCGCTGAGAGAGGCTGACGATTCATGCGGGATCATGCAAGCACAATTTGATAATCAAGAAAGTGTTTGCCCTGTACGCAAAACAGCCGAAGGAAGCCTACAACCAACGACTAAAAGTATTAGAACCTCCTAATTAAGGTCCAGCAGTGGCGGAATGCATCATCGCCATCACACGTGTCAGCAATGCACTCAAAGTGCACACATTCTCGGGTTTGCCAAAATGGCATGCGTCACAAGTATTGATGGTGCAAAATGCACCATATGCACATTCAAGAAAGCCATACAAGTATATGCTCAAGATCATCGGCACCTGAACTTAACAGAAGGGTCCAGGACCCAGCAACATGAGCATCCAAGCTACAATACAGGTGGATATATACAAGATGCCCCATGGTATCAACACGCCGAGTGTTGACACCAAGAAAGCATCGCATCAAGAGCATTTCAAGTGGCCATCAAGAGAGGCTTTGCACATACATCATGCACCGTCACTCAAGGATTGCATTTCTTGCATGCACGGAGTCCGCGGTTCTGTGCTTCGTGGCGCTCGTACGCCTTCACACGATCGCACCCATCAAGCTTAAAGCACCGGAGACGATGATAGCAGCGGCCCGTGTGCGACACCCACACGAGGCTCCCACGGTGGTTCATCCTCCGTGCCACGGCGATAGGGTACCCGTGCAGCTCGCGGAACGACTGCGTCGAAAGCTGCGAACTCATTGACTCTGCTGGTGTTCCAGGTGCTGATGCATGGTCAGCAGGAGGCACATGAGCCTGCACTGCATTCATCGCACCAGTGGGCCGTGCTGCTGACGAACTCGCGCCAGGATGAGGAGCATCCTCATCTTCGTACCTCGGACCTGGTCTGGTAGAAGCTTTGGACCTTGCACCTTTGCGTAGCGCGGACAAAACATGTGGAGGGCTATCATCACCATCAAAGTCGAAAGACAGAGGATTCGTAGGAGTCCCAGGCGCACCAACTCCAACATGCAAATTGAGCTGGCGATCAAACTGAAAGGAGACATGATCACGAGGGCCAGCGATCTGCACATTGACCTGGCCGCGATCAGATACCCTGCAGCACAAAGTGCGGATGCACAACACAAGCATCAGCACTGTCACGCACGCAAGGACCAAAGCATGGGGCTGCACAAGCATGTCGATGACAGACACGCCAGTGTCATCGCGGACCCACAGTCCCAAGAACCACACAAGGACCCGGTTAGCCCAGTCAGGAAGGTCAGCTCCTGAGTCATCCAAGCCGTTGTCACCGTCAGCATCATCCGCAGCACGACTCAAGGCGCTCACAACAGCGATGACAATGGCCTGAATCATAGGCTTGCTCACGGACGCACTCGATGTGGAGCGGACGGCACGCACAGCGTCCTTCATTGCTTGCTTGTAGCGTAGATCAGCAATCTCATCTTCTCCAACAAAGCACTCATGCACAGTATGCCAGCAACCGATGATGTGCAAAAGCATGAGCATGCGGCTCCGAGAAAGGCCTTTGGTGTTCAGGTCGGCCACATTGATCGACGTTGCAACTTTGCGAAGCATGATGATCTTATCCGCAACAAGCTGCTGAGTCCACAAGACTCGGACGCTCAAGTGCCTAACGCGGCCGACGCCGCTTCGCTCCATGATGCCTTTGGCAGCGCTGGCGTCCAGGAAGTGATGAATCTGGGGTGGCTCATCGTCGGCAAAGAAAGCGAGCAGCTGCCGAACAAACAAAGCGTCACAAAGTGTAGACGTCGCCGCAAGCAATTCCGATTCCCCTGAGCTCAAAGCAATCACCCTTTGTGTACGGCTAGAGCTGTACAAAAGGCAACCTGCTACGAACACCATCCCTGAGCTAACCGATTTGCGAGAGCCGCGATGCGCCGCCCAGTTGGCGTCCGAAAAAGCTTCTAAGCACAGGATCGGCTGGCTCGGTCTCGGAATCTCGCCGGAAACTCCGTTGTAACAGTTTCTGCGATCAAGCAAGAGACCATGGTGTTGGCCTTCAAGAAGATACTTCAACAGATGCCTCAAAGCAGCCTGCGCATTGCGTGTTGGCGAAGTCATGTAGCTGCTCAACGCACGGATGGCACCCTGACACTCGATCAAATCCACTGCCAAGTACAAAAGAATGCCAATGGCACAGCGGAAAGCCTTTGCATCTGCACACGCGAGAAGCTCGCTGTTGTCTACTTCATCAAGCTGCGGCGCATAAGGAGTCTTCTTCGGAGCACTCCGTTCATCGATTTTCATCACAGAAAACAACTTTTCAAAATGCTTGGCCGAGGGTGTTAGCAGCATTTTACCGCCAGCAAGAAGTGTGTGATGCCGCTTCAAGAAAGAAATCGTGTCCCCCGGAGCCTCAAGGATGCGGATGCTTACACGATACTTTGATTCAAGCGTGGGCCGGAGGCGTTCAAGAAGAAAGCGCTTGCCGCCTGCACCCAACAAGTCATCGACATGCATCTGCATACTGAACTTGGAAGCTGGCTCGCGGATCAACGAGGGCAGAGCATCACACTTCTTAAAACCCAAGGCTTCATCAAGAAAACTGGAAAATGCCAAGTACCACTCCTTGGATCCGTCCCGCTGTCCGGGCAGGACTCGTCCCAGCACGTAGCGGACACCTGCATGCTGCACAATGACCAGGCGGGTCTGCTTGACGCTAAGGTAAGCGTCACTGATGTCGAGGGCGACCATGACCCAAGGATCATCAGGGTCAGGCTCGTGACACAGGTAGTGGATCGGCAGCAAGCGGTTCGAAAGTGCTGTGGAGGCGGGCGAAAAGAGGTCATGACGCTCATTGAGCCACGCATACTCTCGGGCCACGTACCGGCTGCGTCGGTACCAAACTGGGGAGCCACCAAGCTCCTTCTCACGCCACGTGCGCACCATGCGCGTGGTGAGGTGAGTGGCCTCTTGACCTGCGTACTCATCGTTATGAGCTGCTGACTCAGGAAGCAGCACAGTCATGCCTTCTAGCCTAGCAATCTCAACTCCATCAGCAATCACATCCAAAGCTTCGAGCTCCTCCGGAGAGAGCTCTGGCTCAATGTCTGAAGTGCGAGGCCGACACAGCTCAGGAAGCAACTCAGTGTCACCAGACTGATCCTCAAGAAAACTCTGGTCGTAATCCTCGAGCTCATCAAGCGTGTCACCATCAAACGTCAAAGTGACATTTTCATCTTCATGCTCATAACACACTTGCCTGATGTGCACAACGCAGGGAGACTCCTCTCCAGAGGTTACAAGCAAATCTCCAGCCGGCACTTCATCCGCACAGCAGCCAGGGGCGGTAATCAAAGAAATCTGCGCTTCAAGAGCCATCACTTGGTCATCATCAGACCTGCGGGCGACCTTGGCTGGTCGAGGATTCTCACTGAGGCCCAGAGCCTCAGAAATCAGAGGAGCGGATGAGGCAACTGCCCCCGCCTCGGCAGGAATTGCGGGCATCCCCGCCTCGGCTGAGCTGGGTTCACCTGCGTCAGTGGACAACACATCACCGTGACGATCAGAAAGAGCAGCATCCTCCGTGGCACTCATGCCATCAGAAGGGCTATAGTTGATGGATGTTGGAGACCGCACTGGCGAGTCGGTGCCTGCAATCTGTGAAGGAGAGCCTCGAGCCTCGTGAGGAAGAGGCGATTCTGCAGCGGCTGGTGGTGAAGGAGGAGGGCCAACGTAGGCTGGGATAGGCATTGCAACAGGAGCGGCTGGCTTCTTGTGCCCAAGTACAAGTTTCCCCCCTATGGACGAGAGCCCGTGCTCGAAAACACTCACATCAAAGCTGGCGGCAAAGTCCGGATCGAAATTGTCTTCAAACCTTCGCACTGAGCGCGTCACGAAGACGCCACCGACCAAACCCAAAATGTGGGTGTCATTGCCTATAGCTTTTCCAAGCCAGAGGCCGTGGCGCCAGCGCGCCGAGGATTTGCCGTCAGGTTTGAGGTATCCCAGGACCTTTTCTCCAAAGCGACAGATGGTGCCGCTGTACGCCGAATCAGTCACAGCCTCGTACGGAGTAGTGCCATGCACAGGCGTGTAACGGTTGCGAAGCCAGCAGGCATGGGCAAGGGCCCATCCGTAGATCGGATGCAGCGGTGGAAACAACACTTGATCGTCCTTGGCTCCACAAGCTTGCTCGAGATCATGCATTAGCACAGCTGCATGTTGCCTGATGCTCCCAACGACCTGCTCAACCGGACCATTGCTCTGGTGAGACTCCACAGGAGCGGTGTCCTTGGACACGTCGACACCAAGATTCCGAAGGGCCTTCAAGAGACCGGCTTGCACCGCAAGGATAGCGGGTTCATTATCACATCGGAGTCTGAGGGACCGGTGACCCAACCATATCGCAAACCTCGCGGATTCTGTAACCAAGTGACTGAGGCTGCTGCCGCCCTTCTGAGCCGTAGGAATGGCATGCACGGCTTTGGTGTGACGATCATGAAGAAACAAGACTGTCAGGCGGTCCTTGGCTTCTCGAACACCGTCATCGGCTTCCCTCGAGCAGTATCCAAAGTCAAAAGACAAGACAGACCGAGATCCAGGATCATGCGAAGCCTCAGACGGGTGGCGATCCTGTCTTCCGCGAAACTTGACACAAGCATCGCACCAGGGCTGGTACGGTTCATGTGTCAGCACATGCTGTGCACGATCGTGGTCCGAAGGAGCTGCAGGAACTGGTGGTGCATGTGGTGGCCGACTCAGCTCGGCGCTCAAGTTGTGATGGACCTGATGCTCACGCAAAAGATCGGACTCACGCAGATGGCGCACCAAACGCTCCCAACACTGGCTCTTAGACCCATTCTTACCCAAGCCAAGGCTGACAAGGGCAGCACGCATGACCCGAAGCGAAGAGTTGCGGTCAATCACAACACCGTTCACAGTGACGCTGTCAATGACTTCGCGTTCAGATGGAGCCGCCTCTCCACCTCCATCAGCCGCAGGAGCGACTGGAGCCGCTTGATCAGCACTCGGAGGGAGATCGCTATCACCTTCAAGTCCGCCTACACCTGCACCTTGATCGGCGGCATCTGGCATCGGAACCTCTGGAGCCTCAACAGAACATGCACCTTGAAGGGAACTTGGCACGTCATCGGAATCAGAGGGACTAAACCCTAGGCTCTCAGGACTTAGGGAGGCATCGTCATACGCAATGGTGATAACCTGTTCGACAGCCGGGGGCCCAAGCGGCAACGTACGATCCGTCAAAGAGCTCACATCGGCCGCCAACTCAGCAACAGTCCACCGGCCATCTCTGCGCACAAGTGTGGTGCGATACCAAAGCAACTCAGTCAAGGGAATCAGCGTGCTGTCGACATAAGCCTGCCCAAAAATTAGAAGCGCATAGCGTCTGGAACCTATCCTTTGCCACCCTGAAGAGTCAAGACGGAGCAAAGGACCATGCAATGCTGCACTGACCGCCCGCACTGCTGAAGGTAGAGCGTTGAGGACACGCACACTGCCCGTTGCGCATAGAGATTGCCTCTTCAACCTGACCGGTTCGGACAGATCACCGTTGGTGAGGATGAAGTCACTGTCACCTGAAGTGGAGGGGATTACGTAAAATCCTGCCTTGTACAATTTGCCCAAAGAAAGGAGAGGGCAAGTAACTCCTCCGATCAAAAACTTTTCACGGAACCTGATGGACCCAACACGAACCTCTGCAATGCGTATGCCTTTGGACTGCAGCAAACGGCCTGAAGCATCGACGAACCTCTGAGCCGACGATGGAGCAGGATCACCAACCTGGGCGTACGTCTCAGGGAGTGCACTGATATCCGCTCCTGAGTCCAGGATGATGTCTTCACCGTTGACACTAGCAAGAGCACGGACACTGCCATGCACATACACAGACGGCTTGAGAGGCGTTACCTGATCGGCATTACAAATGACCTGATGCACGGGGCACTTGACGGAATCTGCCAGGGATCTGGACTGATCTGCAGGGCTCTTGAAGGAATCTGCACGGGATCTGGAATGATCTGCATGGCACTTGAAGGGATCTGCAAGGGATTTGGAATGATCCGCATGGCACTCCAGATGCTTGGCTTCACACAGCTTCAAGAGCACATCACTCGGGAGGCTCAAAAGCTCGTACTCACAGATCGTATCCCAAGCGTTGCAACGAACCTCAGAGGGGTCACTGATCGAAAAGTGCTCAACTCGTTCCATGCTGCATTGAATCATGCAAACGCGGGTGTCTCCATCAAGAAACTCCTCATCACACTCAAAGGCTGTAAGGTCTATCTCCGCAAGCCTAGCAACCCGACCCTTTGCACCAACCTGAGAGGCACTCTGAGACGGAGTCACAGTCGAGATGGTGGATCCCGACTCCTCGGACACAGCCTGCACCTTGCCTGCCTTCAAATCGGCCTTGTACTTCCTGCAATCTCGCTTCCAGTGGCCAGATTCGTTACAGTACAAGCACTTATCAGCTGCAGGCTTGTCACCTTGCTTGCCTTTGGACTGACCTTTGTCCTTGCCATGATGACCTTTGCCTTTGTTGTCCTTGCCATGCTTTCCTTTGCCCTTGCTGTCCTTGCCTTTCGTTTTGCCTTTGCCCTTCTTGCCTTTGCCGGCAACACGGTCGATTTCCATAGGAATGGCACCATCGCCAGTCCCTGCACCTGAACCCTGCGCAACATCACCAAAGTATGAAACGCCTTGCCACTTGAACTGCTGCCTTTCGATGCGCAAGACACAGTCCCTCACTGCAGCATACGAAGCATCCTCTGGAAGGGTGGCATGAACCTGATTTCTCGAAGCAGCGGGCAAACAACGCAAAAGGAGCGCCGTCTTGAGCTCCTCCTGAAGAAGCTGTTGCGAAGCGCTCTCGTACTCTGTAAAAACCCGTTCAAGCTCAAGAATCTGTGGAAACATTGCCTCGCCAGATTTAAAAGCACTGACCTGTGTCAGGGCCGTCAAGATGCCAAGGCTGCGTGACTTGCTCTGCGGTGCATACAAGGAAATGAGCTGCCGAAGGGCTTCATACCCACAGTTCCCAGAGACCGACTTGATCACAAGAAACCCACGTCCCTTTACCAACACCGAGAGCAAAGCGAAGAGCTGCCGCGAGCGCGAGACGATGTCTGTGGCTGCGGGAGAAATGTTCACCTGCCGGTGCAAGTTTGATTTCAGCTGATCGATCTCTTCTCCGAACTTGGGGTCTAAGACAGTCAAATACTGCTCAAGAGACCAAAGCCATGAAGGCCAAGACCCCTCAGTGCCTACCCAACTACGCATGCATAGGGCATGGGCGGACACATTTCGGCTGCAAACTGCTGATACCGTTGCAGGGGAAGGAGGGCACCCTCCTTCCCAAATGTCTGAAATCACCATCACCGGGCCGATGGGCCGAAAGCAAAGCTGAAGCCGCCGCGGCCCACTTCCCCCATCTGGGGCGGGCGGGCGGGAGTCTCGAAATTGAGATATCAATCTGACCTGACACAAGCGAGGGCCTGAAGCAACAAAAGGCAAGAAGCAGGGAGCATGCTACGTGGTCTAGGGATGAGGGTTTGCTGTATGCGCTGGCCATTGTCCCAACCTACCCCAGCGCAGACAGACCAACCCTCAGTGCCTACCCAACTACGCATGCATAGGGCATGGGCGGACACATTTTGGCTGCAAACTGCTGATACCGTTGCAGGGGAAGGAGGGCACCCTCCTTCCCAAATGTCTGAAATCACCAAAGCAACGCCGCAGCCAAGAGCCCATGCCCGGAGCCAGAACCACAACACCACACGAAGCGCGACCGGCGGGGCTCCTTAGACAATTGAGCAGCACCACCACAACGCAAGCGACAAGCCACACGGCACTAAGCTCCAACTCCAACTGCACTTTGGGATAAAGAGCATCCTGCGCTTACCAGAGGAAGCAACTGACTGACTCGCAGCTAACTTGGCAGCTTCACCTGAGACAGACGGCCAGGTCTGCCGGCCTGCATGATACTCCGCCAATCCAAGTGCTTGCGCCGTGCCGGGCTCAGCTGGCTCCAGAAAGTGGCGTCGTGGGCTGCCCCCCGAGACAGGGCATCAGCCCAACAATTTCGGCATCCTGCCAGGTGGCTTATCCGCAAGTTCAAGTGTTCCTGCATGCAAAACACTGCTGTAGCCTGTAGGATAGATGCGAGGGGCTCTTTCATGGACAAGCCCTTGGCCGACGAGCAAACCACACCAAGGTTATCTGACTGCTGGCGCAGCGCAATGCATCCCACATTGGGTCGGCGGCTGCTGCAAGCGGTCTCACTCACCTGCATAACTAATAGTACCAGTTGCGCGAGAGCCTCCAAGGCGCAAATCGTCTTCTCAAGATCTGTGTCGTCATCAGCAAACCAGCCGGGCAAAGAATGGGCATCCAGCGGGATGGAGAGCCAGACAATGGAAGACACCGCGAGCGGCGCGCCCTCTGGCAAGAACCACCCACCAATACCGGCCACGCTGCCGGAAGCAAAGGCATCAGCGGCTGCAGGCCCGCATCCCCCAACACTTGTGGCCAGATGAACTGGAGACCGTAGTCGCACTGCGCGCAGGAAGAATTCTGCCACCTCCGCTTCTTGTCGAGAGGGTCGCACAGTCGCAGACTCATCATCCAGAAACTTCACCCAAGCGCGACCGTGCTTCAGGCGGCACGACTGGAGGTCTTGCGGACGGCGCACAGCGCAGCTGCCACACTCAGCAACCTGCCAACCCTGCTGCACATCCGACAAATTAGCACGCTTGGACAAACGCAGATTGGAGTCAAGAAGACGCTGTAGTTCTGCAAGCTGACTCTCGTCGAGGCATTGGAACCGCAATGCAGGTTTCAGAAGCATGTGAAACCATACTGCCATCCACGGCTTGAGCCACCGGGCTCCGCACGTGAACCAGGAGAGCAGTCCCACCAAGGACTGGAGGTCCCGGCGACACACATCGCCTCTTCGTATCACAACCAACAGGCCATTCACAATGCGCACTGTCTTGTCCTCCGGCAGGGAAGCCCGCGGCGCGCCCTGGAGGTTCAGCAACCATCCAACCCATTTCACACAAGGCCCAAGGGCCATTTTCTTCCAGGAGAGCGGTATTCCTAGGACACACGCCAAGGCGACGAGTAGGCCTGCCATTAAGGGGCCCGTGGCAGCTGGAAACAATGAGAGCTCATCATCAACATACATAGCCAAAAAATGAGCGCGATGCAGAAGCAAATGTCCAAGACGCACATAGCCTGCAGCAACCCTTGACCACCAGTAAGCGCTCCATGCCCCACCAAAGTGGCAAGTGCGATACACCAGCCACCTGGTATTACCTTGTGGGTCCACTGCGGTAAACACTGAGTAACCCTGTTCATCCGGGGCCACCTTGACGCGCTTGTGCGCTGTTTTGACATCAAGCACGAATGCAATCCACTGCACATCCGGGTGCCGCGAAATGAACTCCTCAACATCGCCCAAGCCCGGCAGTTCGATCTTCTCGGAGATGCGGCACATGTGCTGTCCCCCACGAGGCGGGGGTCAGCCCCATCCTTTTTTACTAAACCGAGGCGGCCAGCCGCACACTGTCGGCCAAACCGCTGACGCACCTCATCTCGCCCGCCAGGGATCCACTCAGCAAAGCCACAATCTACGTCTCGCTGCACCAATTCCATGAGGGTCTCCGGATCGTCCAACGCAGATCCCCACGGCGCATCTAGAACTAGCAATTCGAGGTTGGGGCGTGCTGGAACGTCGACCTCGCGCCAGACACCTGAAGGAGGGATTGTGCTTTGTATCCCGGTCGGCACACCCTCCTGCAAGAGAGGGATGAGGGCTGAATCAACATCACCTGTAAGCGCAAACAGATCTCGCCAAAAATCCAGGGCCAAGGGCTGGCCCGCCACAATCCTAGTTGAGGAGTTGAAGCCATGATCTTTCAGAAAAGATAAAAGGTCTTCGCGAAGACATTCGATCTCTCCGTCACTCAACCAAGCCTCACTCGACTGACAGGACGCAACGCGCTGCACACGGTGAAGCAAGTCCCACTGCTCGAAGCGAGATAACCATTGAACGCGCAACTGCTTCAACATATCCGCTGCCCTGGGGAATCGCCAATCTGCAGAAGACCCAACACCTCCCCCATCCCTGAGGCGCTGCCGACCATTGCCAGCTCCATGCGCAGGAAGACGCAACTCCACATCGCAGAACTCTTCAGGCCCACGCAACTCCCCGACAACTGGAGCCCTGGGTATACGCTCGCCCGATTCCCTGCTTGGAGGGGCGGGGCCGGCCAAACCAGGCGGCGTACTGTGTCAACGCGACTGCTGCTGCGGGCACTCTGCGGCATGGTGCGATTTGTCCCCGCACACGGCGCATGCGTGCTTGAAACGGCAGTTCCGATTCGCGCACCTTCCTTCAACCCAGAGCCAACACTCGCCATTGCGCACACGCTTCTGGCGCCCCAAGGCAGCGCTGCCAAGTTGGCGCTTGCCCTCTGCTTTCCGGGGCAGAGGCGGAAGGCCGGACGGCGTAGGCGGGGGGGGCACTTGGGCCTTTTCCCTTTCTGCCTTCAAGACCTTTGGCCGCTCAACAAGGACATGGCGAAGCATATCCCTGTCCACAACGATGTTCGTCAAGGCGTCATCGAGCGTGTGTCCCGAGAAGCATAACTGAAACACCTCTTCGAGCACAAGTCGATCTGCCGCTTCGGCTTCTTGTACTGTGGGGGCCCGAAACATGTCAGAAGGCTTGCGAGCATAAAGGGCCATAAATTTCTTCGTGTACACAACCCAGGAATGGAGGTGACAGGCTGAAACCAGTGCGAATGCATGCGCCCTTGTTTCCAGAGTCTGCTGGACGCGCAATGCTGCACCGGCTAGCTCCATGTCCCACTCATCTGGCGCCGAGCCATCGGGGGTAGGCTGCTTGCTCCGGCGGGCCTTGACCTCCAACAGCTGTTCCTCGCTGAGAATGCGCCTCCACGGCAGCCACTCGAAGAACTTGTCGCCTGCTTGCTGGTGGATGGACTGAAGAAAGCAGAGGGCGGGAAGTGTCTCGCGGGTCACAACACAGGAGGTGTAATCCTTTTCCAGTTTGCGTCGCATTTGCTCACGCCCAGCGGCAGTCAACTTAGTTCCTGCCCCTGGAATGGAACCGGCAGGGACCAAAGCCAATGCAGCCGGTGTAGCCGAAGCAGAAGGCGGCTGCTGTGCGGGCAACCCGGATTGCCATAACAAACGCAGGCGGGCAGCATGAGGGTGAGTGCCCCAATCCTCATCGCTGAGCGCAGTCAAATCTGCATCGCCAAGTTTGTGACGCAGCTTGTTCAGCCAACCCTCAAAGGCATTCTGATCAACAAAAGCTGCACGGAACAAGCCCTCCTCGTCATAGCCAAGCCGGATAATCGCATCAGCAGTAGACTCCTGCACCCCGGCTTGCAACATGGTGGTACGCCACGAGGCTGCACTGCTCGCAGGCATGACAAAGAGCGCAAAGCAAGCAAGGGAACAACGCAGAGCGGATGACGCACACACTGACTAGCGAGCCAAAGCACGCAGATGCTGGACCGCCGAACAAGGCCAAGGGTAGTGACAAATGCCTGCATCTCCACGAGAATAGGAAAGCAGCAAGGCCCAAAGCCCCTGCGGAGATACCGATCACCGACAAGAGCCCAAAGCTCAAACAAGAAAACGCAGCAGAAAGGCCCAAAGCCCCTGCGACATGACAGGCCCCAAAGGGCTGCGCGCAGCAACACAAACAACTGTACCACAAGCAAAGCATAAAGGCCCAAAGCCCCTGCGAAGTGACCGGCCCCCAAAGGGCAGAGCGTCACTTTATAGTAAAATAAGCGCTTGGGCTGCCTCAGCACGAACTCCAACAGCCCGAATGGCCGCATGACTTGAAACCATGAAAGCATGGGTTGCACGTCCAGTGCTCATACTGCTTTCCAAGCTGTAAACTCGGCCGACACGCCAGGACCCATGACTCAAGCTCGCTGCACCACACGGACTTATGAGCGCAGCCGGAAACTGTATTCAGAAGCCAGCTGCCTTCCAAGTCAGCCAGATCTGCGAGGCTAGGGGCCCCGCTAGCCACGCTAGCATCAGAGTCGCTCTCGAACTCCCCATGCTCAGAATCACTTGCGGGGGCGGCGGCCACTTCGGCGTCCGACTCCGCCTCTGTGTCGGAAGGCAGCTCGCCAGGCTCTGCATCCTGTCCCACTCGCGGAAGCGCGGGCACGTGCGCTTCAAACACCGCGGCATCCACACGGCCGAGGCCTCGGTCCACAGGCACATAAGGGCGCCAACCATCGCGCAGTTTGGCGACCACCTTGCGCTGGCAACTTAGTTGAGGATTGATGTCATCACGAGAGTAACGCTTCACACAGGCAGAGACGGTTGCCGATCTGTGATGCCCCTGTGCCTCCCGGAGCACCTCCGGTACCTCGACCTGTGATGACCAGGCCAGGAGCGTGGTCTTTAGCGAGTGCAAGGTGAACCGACTTGCCACGCTGGGTGACAGGCCAGCATACACAACGAGGCAGCGCCGGAACTGTGCCAGCATGCCAGAATAACCAAGCGGTTTGCCCTTGCAGTCTAGCACAAAATCACGCTGTGGGCACGCATCTCGCAAGCTACAAACTTCCCCGAAGAAAACTGCGGCCCAACCCTTATTCAAAAGGCCGCAGCAGAGGCAGCCCCATGGCATCCCTCGCTTGCTTGACTTAGTTCTCCAACACCATCCTGCTAGGTGATCGCTACCCAGCACAACAGAGGCCAAATCCAATCGCTGCACGTCGGACCAGCGCAAGCTCGCCCAAGCCATTACCAATAGCACGGATAAGAGGAGGCAGTCCTCACCGGCCCCGTTGATCAGTGCCTGCTCAAAGCGAAACAAAACAACCAGAGGAAGCGGCAACGCCTCCTTTGTTCGCTGCCGCGTCCACACAGCGGAATTTTGCCAGGCTGTCACTAACGGGCTCTCAAGCACACTCTGAAGCTGCTCCACTTGGAACTTGTAAGCCGCAAAATTCAACGCTGAAAGTACGCCGAGCGCTGTCTTGCGACGGCGGCGGCCGCGGTCTGTAATGGCACCCTCGGAAAGGCTGGCCAGGAAGTCTAGCATCTGTGACAGGCTGGGACGACATGCCGGCCAGGCTGCGCTTGCGCAAAATGAAAGCCAAGCACGCCAACCTGATAAATGGCGCCGCAGAGTTGCTGGCGCCCTATCCAGAAATAGGGGCATAAGACGCGCAGTGTCACCATGCCCCAGGTCAATGAACAGTTTGCTATCTTTCTGCACAACATCTGCAAAGCCCAACCAAACAGTGGCCAGACGCTTGCGCTCTTCCGACTCAGCTGCCGCCAGGCTACACTCGGGAAGAAGCGCAGAGGGTAGAGGACGCGCAGCAACCACAGATGTTGGCACTATGGGCTCAACAACTGCAGGTGTAGCAGCATGAGACGCCGGTTGTGTAGAGGACAAAGGGGGGAGCTGACCGATTTTCTTCACCTCCGGGCGAGGGCGGTCAAGCCCCGCACTTACCTCTGCACGGCGCACCTTTGGCGCAGGGCGGGGGATGTCACCCCCAACCTCCTTCAATGTGTAGGGCGCGGACCGCAGCATTTGAGCAACAAGAAGAAAGCAGAGAAGAAGGGGAGTCTCGAAATTGAGATATCAATCTGACCTGACACAAGCGAGGGCCTGAAGCAACAAAAGGCAAGAAGCAGGGAGCATGCTACGTGGTCTAGGGATGAGGGTTTGCTGTATGCGCTGGCCATTGATTGTCCCAACCTACCCCAGCGCAGACAGACCCAGAATGCTCTTGTTCCCTCGTTGCAGCACGGAAAGGCTCTGGACGGGGCATGATGCGAGACATGTCTTTGCCTGTAAGTCCCGACACCGAAGAATCACTGGCACTGCGCTGCCCTATCACCTGACCCAAGAGAGCTGTTGTGTTGCCCAGTTGATGCAACAACGCGGTCACCTGATCGCTCGAGACAGGACTGCCAGCAGCGGGCCAAGGATTGCTTTTCCTTCTCTCGCAGCGCTCAGTCTTGAGTAGAACGCCTAGCGTAGGCCCAGCATGCGCATGGTAGTTGTTATGCGCAAGGCATCTTTCAGATGCGAAGGGCACCCCGTGCCGTAGCACAAGAGCGAGTGCACCATACACGTCCGGCCCGAAAGCTCAGCAACGCGTATGCTACAGTAGAACAAAAGCACTAAGTCAAGGATCCCTAAAGGCAAACGACATGGCAACAAAGTACACTGTACAACTAACGGTTTCTACCGGCGTTCAGTGGACTAAGCACTCAGAAACATGGAATGAAATGAACGAAAAGCCATATCGCATCATGCAGTGCCCCCAATGGCACTCTCCTCGACTCTGCAAAGAAAGACTGCATCACAATCACGAGCATAAAGGGTTGTATCACTCAGTTTGACAGGCTTGGCAATCTTACCATTGGTATGTGCATGCCATCCAGTCTTCTTTGAGCTCGCCCAGTAACGAGCACCGAAAGGATCACCAGGTGCACCGTGCATAACCACAGACATGAGCTGATACGGTATGTTGTAAGTTGCAACACTCTCCGCATGGAAACATGGGACATGAACTGTTGTAGGTGTTTTGCCCTGGGTGATCAATCGCCACTCACCCGATGTACTGCAGAGCCACCTTGGGGAAACAACACAAAGGATATCAGGAGCCTGGACAAGTGCACAACGAGCCCCATGTGAACGCCATTCTGAGAAAAGTGCACTCATGTCCAGATGGCATGTGTTTCCAAGGATTTCCGCCTGCAGGCAAATCGGTTGCCATGTGTCGCCATCTTGGTTGCAAACGAACGAGCCATCAGGAGCAGCTGTTCTGGCCTCCCATCGTCCTTGCATTGATTGAGCCGCAGCCTTTGGCAGGATGTGTTGCAGCCAGCCTGTGATGGTGGGTGTTGTCGAGTCCCAGCCTTGGAGCCATGACCGCCACGGCAATGAAGAGGATAACCTGAACGATGTGCCCATAGCAAGGAATGACTTAACGGCAGGAGCGAGGCGACCTGTTAGGAAGTCCACATCATGTTGGTCAGCACCTGCCATAAGCCAAGCAAGCATGCACACCACCATGTAACCATGTCGATCATGCAAACTGAAAGCTGTAGTGAGGATCCCGGCCACCTTTAGCGCCGAAGAGCTGCCGCCATCTTTGCGATGTGCTGGGCGAGTGGTTGCAAGTTCATGCGCTCGCCGCGGATCCGAACCCCCACCAAACGAAGAGCTGCGCTGCCCGTCAAGCTGCGAAGCAGGTCGTGGGCTTGTTGTGCTCGGGTGCCCCTCATTGCCACCGACAAAATGAAGGGGAGTGTATCCCCGGTCGTGCGCAATCTGCACCATCTGAGTGTGTCCGATTGGTGGGCGGGTGGCATCCAGTTCCAATCGACGGCTCTCCGCATTCCACTGCTGAAATGTCCAATGAAGCTCCTTCTCGCCCTGCACTTTGACCCACCCCTGGGCCTCCATCTTTTTGATTGTAGCCTCGTCCTTGGTCATCATGTCGAGGCGGGTGACCCATTCCGCAAGCAGACTTTTGATTAAGGCGACCCGAAGTGAACTGGTAACCGTCGGCGGGGTTTTGTCCCGTCCCGCCTTCCAAGCCTGCGCCACCTGCCACAGCGGAGCCAGGAGACCGTGTGTCCCTGACTCTAGATGCAACAGGAATTGCTTTTCGGTGCGGATAAGTTGCAGCTCCTCCTCCTGTTTCAAGGTCAGCCTGCACAAGGCTTCCACCAGCTGCTCCATGTTCGGCCACGGATGCCTGTGTGGAGCACCCCAGTTGTTGGCATCCCAGCCGTTGGCATCCCAGCCGTGGTTGTAGTCCCAGCTGCCCCAGCTGTTGTGTCCCCGGCCTCGGCCGTCGTTGTCGCGACGTCCGCCCTTGCCTTTGCCCCCCTTCGGAGGCTGCTTGTCCTTGTTCATCTCGGGCTCCTGTCGTGACCTCTTGCCTCGGTTCGGCATTTCCTGGTCCCCCGTGGCCTCGATCTCCCACGGGTCCTGAAGGTTCACCGCGCTGATCTTCGCCAGAGCCGGCAGGCAGCCGGCGAACACATCCTGAATCTCGGTGTCCATCATGCCTGGCCATACAAAGTTTGAGGGCATGTTGCTGAAGAGGAACACAGGTATGTGCGTGATCGGCCTTCTTGATGCCTTTGGCCCCACACAGGGAGCAGGGAATGGTGATCGAGCCCGTCCACTCTGCACACAAGAGCTGCACACGAGGCTGCATGTTGCGCCAAAGCTCGCCGTGATGTCTCTGCATGTGTGTTTTGAAGCGCTGCTTGGTAATATCTGCAAGACAAACCTGACAAGTGCCACGCAAAGGTTTTATATCCTCCGCGGAAGGGTAAGGGGTACCGGCCAGGTCGGTCACATCGGCGGCCTCGGGAGGACCTCCATTCACGAACCAAGTCATGGCCAGCTGAAATAAAGCCGGGCATGTGGCACGATGATCCCTGCCTGCTTGGTCCTTATGTCCACACCATCGGCATGTGCCCTTAATGGGCGGGAGGTTGTTCATGCACCATACGCGGACACGACCACTATGCGCCTGCCACTCGTCACGATGTACACGACCATAATGAACCTTCATGTAGTTTTCATTGGGGAGCCAAGTTCGGCACAGTGCACACCTCTCGTTGAGCTCGGTCTTGAGGTGCGGGGGCGGTAGCTGATGGAAGACCTCCGGGAAAACAATTTCATCCTCTAGGACTTTGGCTATCAACGGGGGGTGGACGTCCTCATACTCAGCTTTTGCAGTAGCCTGGCAACGGCCAAGCTCGACATGCCGCTGTAGCTCCTCCCATAATCGAAATTTGTGCCCGCAATTGATGCATTGCGGGAGGCCGTCCTTGCCGTGAAGCAGCCGGTCAAAACGTTCACCACTCGGTTTGTCCTCTCCTCGCCTGTGTGCACTGGCACGGTGCTGGCGTAGGGACGCTGCAGTTGGAAAGCATTTGCCACAGTCAGGGCAGGGCAGGTCGGCAGCAGCACCCGTTGTTGAGTCCGGCTGAACAAAATTCTGGAGCTGCTGGAGAATACTTTCCTCATGCGCAAACAGTGCCGGGTCGAGTCTGACATCGTGTGGCGGGAGCTTGCCTTGGAGCTCGCGGGTCTTTTCCAAGACTCGGACCTGCCTGCCTGTGCACAAGTAGTTGCAACGGAGACTCCAGGCCGAGTCCTTCAAGAAATTGGGCGTCGGGCTCCAGGGTAATATGGCGTGGGCTTCCCGCGATGGCCCTGAGCTGCTTGACCAATTCGACCCTGATCATGGATGCACTCTTGGCTGTGAGACCCGAAGCCGTCAACGCGTAGAAGACTGTTGGCAAGATGTAGGCTTTCCATAGGCGGATCCTTTTATGTAGGGGCCAGGCACGCTTAGAGTGCAGATGTTGTCGTAGGCGATGGTATGTGGCGATTCCAGCCTGGCGTCTGTGGGCTGCAGTGTATTCTTCAAACCTAGCAAAAGAAATAATGGCGCCGAGGTAGACGTGTTGAGACTTGACGGGCAGGGTGAGGTCCGGGCCCAACATCAGGTGACACTTGCCTTCCACCTTCGTGGTGATTTTGCTGCGCAGGGCCGTTGCTTGGGAGCCGGCCAGTCGAAGAAGGATGGCTGTCTTGTCTTTGCTCACTTGTAGCCCGTGGCCCTCAAATAGAGCAACAATGTCCCCTGCTTCGGCAATGGCCTGAGTAACCTCGGCCTTGGCACGGAAAGTCCACTTGAAGAGGTTGTCGTCGGCATATCCCACCAGGTGTTGCCTGCACCAGTCGGAGCCAAATTTTTGCTCTAGGAGATGGGTAAGGTAGATGACCACACAGTTCCACAATGACGGCGAAAGTCGGCAACCCTGCCTGATTCCTTGCGTTGTACCGAAGCGCTGAGTGTGACCTTCACGTTGCACAACATAATGGGCAGCGTGAACCCACTGAAGAAGCAAATGGCGAAGCTCAGCCGGGACGCCGATGTGAATCAGAGAGGCCTCCAGTAATCCCCGGTCGACCCTGTCAAAGGCCTGGGTCAGATCAATACTTAAGATCATCCCCCCTGCCAATCCCAGCGACTTGTTCCCGGCCTTCTGCTCGTACAAGGAGCGTTGTTGAGCTTGGCAAATGCTACGAACAGTTCGGCAATGCATGAAAGCATGTCCCAAGGCCTGTTGCACTGACCTGTGAGGAAGAAAACCATACTGATGCTGCTCCACCATTTGTGGGATGATGTAAGTGTCGAGCTGATCGCGAAGGATTCCCGTAACCGCCTTTCCGACCGGATCAAGAAGAGCAATGGGACGGAGATGTTGAGGGGCATTCCCTGCCTTGTTGGGCTTCTGAAGAAAAGTAAGCCATGCATCGGCCCATGCGACCGGAACCGTGGCCGCTGCCTGTCTCCATGTCTGCATCAGCCCTCGCTCTAGTACTCGTGCCACAGAGGGTGCAGCACAACTCCATAGAACATGTGGTGCATAGTGGGCGGGTGCAGCTTTGTTGGCCGGTAGGGCCTCAAGGGCAGACTGAATCGCCTCCTGCTGAATGTCAAAAGGCAGCGGTTCCGGTGCCTGGCTCGGGACAGATGCGGTGGTAACCTCCTTCCAATACGTGGCTAGGGCCTTAGCCTCGGCTTGTGGCATTAGCAGCGCCCCCGTGCTCGACCGAAGCTGTGCTCGTGTTCGGGGCTGTTTGGGGGCATGCCTGCGCAACAAGAAGAAAAGTTGATCCACACGGTTGAGGTAATCAGCAGCCTCGGCCCGACGAAGAAGTTCGTTGAAACGGTATCGCCGGAGAAGTCTGCTGTTGCGGGCCACAATTTTATGCATTTGCTGAAAGCGAAAATGGCACCTCCAAGCACGAAAGCACGCACGAAGACCTGAGACTGCTGGCTGGCAAGTCTGCGCTGCAACCACATGTTCTTAATGGTGCCCACATGTTGGTGATGTTCCCAGGGCGGCTGCAAACTGCTTTGTCGCTCGATGGAAAAATTTTGCTGGCCGGCCTTCAGGATGATGCTGTTCACTTGCTCCGGTGTGTAAACAGAAATTTGGCTCAGCTCGTGGTCGACCTGTGCCTGGAAGGCCTGCACATCCGGACCATTCTGAGCAATCCTGGCAGTGAGCAAGGTACACTTCCATTGTGGCCAGGGTGGTTGAGGCCGGGGCTTCACGAACTGAAAACGCCTGAAGTGCAATGTGACTGTCACAGGTAGATGCCGTCCACCTCCACGCCAGCGAGCCACTGGACAGTCACCAATGATGCGAGAGGCTGTCCTGAGTGTAGCACCTCGCCGCCGGACCATCACAAAGTCCAGGAAGGAGCGGTACTGCTTGCCGCGTTGTTCAAGAACATGGGTGTAGCTACCATGCTTGCCGAAAGTGTTCACAGCCTGCAACCCAAAGTCCTGCAAGATGCCCAGCATGTCGTCTGAGTCCAGGGAGGCCTCCTTCTCGCCATCGCAAGTGCCTGCACCTATGCAAGGAGGAGTGGGCTTGGTGATCGTGTTAAAGTCGCCACAGAGAAGCAGCTGGCTGCCTCGAGGAATCTGACCAAGGGTGGTGCGTAATGCCGTCCACACCTTTGAGCGTTTCTTCACGATCTCGGTGTCGCTCTCTCTACTCCCCCATGCATGCATGTAGGTGCCTACGATGTCCACCCAGCCGTGTTTGCTTTGCGCCCGAACATGGAGAACTCTGCCTGCAACTACATGATTGTAGCGAATGGTGCCGCTGTCAAAGACCGACCTCTTGAGCATGATCATGACTCCTGCCTGTGCTCTGGACACCGAAGTGCCCACTCCGCTTTGGACACATGTCCACTCGCCCGCAACAAACTCCGAGCTTTCCCTCATCCAAGTCTCCTGCAAGCAGACCGCGTCACATGAACATGTTTTGAGCCATGTGTAAAATTCGTCCTTGCATGTGGAAAATCCGCCGCAGTTCCAAGTCAAAAGCTTGATCGCCGCTGATGCCTGGGAGTTTGCACCGGATGTGGTTGGCTTAGCTGAAGGAGTCTGCTGCGCCGCTGGGCGATACTGGGCTTGAAGCTCGTGAGCCTGCATGATACGACCACGATAGCGAGCAAAGCCATCCCGACCTGCTCGCGCGACTGCTCGTTTGTATGATCTTTTCCTGGAAAAACTGTAGCTATGTTGGCCTCTAGCACAAAGTTTCGCAGCACTGGTCGAAACGTCTTCTTCATTATGAGCGCTGCTCCTCAGAGACGTGTGCTTCGCCTCTGAACCCTCGCCTCTGCTGTCCAGAGCTCCCTGTCGAGACCCAGACTTCACAGCCGACGGACTTGGGACCGCCGCGGCCACATCACATCCATGTAAAGCTGCTGCTGTTGTAGTGCTCTGTAGAATAAAATTGTCATGATTCATGCCAAATAAGGAAATCGTGAAAATCGTAAAGGAAAACCATGAAAAGTTGCACCAAGCGCAGTGAACAGAGGCACCGACGGCTGCTGAAAACCATGCGAATCTACAGCTACCCCGCCCCACCCACCACTCGCAGCAGAAACAGGATTGAGCCGAGAGGCTTGCCAAGGATTGCTAGACACAGTCTCATGTATCGGCTGCAAAGGAGGGAGCACTGGACCCCCAAGGTCGTCATCGTCATCATCTGGCACAGCTTGTGCCGCGGGCACTGCAGCCATCACTGCAAGCTAAGGACGAGAGGCGCTACTTTCACCGAAGAAACAAACTCCAAGTTTGAAAAGCCTGGGCCCTTCCAAAGAACCCCGAAGGCTGCACGTGTATGTTGCTCGTTGTGCTACGTGTAGCAAGGGAGTGAGGTTTCGGCTCCCAGGAGACGCTTGTCGGCCAGACCCAAAGGAATGAACCGGTAAGCGCTCCGCTACCATGCTAATTCTCACTCAAACACAAGCGCCTGCGGAGTACACAAGTCAGCACATTGGGCTCAAATGAATTACGGAGCTCGCACAAATAAAACAAGTACTCAAGTAAATACCGGCCAGGAAAACAAATGGAAAATACGTGTACATACAGTACGAGTACAAGGCGTGCAAAGTTTTGCAAAATCACTGGCGCAGAGCAAGATGTGCAAAAGGGCAACCTGCCCAGAGTGACAAACCCTGAGCAAGGAAAAGAAGAACGCATCTTGTAGAAGGTCACGTTCAGGGAAAATTTCGGGAGCGACCGAGAAAGTATCACAGCCAGCTCCAAGAAATGCTGCTGAAAGAGGGCGCCGGGCCCCCCCGTTGATGTCCAGGAAAATGCCTGAGTCGAGTTCCGAGACAGAGCATGCAAAGTTCTGAGGAGCACTCTGTACCACGGGCTCCGGAGGAGTAGCACATGGTTGTGGAAAAGGAGCATCTCCTGTAGCATCTGCAGGCAAAGCAACTGGAACCAGGCCTTCCTCGCCTGCATAGTCCGGGCCCGGTCCCCCTCATGCACCTGCCTTTTGTGCATGCTGAAAAGCCGGATGCTTCTGCAGGCAAATCTTGCCGTTCTCCAGGATCACGGGGCAAAGGTGCTCAAACTTGCAATTGTTGGAAGTGCAGCCTTTGTGGGTACTGTATGCCATGCAAAGCACCTTGGTCTCACCATTGATCTTCGCTTTGTTTGCCCACTCAAAGGCATGTGTACCTTTGGTAAAGGTAGACTTCCCCTTTCCTGGAGTTGTGCCGCCTTTGCCCCCTGTGGACTTGCCTCCTTTGGGGGTAAGGCCCTTCCAGGGCTCCTTGCCACCCTTTCCATCACCTTTCTTGCCTTTGAAAGGAGCGAGTCGAGGAGCAAGCAAAGCAACCAGCTCGGCACGAACGTCAGTGAACTCATGTAAAGCATCATCCACCGACCAGCCTTCCTGCCGAAGTTGGCCAACGACTTCCCAACATCGACGATCTGCTGCTTCGCACTCCTGTGCATTGGGCGGACGCAAAGTTGGGTCTGGTCTTGCCTGAACATGTTTCAAGAATTTGCGCTCATAGGAACGTAAAGTAGCAAGATGAGCGATGTCCGCAAGCGCGAGCGCGTTGGAATGTATGGAAAGTAAATTGCTTATTCCATATAATCCCATGTTCTCCGCAACGTTGCGAGAGGGCACGTCGTCGTAAAGGACGTCGGTAAAGTTCTCAAATCTCGCCAACTTTCTGGGCCTGGACGAGTTGTAATCCTCTTCTTGTTGTTTGGAAAGTCTATGTTTCCAGGAGATGAACTTCCAGTCCGACGTGCCTTTAAGCCTGTAAGCGAGAGAAAGCAAACGCGCACTCGGAAAGTTGGTGTCATCGAGAATTTCGGATGGGTAGGATTTCTCAAAATCCCGCTTCAACTGCAAAGTCGTTTCCGAGGAGAGCTTGGGAGGAAAGGTCTCCGCCCAAGACGTATGCAAAGTACTCGCAGAGGAATCTGAGGCCACCGACGGCAAAGTGCATATCTTGTGAGCCTGCACCCACAGCATCCTGAGGACAGGGAGTTCATCTGCATCAGGTGACCAGCCTTTGGAAGCCAGGAAAGCATCAAGACCTTCCAGGTTTACGGTGCCAAGGCCAAACGAAAGCAAAGTCAAATCACCAAGAGAGGCTGCAGATGCCGGAATCGAGAGTTGCAAAGCTGTGGCTAACTGCTGCATCGTAGATCTCGAGGATAAGGAATCCATAACCTGACAAGCACGCTGGTGGCAGAGGTAAAGCAAGATCATATGCGAAAGTGCAACAGGGCAAGCCGAAATTTTTCTCGAAGAGCAAAGGAAGTCGATGACGCGTGCTGCTGGGTCCGGAGGCCCGTGCAAGGCTGAGCAAAGCATACCTACAGTGAGCAAGACGCTAAAGTAAAGTAACAGCTGTGGGAACCCAGCATTGACGCAATTAAGAACTTCACCGCCAGAAAAAGCACCGTAAAGGACGCGTCTGGCGGTAAAGTATGACGCTACTGCCCGTACGCATTGCAGAAAGTATTGCGCCCCTGACGTCGACGGTATTCTCCATAACAGAGTCTGCAGCGATGGACATGTGCATGAGTAGGGTCAAGCAAAGTAGCACCGCATGTACCTGCTCCTGAGCAGCTTGTGCAACCTTCTCGGCACCAGAATACCGTTGCCCGTTGGATCAACTGTGTTTCGCCCCACGAGGTACGAAACACACGCTGGTTTTGCGGTAAAGTTCTGGTACCCGCACCGTCCGTGGGTTCTGAGCTTTGCGGTAAAGAACTACCGTCTTGTGCTGGGGTAGTCCCCGAAGTAGCCGACGATCGTAAAGGAGGGGACGAGTCGGTAGAGGTCGTCGAAGGCAAAGGATCCGACTGGGTAGCCGAAGTAGAGCCAGCTGCACCATCTGGAGGCGGGTGCAAAGTATCTGAACTCCCCTGGGATGCCCGCAAAGAAAGCCAAAACTCCAACCACTGCTGTCTATCGTACCCCATCCAATCTTCAAAGAATGAGGTAGCCTGCCACAACTCTGCCTGCGAAAGCTGCGAAAAGTTCCACGGCACATAGTTGAAGTCCTCAGCCTCCTCCGTGGTGGGTGTAGGCAAAGAAGAGGGCGGCTCATCAGTGGAAAGCACCTCAGTTACCGGCGGGGTGGAGGGTGGATCCGCATCCACGGTGCACGGCAAAGTTTCGCCCGGAGCTTCGGATTCCGTCTGCAAAGTAGTAGTGTCCGGGCGTGGGTCCCAGCGCTCCAGGTGTCTGGTAATGTCGCTAGGGACCCAGGGCTCTGAGGAGGCCCACGGTTCTTCCTCCCAGGAAGGCGCCGGAGTCGGCACCCAGTCCTCTGTGCCCCATTCGTGGCCAGGGCCTTCCGAGGCTGGTAAAGTAGATGGGGGAGCCTCTGCAGGTGTATGCAAAGTAGAGGTATCCTCTGTAGTAGCCCCATCAAGTTCATCCGAGGGTGCCGGCTCCGTCGTAGTAGTGCAAGGCAAAGTAGAGGCGAGATCCTGGGTCGAGGCATCCACTTGATCTTGCAAAGCTGAACGCCAGAAGCTGAACCACTGCTCACGGGAATAACCGTCCCGCCCTGCGAAACGTTCCGAGGCATCCCAGAGATCCCAAGCCGAGAGCTCCGAAAAGTTCTCCGGAAAGTAGTCACTCTGTGCCATGACGCAAAGAAAAGCGGAAGCTTGCGAAGGGAACGCGTGCAAAGGCTCGGGCAAAGCTCTACGCGGCACACGAAGCTTCACATGAGAGACTGTGCTGCTGCTTGCAACGCTGAATCACAAAGTTGGCATGTGACTACGCTGATAAGCACGCAAAGCTGACGAAGTGTGACGCGAATTCGGCTCAATTAGGCCGAATATATCTCGAAGAAGCGGGGTCTGATGACCCGTTATGACGCAAACAACGCACGCACTTGCTCAAGACGCAAGTAGCGCACAAATGGCGCACATTAGGACGCAACAATGCGCCGATTAGGACGCAAAGGCGACGCAACACATACCGTTGGCGCACACTAAGGCGCAAAGCTGACGCAAAGCAGACGCAAGCGACGCAATTAGCGCACATTAGGCGCACATTAGGACGCGAACACTACGCCAAGCCGAATTTGACACACATTAGGACGCTAAAGTTGACGCAAAGCAGATGTATCAGCTTTATCGGCGCGCATCTGCCGCCAAGTGGGCGCGGGAATCATGCAAAGCACTGCAGTGTTACACATGTACTGTAACAGCACCCTTGAACAAAGCTGACTTGTCACAACAGTTGTGCAGCAGGGCCTTGTACGCAAAGTAGTCGGGAGTCCCCCGAGCTCCGATACGCTAAAGCTGGAAGCGAGCCGAGGCTGTGACAGGCGAGGCTGGTAGCGAACAGTAGAGGGGAAGGCATATGCACTGCACTCACATGCACTCCCTGCCTGCACCTGACAAAAATTTTCCCGCGAAAGCTCAAAGCTCCAAGCATGCCTTGTGTCTGCAAAGCTTCTTACCTGTGGGTGCAAAATGCACAACTTGAAAGACACTGACTATACACCCGCAGGCAGGTTTCAGATGCACTCCTAGGAAAGTGGTGCAACGGTCGAGCTCAGAGCACACCACCGCCTTATGAATAGTCTTGGCAGTGATGATGAAAAGAAGCTCATCCGGAGTGCCTGACTCACCTGACGAGTGCAAAGGAAGTGTGGTTGCCTTCTCTGGGGCCACAACATCACCAGGGTCCGGTGCCAACGGGAAAGTAGCACCTGCCAAATCTGCTTCCACATCGATGGTAGGGCAAAGCTGAGTGTTCTGCTCAAAAGCCGGTGGACCCCCTGGAATCGCAAAGCAGGGATCGGCAAAGCTGACAGATCGAGATTCCAGTGCCGGTTCCTGTAAAGGAACTTGTCCGCCGCGATGCTGAGGACACAAAGGTCGCCAACCTTGTCGAATGGAAAGCAAAAGCTCTTTCTGTAAAGTTAACGCACCGAAAACATCATCTCTGCTGTAGAGGCGTGCGCTGCTATGCCTGTGGTGACCTTGCACAGCTCGCCGATCTTCGCTGATGCAAAGTTGATTTGCCCATGATAACAGCGTGGTTTTACAGCTATGCAAAGTATAATTCTGCACCTGAGCATCTGAGAGCCTGTTCCAACGCGATAAAAGGTGACGTAAAGTAGCAAGGCCCTCCCCATATGTCATGGGAACGAACAACTCGTCGTCGCTCGCATGGAAAAGTAAGGCATCTGGCTCCACAGGGCCCGCCACCTTTCCAATACGACACCATTCATTCTTCAGTAAAGCAAGCCATAGCTGGAACCATGGACCAACCAGGCCCACTCCTACCACCCCAAAGGGAGCACCACGCACTGAGGTCTTGGTCCGGAAAGAAATTCCACGGCCCACCTCTTGTTCGTAAAGGAAAGATCCCCACTTCACATGCATGGCATCGCTGAACCGCAGAGAGCCCCAAATCATAACCAGGAGCGCCCCGATGTTCAATTGCAAATCAGGAAAGGTATTTGAAAGCAGGCAAAACTCCAGGTAAGCAACAAAATCCAGTGGCAAAGGCACTGACTCTCGGCGATCTGCTTCGTTACGTTGGTGCGCCACCGAATGAAAAAGACCTGTGTAAAGATCCGGAAAGGAAATGGTGGCCACCTTGACCATCCACCTCAGAGCCTTCAACGTATTGAGGGGGAAGCATGACATGGGAACTTCTTCTTCATCCTCAGGGGACCGGTAAAGCTGTATCATAACGTCATAAGCTTGCACCTGGGAGATCCGAGAGGCATCGAAGCCCAGATCCTGAAGCAAGGCAAAGTACTGCAAGCAACTCTGCACATACCTGACCAATGTGGTGTCCGCCACGGACGCCACCAGCTGAGCTAGTAAAGCTTCTGAGGACGCCGACTCTAAAATTTCCTGCAAAGCAGCGCTCAAAGGCGCAAGGAGCAAAACGAGCTGGCGCCACAAAAGAAGGCCCTTGGCGCGGAGCTTTGCATGCACATCGTTCTGCAAAGTAACCCGTGCTGTCGAGGTTGCGGGCCGGGCTGGCAAAGCAAATTTGCCAGGTAGCACAGTGGGTGGTTCTGGAGGAAATGCAAATTCGGATGAAGAAGCAAAAGCATCTGCCGCCTGAAGGAGGTTGTCCACCATAGTGTCACTCAAAGCTGAAACACCAGCCTCGTCCCCAGTGCCTGAAAAGCAGGAGACCGACGAGGGAGGCCTGGACTCTGAGGGGAAGACCGCGTAATCGCGAGCAGAAAGAAAAGCAGGTCTGTCCCTTGCATCCTGTGAAGATCGCAGCGTAAAAGCAGAGCGCTGAGAGAAAACCGGTCGAGCTTTGGGCACATCACCCCGAGACGGCGCCGTAGCCGCTGGAGAAGACCTGTCCACCAGTGGAAAGTGTGGTCGAGGCCGAGGCTTCCACTTGGGTGCCGCAGGCACCGTCGGCAAAGCAGGAGCACCTGGGTTCCAAGATGATGGTACCGGCAAATCAAACGCCGAAGTGGCCTCCACCACAGCAAAGGAACCATCACCTGAAGAAAGTGTCAAAGCAGGACTAGAATCATCCTTACCGTCTTCCCGCTCCATAGGAGCGTCTTGCAAAGAAGCCTCTTCCGGTTGTCGCCTGTAACGTTTCACACGAAAGCGACTATCATCGGAGGCATCTGCCATATCTCAATCAAGTGAATCCAGAAAAGAATCACCGTCTGTACGCTCCGGTTGGCCTTCAAGAATTTGAAGGCGAGCACTCAGAATATCAATATCTGTATGCAAAGCAGGCAATCGTTGTTGAAAAATATGATCTACTCTTTCGTGTACTCCGCCCAAAGCTTCGAGAGTGTCTTCGCGTAGCTCAAGTAAAGCAGCAAAGAAATCTTCACGGATCGCTGCACTCTCTTTGCTGGCCTGCTTTTTGGCACCTTCAAAAAGGCTCCAAAGACTACTGTCAAAGTAAGTGCGATACTCTTCCAGCTTTGCCAAAGAAGTTTGGCGCGACGATTGGAGAGCGGAAAGTTGCTCCTCCAGTGCAGCGATCCTGTCTTGTAAAGCAGCCTGACACGGGGAAGTTTCCGACTTGTGTGGTGCAGAAACAGCCTCCGAGTCCATCCAAGGACGCGTGGAAACTAATGTCGTCCTAAAATTGCAAAACTGACGCGTGCTGAAGTAAATCATGTGCATGAAAAAGTAAAAGCAATATGCTGCTTGTTCAAAATTTTAAAGCATGGAGCGAAGCTTTAAGCTATGCTGAAGCACGCGTGTCTTGGGCCGAAATGTTGTGTTTGGAACATGGTAAAGTAAAACACCCATGAGTAAACACATGAAACGTCCACCTGAAAACACCTTGCTTGTTCCAATCAGAAGCCATGCGGCATATCAGCAACAATATGGCTTTGTAGTTGGGAAACTGGAATGGATTCACAAAGTCACTTGTTGCTTTCACGATCTTCAACTCGAAAGACAACTGCAAAGACCGGCGAGCTGCTCGTCGTCGTTCTGGTTCAACGGATTCCTGTAACTGTTTTCCAATGTCTGTCGTGCTTCCGGTTACACACGACGGTTTCGAGCCTTGCAAGGGATGCAGAAAAAAGGGAACGATCCGAACCTCTCGTGTGAACTATTTATTTTTTTGCGCAATGGAATAACAAACAAAACCAGCATGTGGGTTTTGCTCGATTGCGAACGGATCTACGATACGAAACAAATATGACCATCTCAATACGTTGCGGGAAGGACAAATCTATTGTTTCCCCAGAAAGGATGCATGCAAATGCAAACACTATGTATCGAATTCCAGATTGGCATACATATCTGCTCAATCCAACTTCGCAATAAAAAAATCACGTTATCACACGGGGAATCATATGTGTCAAAACATCAACCATGCCATCAATCTACAACTCACACTCGGACCAGGCTTAAGCCTTACTGGCATCTACGATGTACAACTGATCCTAAATTACATTTTCACTTGGTCACGTTGGTAAGTAGAATATGAAGTAGAAGCATGAAGTGAACCGGCGTCTCTGTTCAAGAAACGCACGATGGTGGGGTGATGCATTCATGACTTCGGGTAGGGCAGGCCGCTATTGCGGACATGCCATCACACACTCCGCACCGCCGAGACTTGGTCTTCTCGCACGGTGGCGCATGCATCACCCCTTTGCTCCAATTCCTGTCGATGGAAGATTAGCCAGGTTAGATGCAGTATTCACGCGTTCGAACCAACGGTTGGGGAAGCCATCGTCCAGCAAGTTGTGTCACGAACTCTGTGTTCGAACCCTGAATTCGGAGAACTGTATGTGTTGAACCCGGGTTCGGAGAACTTTGAACTCATGTTCGAACCATAGATTTGGGGAACTCAATCATCGAACCCTGGGTTGGAGAAACTGTATGTTCGAACTCTGGGTTCGAGGAGCTCTACATTCGAACCCTGGGTTCGGGCGACTCTGAAACCTATGTTCGAACTTCGGGTTCGCGGATTCAGTCGAACCCGCACAAGGGCACAAGGGCCGGCAAGGGCACGGCAAGGACACAGCAAAAGCACGGCAAGGCACGGCAAGGGCTCTGCAAAGGCACGGCAAGGGCACGGCAAGAGCACGGCAAGAGCACAAGGGCGCAAGGGCACAAGGGCACAAGGGCACAGCACTCCAAGACTCCATGGAGTTCAAAGATCAGAGTTCTGTTCTTTTCAAAACCACTGCTCCATCTCGTGGTCGTCTATTACTGTTTGCGTCGCCGGAGCCCTGGTGACCCCGGAGTCTGGCTCTCGGTCGGCTAGAAAGCTCAGAGGGATTCAGAAAGCCGTGCAGCGTGAACTAGCGGCTCAAGAGAGTCTTCCTGCAACGCCGCCGGTTGCTGCGACACCTACACCTACGCCTACGACTCCCAGGAGAGCCAGGGGGCATGGACTTCCATTGACACTCGGGCTTGAACAACATTCCAAAGCGCAATCAGGGCAACGCCAATTCCACCGAGCTTATTAAGAGATAAAGGATCCTTCCTCTGAGCTCTTGCTGTCTGCACTTTATGGCTTAACAACATGATCCGGACCGCCGCGGTCTTCATCACTTCAGCGGCCGTGTCCACGAATCCCCACAACATTGTGAGTTGACCGAGTCGTTGTTGAGGAAAACTCTTCGTCAGCAAATCTGCCCATTAGGAACTTTTCGGACAATGACCTGGCCTCAATCTGCTCGTGGATGTTGCTCGCCCTCACCCGCAAGATTTGTAGTGGGCGTTGCTATGGAGATGGCAGCCTGATTGTCGATGCACAGAATGATCTTTTCCAGCCTGTTGTCCAGTTGCCGTAGAAACACCTTAATCGACTTCGCCATCGTTAACGCCCAATGGCAGCCTTACACTCCGCCGTACTCAAGGAGGTGAAAGGCTGCTTGCAGGCCTTCCAACTCATCGGAGAGTTCATCAACACAATATCCGTGTGACTTCTTGAACCACTTGGGGCGAAGCTGTCGCAAAACGCGGTTTTTTTTTTTTGGCTTGCACGGGCCTCGTCGACTACGGCTGTAGCACTCGGTCCCTACAAACGAACAAACCACCAAACACAAACAAAACAGCGGTGAAACAGGGAACCTAATTGGAGAAAGCGGAGCTAGCTGCGGTGCCCAGGCTTTGCCGGGGTTAACCGTTCAGCATATGCTACGGGTCCTCAGCGATCGTTCAACAACAACAGAGGGCCGTCGCCCAAAGTTGCCCAAGACCGTCAGTGGAGCCCAAATCAAGGCTCCGGCCGCCGTTCTAGTTCCGTCGAACAACGGACGCAAAACGCAATGAACTCCGAACCAACTGGCTTCAAAGTTAGCGCTGGAGCTGGGCCAATGACCGGCCAGCAACTATGCAGCCGAGGACCAAGACTTTCCAACAGTGTGGCAAACATCGCCCGTTCACAGAAGATGGCCTTGCAACTTCACTTGGAAAGGATCCCGCGCCCAAATTGGCCAAATGTCAAGGTGGGCAGCTGCAAGAAACAATGGTACCCTTCCATTGAGAGGTTAGAACTTGAACCCTTATGGACCGGCACGTCGGCAAAATTCCGTCGCACGTCTCTTCCAGTGTGTGGCACTAGTGAAAACGTTGAGAGTCCACACCCGTATTCAGGTCCACCGGCTCCAATAGAGAGCCCTTGTTTCGGCGAAAAAAATCTTCTTGCGTTCACGATCTTCTGTTACTTATTATCAAATTGGAATTTTGATGAGAAAACTTTGTGTGACTCTCGGAATTTGAAAAAATGAACGGAATGCCTCGATCGTGATGTGCCGGTCGCTGTACCTCGTCCTACCGGGGTCCTTAAGCCCGCATGGGAATCATTTCCACACTGTTCCGAACTGCTAGAAACTGAGAAATGTGGAAAGACCAAGAGGTTTGGTGCTATATAATTTGCCAGAACAACGGCGGCCGCTCGTTATATTGAAGGGGCATGCACCTGCCCGTAAGCTGAGAATGTGTGTCACAGGACCGAATGGGTCATAACAAGGAGGAGTGCTGAAACCTTCGTCCAGATGCATGTCGCATGCCGCGATCCAAGATCCAAGAAGGTCGCAGCTTGCAGTATTGGCAGGACTTCACTCAGTGCACGACTCAAGTCACAGGCCATCAACAACGTTTGCCAGGCTGCTAAAAAAAGGAGCTTCCGAAATTCGTGAATTATGCTCGCCTCCACTGATATTTCTGCAGAGTTTGGGTCTTGCAACCCTCAGCACAGGCACAAGGGCAGAGGAACAGGAGAGGATCGATGCCTCGAATATGGAGTTTTCCCGAATGCAGAGTTCGAATATAGAGTTTCTAGGTCAACCGTTATCTCTTTTGGCCTTTACGTTGAAGGGCATAGCCATTTGAGAGAGACCATACAACGAGATCAAATGCATTTTGCATGACCAGTGCGGACAGGACGACTCTGCGGGCAAAACCTGCTCGTCGGAGCTTGTTTCACTGTTTTGGGTGTTTTCTTCGCTAGCTAAGCTTGTAGGGAGCGAGAAAGACGCAGTCGATGAGGCGCGCCCACGCCAAAAAATTCTCGAAGCGAAGGCCCGTGAAGAAAAGTCACGCGCAGTTTGCATTCTCATGATTGGTGCTGGATTCACAACTTTTGTTTTTGTCAAAACTCTAACCCAGGGCTCGAGGAACAATTTTTTTTTGGGCGGCCCTATGCAAAGCAAACACAAGTCAGCGTACTCACTGTGAGTAGGAAAAGAACGCGCTAGACCTGAGGAGCTTCTTGCACGTTGGCAGCCCCACTAACTGAAGCCAAGCCAGTCGGTTTACAGCCAGCCTGTGAAGTAAAAGGAAGGCAAAAGGAAAACTTGGGGCGAGAGAAGTCATGGCGTGTGAAGTGTACGAAAGCCAGTGCCATGCTACCTCTGCACACTGCTCTGCCCAGTGAAGTCTACGACGTCCCGGGCGAATGCCTGCCTGTACTGTACCCCCTCTATATACAAACACCTTCGTAAAAACACAGTTTCGCTCCAGGTTGCTCGGAGTTGCTCGCAAAACGTGACCAAACAACTTAAGCTGTGCCCTGTGGATGTGGTGAGTGAGGGGGGGTTGGTCGGCCAGGGCTCGGACGCCTTCGTTTCGGATGGTCTGTGCGTTGGGGTTGTCTGTGAGGATCTTGGTGTAGTAGGTAGCTTTGATCCGCTGGATCTTGCGGAGGGATTGTGAGTGGAAGGCCTCGAGCCTGTGAAGGTCAGCTGTGGTGAGCGCAGCGGATTCCATGCCGTAGACAATCATGGGGATGAAGAGCTCGAGGAACATAGGGTTTCCAAACGCAGGGCTCGCACTCTTGGCAGTGTGACCAACCAAAAACGCCTTCTCCAGACGAAAAAAAGGAGAAGACAAATGAAATCACTTTGGAGAGGGAACACACGAAAGAAGAAGAAGAAGAAACCCACACGAAATTGCTCTGGGAAATTTTAATGCAAGAAAATGACATGAAATACATGGCAATCGAACACACACGACGAGAAGCAATCGACCCAACAAGACTCTCTTTCTTCAAGAAGATAAAGTTTCACAGTTTCTCAAACCACGGTTCAAAAGTTTCCAACCGGGTTTCGAACAAAGAGGTTCCGCCCTTCGAACACAGACTCAAAACCCAAGTTCGTACTCAAGCTTTGGAGTTCAACTTGAGCACAAAAGTCGAAAAGTGGGTTTGAGGGTAGGGTTTCCACTCTATAGTCGAACTCTGGGTTCAGAATGGGATGGCACTGGATTTCGATTTTAATTGTCAATTAAAATCGAGTTTAATATCCGCCCGGAGGGCGGGCCGTGTCGGCCAGGGACATCAATTAACATCGATTTTAATACCTTCCAGGGTGACCTGACCAGGCACACGGGTGTATTTAAATCGATTTTAATACATATGGACGGCCACTCCGCCCGGGAGGTATTAAGATCGATTTTAATACTTTTTGCTTGGAGGACGGTTTCCAGAGGGTCAGGGTTTCGGGGAGAGTTTCGGGTTGAGGTCCTCGGGTTTCACGGAGCTGTGGGTTCAGGTCTACGGGCTTTGCAGCACTCTGAGGGTAGACGGTCTAGGGTTTAAGGTTTAGGGTTGAGGTCTTTGGGGTTAAGGGTGGGTGTCGGTTTCAGGTTGTCGGGCTTCACAGGGCTCCTTGCTGGGTTTAGGGCGCAGGGCTTTGGGTTCAGGTCTTTCGGCTTTGCAGGACTCTGAGGGTACTGTAGAGCGTTGAGGGCTTAAGGTCTGGGGAGACTGCAGATTTGCCAAAGATCTGACCATTCTTGCAGGGTTTCTTGGGCCTTTTCGAGGCCCCGAATTGAGTTCTGAAGGAACTACCTTCACAAACCCTGAACCTAGGGTTTAGGGTTTAGGGGTTGGGGTTTAGGCACTGTTTAGGCTTAGGGCTTAGGGTTTAGGGTTTAGGGTTAAGGGTTAAGGGTTTAGGGTTTCGGGTTACATTGGGGCTACAGGTAAACCCTCAAAACCCCAAATCCCCAAGCCCTGAAGCTCTACTTGGGGGTTCATGGGACTTAGTAAGTACAGTTATAAGTACCTTAACTGGGGTTATAACCAATTTTAAGTCTAGTTACCTTATCTATAACCACAGTTACTAAGTCCCATGAACCTCTAAGTATAGCACCTGGGTACGAAAGCCTAGATCACGAAACCGTAGGGTTGCTATCGCCCCCTTAATGCTTTAAACGGCCCCAAGTCCTGTCATCCAGGTGTACAAATGCGTCCCATATCAATTAAACTCCATTTTAATACCCTGTGCAGGGGTCCCAATAGCCAAATCAATTCAAATCGATTCCAAGTGTTGTCACGAGGCGGACCAATAAAAATCGATTTTAATACCCTGTGCAGGGGTCCCAATAGGCAAATCAATTTAAATCGATTCCAAGTGTTGTCACGAGGCGGACCAATTAAAATCGATTTTAATACCCTGTGCAGGGGTCCCAATAGGCAAATCAATTAAAATCGATGGCAAGTGTTTCCGAACCCAGAACCTCTGGACCAGGGTATTAAAATTGATTTCAAGTCATTGGCAAGAGAAAAATTGAGAAGGTATTAACATCGATTTTAATTGTTTCTCGAAGCTAATCCCTAAAAACCAGCAATGAGGTATTAGAATCGGTTTTAAAACATAATTGAAATTGAAATCCAGACTTATTTGTTCAGAATGTTCAAAATTCTACATTCATTGGGGTTTAGGGGTTTAGGCCCTAAACCCCTAAACCCCAATAAACTTTAGGGCTTGCGGCTCAAGGCTCCCAAAATAGAGTTCCTTCACCAGGTTCGAATTCCCAAACCCTGGGTTCGAACATAGAGTTCCGTTGGGTTCGAAGATGGAGTTCGCAACACAAGTTCGAATATAGAATTCATGGGAACTCTGTGTTCGAATCTGGGTTGGGGAACTCTATGTTCGAATTCCGGGTTCGAGAGCTCTATGTTCGAACCCTGGTTTCGGCAACTCTCGAGCCCTGGGTTCGTCATCATCGGCATAGTACACACCGCATGCAGGGCGCTTCATGCCAAGCATCGCAGCCAGCGCCGCGGTAGCACATCAACAAGTACTGTGGGGGTACTGTTGCTGCAGCATCCTGCAGCGAATCCTGCACTTGGCAAGAACACATGCCGCAACTTGATTTTTTGAACCGAAGATGTGTTCAAGAGTGGTTCCCCGCGAACAAATGCGGCCCCAAAAATGGAGCCGTTTTCTGAACCTGCGGGAATTGTGCCAATATTAGATGGCTCCAAAAACGGGTCCGAATTCTGGACCCGTTTTGGCCCCGCTCTTGACCCAGCACTTTGCCCTTTTATTGAATTCTCAATTCACAAAGAACTTCACAAAGAACTTCAAAGAACGGCCGCCAACAGGTGTGTTGTGAAAGTCACAACTTCTCCTCTGTTTTAAGCAGCCACAACAGCGACTACAGCTTGAGCATCTTGATCTGCTGCAGATTTTGAAGCAACGACAGCACCGATATGGTGCAGCTGAGCTATGAAAATCAACAAACCAAAGAAGATCTCCCGGCACTGTTGCTGCAGCATCCTGCAGCAAATCCTGCACTTGGCAAGAACACATGCCGCAAGTTGATTTTTTGAACCGAAGTGTTAAAGACAAGCAGTGACTGGGTGCTACATTTTGGAGTTATCCAGCTGCTTCTTGCTGACCAACTGGTAACATCGGTATTCCTTGATCCACGTCCAGTTTTGCGATTCCGACAACGAGCTCGAAAGTGGTTCCCTGCGAACAAATGCGGCCCCCAAAATGGGGACGTTTTCTGAACCTGCGGCATCTTTAGATGGCTCCAAAAACGGGTCCGAATTCTGGACCGTTTTTGGCCCCGCTCTTGACCCTTCCTTCGTGTTGGAAAACGTTTGATTGATATTTTTTCGACACACAGTTTGATTTTCGTTCGCTTTCCGCCCCTAAAGCGATTTCGTGTTTTTTCTTCTTTTTTTTGTGTGTGTGTAAGAAGTATGGTTAAGTCAGTTTTTGTGCGGTGCGTTGCAAAGTTCATATTGGGATTTTTTATGTTTGAACATGTGTGTGTGCTTCTACTGAGGTCAGAAAAAAACATTAGAGGCCCAGAAAAAGATCCACTGGAGTCCGAAAACAGACACGGGGTCAGTTACGATGCATTTCGCGGCCGAGAGAGGTCTTTTCTAAGACCCGTCGCAGGGCAGAAGAAAAAATAGAGGTTGGAAAAGACATGACGGCGAAAAAAAATATTTCGGGGTCGAAAAAAAAAGCAGCTCAAAGCGGGCCTGTGGAAGGCACTCCACGGCGGCCGCTCCAGCAATTGGACATATCCAGTGTCAGGCATTATTTCCAAGGCAATCGAGAACTGGAAAACCAGATGTGAGTCCACAATGTTTGGAGCTTTCACAAGGTTTTATCCGCCAAATGGTGAGGCCGAGTGAGCCAGCCCCTTTGTTGTTAAGAGGTCAAGGGTTGTGGCGCGCCGTGCAAGGGTTGTCGAGAGGCCGTTGCTCACATGTGATGATGACTTCGGAGCCTGCCGGTTGGTTCAAACCCAAAAACATGGCACAGATCTGTAGGTATGATTGAACAGATCTCTAGTTTGTAATTGTGCAAGTTGTGTGTTTCGCAATTGCAGGCTTGAATTTGCGCATGTTGCATGCTTGCAGTGTTTTTGTCAAAAATTATCCATTTTGTGCCAATTTTGTTTGCTCTCGGTCGTGACTTGAAGAAAAGCTTTTCAAGTGCAAGTTTCGCGGCCTTTCAAGTCCGCTCCATCGATTTAATGTGCCGTCATGTGCCGCAATGCTTGTTGGGCGTAAACATTTTTGGAGAAGCGGAGGGTTTGAAAGGTTTCAAGATTTGTGGACAAACAATTCAAAATTTGTACTATTGCGCAAAACTTTTTTTTTTTAGTGTTCGAAAAACCACGAAAACTGGAACGCTTTAGAAAGAACCTCCACAGTCAGTTGCCCTTGCTTGCCACGTCTTAATGCCTCCTAAAACACCAAATTCCAATTCTTCGTGCGCACTTCCAGTGTTTTTTGTGCTTCTGCAGGCCTTTTAACCTTGGTTCTCCAGATCATGCCGCCCAGCTACCTGCCCAAATAGTGTCCGTAATGGCTAGATACTGTTGAATAACTAATTACTTGTCACACAATTTTTTGCACATGCTACCTATCATTGTCCAAGATTCGATCCATTCTAGAGCCCATTTTTCAAACTCCCAAACAGGGCTTCCGGAAATAGTTTCTAATCGGTCTCAGCTTTGATGGAGACCAATTCGAGCTCAAAAAAAAAATGCGGCGATCAGTGTCGCGAGCAGCGTCTCCTCTAAGTTTCTAATCAGGGTCATCTTTTGAAACCAATTTTTGCCAAATGGAGACCAACTCTAAGCTCAAAAACTGCGAAATTCCTGCGAGAGAGACGGACGTTCGAAGCTGTGGATGTCGACTTGACAAGAGCTGAAATACTTCATGCGATCGAGTGTGTCTACACCGGAGTTTGAAGCTTTACCAAAAGTTTTGTCCAACATGCGACGACCAGTGTCGCGAGCGACGGCGTTTTTTGAAATCAAACAAAACGATCCGTTGCTACCCTAGTCATTGGACTTGTGCTGCTGCCCGTTGTTTGCCACTGTGACTGTCAGTTGCCGGCTTGGTTGACAAGTAATAAGTTATCACGACACATGGTCAACAGTTTCAAGCTGACCACGCACAGACCCCGCGCATAGTACAAGGTTTTTGAGGTTTTCGATCCATTCTGGAGCCCATTTTCGAGCTCCAACCCCTAATAGTTTCCAATCAGACCAACCCGAGCTCAAAAACTGCGGAATTCTGTCTGTTGAAATCAATCAAAAACGCTCCGTTGCTACCCTGGTCATTGGACTTGTGCTGCTTGCCACTGTAACAGTCAGTTGCCGCCTTTCTTACCATGCTGTGGTATTTATGACAAGTAATTAGTTGTCATGATGGTCAACAGTCTCAAGCTGACCACGCACAGACCCCGCGCAAAGGTACAAGGTTGTTTTTCGAGCAAAATTCCAATCCAATTGGGAGCGTCTTTGTCCAACGAATGGCGCCTATTTTCGAGCTCCAAAAACGAAGCCCAAAATGGGGTCTCCCCTGATAGTTTCCAATCAAGCGGTCTCAGCTTTGGGAACCAATTTTTGGCCTTAAAATGGGGACCAACCCGAGCTCAAAAACTGCGGAATTCTGCGAGGGAGACGTGCGACATGCGGCGACCAGTGTCACGAGTGACCGCGTCTGTTGAAATCAATCAAAACGCTCCGTTGCTACCCTGGTCATTGGGCTTGTGCTGCTTAAGCACCGTTGTTTGCCACTGTAACTCAAATACGGCAGCTTCGCAACATCTTAACAAAGCACTCCAGCTGTGGAGGGCCCTTGGCCCTTTGTCCGGCAGTGTCTGACCCGCAAAACCGCTTCATTTGGCTGGTCGCCACCTCAGCCGATCCACATCTCAGAATTGTCGAAATTGGCAAGCCGCTCCAAACTTCAAATTATGGTGCTTCATTATTTGTCCAGCAACCACAGGCACCCCATGGCCGATTTTTAATTATGAACGCATGAGAACTGTGCAAGCACGCCGCATGTTCGTGCGGAAATGGATTCGTCCATTTGAGTTTTTAAAGATCAACGAGGTAGACCGCTGCATTCAGTTTCTTTTAACTTGCTTTCTTGAGGTTCCACCCGACTTCAGCTTGCGACCCAAAGAGTTCAAATTGTTTGCTCCAATTCTGCACTGCAAAATTGATTATGGGCATCTTTTTGCAAGAAGCTACCCACTGGACCAATCCCGTCCAAAATGCCAGTGTTTGGCAGTTTCCGTTGCAGCACATGTCAGAACCCCCGCGCCAAACACAAACCTGGTAAAAGTGTGCGGCCACGGGACCGACCAGAACAGAGCAACAGGCATTTTGAGCCTGGACTGTGTGTAGCCCACAGATGTGGAAGTTGCCGCGGTATCCAAAGCTTGTATATTAAAGATTCAAGACACCATGGCTTTTGGCGAAGCCACTTGTTGTCATGACAGCAATGACCAACAGGCACAGGGAAAGATCAACGTGTTGATTTGTTCACGACTTGTTGATGTGTCCACGTAAAGAAGCTGATTTTAAAGCCATCGTGGCATTGAGATACATTTCGCGTTAGTTTTCGTGTTGGAAACCAGACTTACTTTATTGTTTGTAGTGGGTCAACTTAGTCAGACTTGCGAAGACCTGTGAAAACTCTGTGTTTGTGTTGAGTTGCAGTTGATGTTTGGTTCCTTCGCAAGTGCCATGGGCCCCATTGTTTTTTGGAATGGACTCTGCATGTGCTTCACCCCATTTCGTCTGGCAAATGCCTGGGTTTACCATAATCAATACAGTTAGCTTCTACGCCGTAAAATCAGCCCCACCGAGGAAAAGCTTCCAACAAAAGAAGAGGACCCGGTCATTTGAAGGCTTAGCGATCCGATCTGCACGCATAAGAAATTTTGGAGACACCAGCAGCTGTCTTCACAAAGGTAGCTGCTGCAGATTGGCCGCCCGATCCAGGTCCCTGCGGGTCCTGGTCTGCGTTATACAATGTCAATGAGAGGAAAGGTGTGTCCGCGTGTGAAGAGCAAACTTCAAACCCAACACTGCAGCATGGATCCTGTTCAAAAGGCGTGTTCATTCACAAAACCGGAGCATGGCGTCCACGAGGGGTGGTGTTGTTCATGCTTGCACAACCTGAAAGCGGCTCGGCATGTGATCTTTTTACTGCAGTTTGGTTGAAGTGTGTGAGAAGCAGCAGCCGGAAGTGCAGAAGCGAGCAGGAGACTGAGCAACAACAGACAGTACAAGTACTGCAATCACAGCAGCACTACGCGGTATGAGCAGTAGCAGAAGTAGAATTGCATGGAGATTGAGGGAAAGCTTAAGTAGAGTATGCGTTGACATCGACGGAATGTGACGGATTGCTTTGCCCGAAAGCACAATTCCGATCGAGCTAATGAGGTTTTGGCTGCATCCAGGCTGCAGTCGTCCGTGCACAACCGTTGCCAACCCTATTGCAGTTTGATGATGCATCATGCAAAGTACTGTCATGTCTGTGATGTGGTGTGAGGAGAAGATGGAGTGGTCTTGGCGAGTGTTCCGTCTGGCTGTCCACATCGTGTTGGTACTGACCCCAGCAGAGACGTTAGACACCGCAGTAGGAACATGGGCCTGGCAAATGTTGAAACGCAGGCAGTATGCAACATGGTTTGACAGACGGCGGAAGCTTGAAGCTCTTCGGAGTTTCTGGTGTGCGAGGGCAAACTCGGAACCCGAGAACATCTCGCTCACAGTCTGGCTGAGCGCATTGTGCACATTTATGCTGATACCTGGCTACACGTCAGCATTACGACATGTTCGCTGAGGCCAATGCCCAAGTCGAGCTTCAACAAAACCTCGAAAGCCGCACCTCGGGTTGCACTGTTACAATCTGGAGAACTCAACTGCGTGACAGTGCGGACGCTTCCCATCATGCATGATGTCATGGGTTTTGGCAAGGTCACGTCTTCGTCGTGGCCACTCGGCTGCATCATGTGCATGCATGCTCTCTGGCGGCCTTGCACTTTCATTCGAGCCAGGGCATCTCATCTTGCCAGGTCGGGGCAACTACGACCGACCAGCCACGGCCTTTTGTGGTTTTTGCACCGCACTCTGCTCACGGATTCCACTGAGTTTTGCGTTGTACACGCTGTTCAGCAGCTCAGACAGTGAGCAAGGAAGAGCTAAGCTGCCAGGCCGTGGCTACGTGCACAATGGGAACAGTTTGGCATTCAGTATGTGCCTGTGTGCGCGTCTCAGTTTGCACTGCGGTTTGAATTGAATTGCGCATTTGGTCTACTTGCAGCATTTTTCTGCTTCCACGCTCGAATTTCTTTTGGAGGATGGTTCAGCCTCACCCTGTTTGGGCGCAACCTCTTCAGCAAATGGCAGAGGATCCGTGTGCAGCCCTCTTTCTGGGTGTGCATTGTCTGTCAACCCCGCGGTTGACAGGAGATGAACGGTGTCTTTTATCCGAACGTGGCACCTTGCCAGCATTGCCAGTCGCTGCGAAAGTATCTGTCCGAGAGAGTCGTGGTCAGGCCTGGACGGCAGACGGACTGAAGAAGAGGTAGCAGGGACACTCAGCAAAGTCTTCAGCAGGGGCTGCATTGAGCGATTCGTGTCAGGCTCAACGTGGCCTCCAACCCACTGTATGGGACTGGTTTGGACAGCATCTTCCGCACCCGCGGCTTGCATGACACGCGTCCGACTGAGCTTGTTCGTAGCTGTCGTAGCTGCCAGAACTGCATTGTCATGCGCACACATTAGGCCTGGCATGCATGGCGTCGTTTACGTTTCTTCTTTTTTTGCAGTACTTGCTGTTAGTTTGGTGCCTGCGTTATAGCCGCACGCTACTCAAGTTTGCAGCAGACAGCAAACAGACGAGGGGGTTGCCATGATGCCTGACACGAAGCAAAGTTGCCCTGACATTTGAAGACTTGAACGCAACCTTGGGGAAGCGAAACAATCCATGCATGGGAAGCGGCAATGTCAGATTTGCAGCCATCCACAGCTGGAGCGCAAACCAGACGCACAGAAGCTGCAGAAGCAGGCTTGAGGCAGTGGGTTCTCGGGACGCTGCAGCGTCTCGCAGGCGGTTCGCGATCCGCAGGGCCAATTCGTGCCACTTGGCGCTTGTTTCGACGATCGGTGACAGGTGCCGCGCCTGTGCGACTGGATCCTTTCGGTACTGCGGAGCTTCTACACCAGGCCTTGAAGGATCTGGCACTCACCAGAGAGCAGCAGGATGTCTTCGAACGGGTGGTGGCTTGCAATGCTCACTTTTGGCAAGTCGCTGTTGACGGATGCCTCGATGGCTCCCCACCGTGGCGCCGGCATGTGGCCCTCAATCTGGCCCTTCTTCGAGTCTACCATCGCCACCTCGGCGCCTGGCGCATCGTGGATGGCTTGTCAGGTTACCCCGGTGGCTCTGTTTCGCTTTCCTACTCCGAAGCTTTAGAGGCTTTGCGTTACTGTCGCTGGGCTCTTGCGGTATACGGCGGACGGGGGCTCCGTGACGGGACCGAGAAGATCGACTCTGAGGGTACGAGCAAGATGGTAGAGCCTCCGAGTTCGAGCCAGCCCAACGAAGAGGAACGGGTGGCCATGGCTGCTGCTGTGGCCGAGTGTGAACCTGATGCCATTCTCGTATCAGACATGGATGATGCAGCACAGGCTAGTGACCCGTTGTGCCCGCGATTTTTGCTCGCGGAGGATGTCCAACGCCGAGAGCTGGTCGTCTCTGTCAGAGGGACGCAGTCACTCTCGGATCTTTTTGCCGATCTGGTGGGCGATGCGGAAGACTTTGCAGGCACCAGAGTTGCTGAGTTGCTTGAGCACGGAAGCAGAAAGTAAAGATGCAACAACTGGGAGCATAAACGTGTAGCAAAAGCAATACGTACCAAGGACAGAAAGGAAGAACCTGAGAACTCCTGCACGACGTGGACTACTGTAAGAACGCGTCCGAACGAAGCCTTAAGGCTTTAAGCATTTCTTCTACTCGGATGCACATTGGAGAGCCGGGCACGAATCTGTAGGGGCGGCTTTGCAGGCGGCAAAGCCCATTCGGGCATCCTGCAGACCGCTCGCAGACTCCTGGACCGCTTGCATCCACACCTCCAGGAAGGCCATCCTGTTCGGTTCACTCAGATTCTTCGGGGTCTTTGAGATTCTTTACGTGGTGCCATCGACCCTCTTTTGAAACTGTTCAAGGCCTCAGCCGCCTGGACGAACTGGCCGGAAGCAGCGGAAGCAGCCCATCTAAGTCCAAGAAGCGCCTGGTCCTCTGTGGCCACTCCCTTGGTGCCGGAGTAGCTTGGGCTTGGGGAGTTGTAGTGATTTTAGTGGAGTGTGGTTGTGGTTGGATTGGTTGACTACTGTAAACTCCGTGGCGGAAATGTAGCTGAGCACATAGTGCCCTGAGGTTTGCGAGCTCTTGGCGATCCTCATGCTTGGTGGTGAGGATGCAGCCTGGACGCTACCAAAAGGCACCGAGCTGAAGGTCTTCCTCTTTGCGCCTCCTCCCGTCTTCGGGAGCGAGCCGCTTTGCTTGTTGTAGACGGCAGTCGAGGGATGTTGACGGTGCGAGGAGGCGACTGCGAGTCTGCGTTGTTCAAAGGCCCGTGCAGCGGGCCAGCAGCTTCTCTCGGCTCTGGAGTTTCGGCTTTCGCCCTGCGGTTCCTTCTGCGGTGCAGAGGGCCAGGGATTCCTCTCTCGCAGCTCGGCTCTGGGCGACGAGGAGGGACCACCTGCGAGCCGTGTAAGGCACTTGTAGCTCAGGCCTTCGCCGTGAACTACGACATCATTCCAAGGACATCTTTGCATAATGGCTACAAGCTTTTCCAGGAAGCGAGGGCCATCGACGACTTCGTTGACTGGGGAAAGAGGGATGTGCTTCGCAAGTTGGGCCAAGCGGATGCAGAAACGCAGGCGTGCCGACAGATTGTCCTTGTCAAAGCCACGGCTTCGCATGTCTCACAACCGATAAGCTTATATAGGAAATATCTATATCTATACATATATATATATGTATATATATATGTATATATATATGTATATATATATATATATAACATATATATATATATATATATATACATATATATATATATATATATATATATATATAATGTCAGGTGGCTGTGGCTCGCGAGCTCGAAGATGCCTTGTGCAAGGGAGCATCGACGAGGCCTGCAACAGGCAATCCGTTCCCGGTCCAGCATGCGGTCACCTCCCGGCTGTGCCGCGTCCTGCTGGTACCAGGCGAGAACTGGCAGAGTCCTGCAAGCTGAGACTGCTGGGAGCTTGGCAGGCGGGACTGCCAGCTTTTCTTCTTCTGGACAGTCGTCGGCCCAGAAAAGAGCACAGGTGCGTGCTGGGCGTTTTGCAGCAAGCTGTGCACCACGGTGAGGTTGAACTCTGCCGCATGCAGAGGCGGAGAAGATGCAGTAGGCCAGGAGTCCGGCGGGATCCACTACTGTCACTACTGTTTTCATATCATCGCTCCCTGAACCGAGACCACAGAGCCCACGGCCGCTGGGTGCTGAAGCGCTCAGATCATCTGCGGCAGTGGCGGCGGCGCTTTGCATGGATTGAGGCCTGTAGATCGCAGACGTGACCGGATTCTGGATCAGCCTTAGTGTGCACGTGAGGCTGGCGAGTTGTGCTTCGCAGTGTCTCCAAAGGACCCCATACGCATGCATATGCCCTCAGCTGAGCCTCATGTTCTCACGAAGCCCATCTGTCTGGAAGTGACAGGGTGTGCAGGATCCGCTGCGATCAAGTGTACCCCTGACGGCCGACAGCACGTTGATCATGCTGCTCGGAACCTTGGCCGGGCTGATTTCAGGGCCCCTCCCCTTTCAACACCACCGTTGTTTTCGAAGCTTTCACCGCGATGCCGGCGAGATTATTATACCCCACACAGCTAGGCCGAACAGCGAAGCTCAGCGTTCTTGAACGTCTCTGTGCACAGTATGCGGACTAAGGACAGCCAAGTAGTCTCCCGTTCCCCGTTGGCATGGGGCCGACGATGTCCTTCCGTGCCAGCGAGCCCAGTGCTCCCAATTCAGGACGACGCTTGAACTTGCGAGGCTTGCTTTGACCTCTTGAATCGCAGCCAGCAGGAACTAACACGGAGTCGACGATGCCAGCTGCTCGCGATTTCGCAACGCCGTGGGCTTTCCGTGTGCAGACTGCAAGCACCTGGTCAGGCCACCTGGGCCTTTGGGAATTCTAAGAAGCGCAACTGTTTTGACCGAGATCGTGTGCAGGCATAGAGCTGCAGCCAAGTACCGGACAAAGGCAGGCTTTGCCTGCTGTCCGGAATTGTCTGGCAGCGGAGGTCTTCCTTTGTACAGAAAGCGCACCTCTCTCGCATCTGATGAAGCAGGCTCTCGAGTTCTAAGCTATAACAGAGAAATTCCTTTGCTCATCTGATCGCTACACGACCGGTATTTACTAGTGCAAACAGCTAATTTCCAGGATACCGGAGAGTCTTCGGGGGGCGGAAGAATATGTTTGGCAGGAAAGATCGCCGCTAGCACCGCCGCCTACACCGACTACTACCCCAAATCATTCAGTTAGCAATTCGGGCATTTGCTCGAGGACAGCACTTGACCGCAAACTCCAGACGCTGAAACGCGAAACCCGAACCTCCTTAACAACTCAAGCCCTAAACCTGGAACCCTAAACCCCTAAATCCCTGAACCGCAAACCCTAGGCCCCTAAACTCCAAAATTAAGTATCATAAATCCTGCAAAGTCCGCACTGGTAGTCAACCGCTCGACCAGAAACCCAATGAAGCGCAACCCCAAAGGATAAATTCTGAACCCCTGAATCCTGAACCCTACAAATCGCAAGGTTCAGATTTTGGAGTCGGCTGCAGATAGGCGGGTTTCTAAACAAGTCGGAGGAGCTTATGCAAGGGTCCTACTAAGAAAGATTCCAGCATTTGTCTCAGCTTCTCTGAGTTAACGAATTTTTATACCAGGCCCCTTCAAGCAGGACACCTTCGGCGCGGTGGTGCCGTTTTTCCACGCTTTCGCGAAACAACTGTAATTGTTTGAAATTCGCTTCTTTTCCGGACGTGACCTGACCCTGAATCCTAAACCTAAAATCCTAAGCCTGCATGATACGCATGTATGAACCCACACCAAAGGACAGAGCAGCAAACACGTTCAGCAAGCATGTGTTTATGCAGATCTACACACACAAATGTAAGTTCCGCTCCTGAGTTTAGAGTTTCAAGCCTCTTTTAGATTTTGAAGGGTGTTTATAGTATAAGGATTTGGGCATCTTCCTTCCTTTGGTATCTTTAGGCATCTTCACTGTACTAGTATCTCTAGGACTCAAGAGTTCGGACCGGGCCCAGGCAGCCGAGCGCGACGCCTGGCTCGCCGACCTGGCGGCCGCCGTCCGCGCCGCGCGGCAGCGCTGCATCCGTGGCCTGGCGATGGGAGGGGTCCCTTTGAGGGTTCCCGGGTTCCCTTTTAAAGGCTATCTATAAGGGCTCCTTTAAGGAATCCTTTTGAATGGATCTTTAGGGGGGTCCTCAGGGGAGGGGGCTTTTCCGGTGGGTTTGGGATGGTTTGGGGGTTTCGGGCCTTTAGGGGTGGAGCAAAAAAAGGCTTAGGGTTTGGGATGGTTTGGCTGCGTAGTGCTTCTGGCGTGCATTTAAATGCCAGATGTAAGCTCGGAGGCTAAACTTCAACCAGGTCTTTTGGTCCAAGCGCGTTGTTGCGAACGTCTCTTTGCGGCCATAAGGTGTGCTGCCTGCGGTGCCTTCCGAAGACTTTGGCCGGGAGGCACTGCTTGCGGACGGGTTAATGAACGACCACGACGCTGGGCGATATGAGGTCGCGCTTGAGGCTCGCGGAATCTCCATGGTTGAGTGTGCAGAGAGTGCGGCCTTCAGCGTGGACGGGTTCCCATTCCCAGGCCCTTATCGAACAGCTGCGCTGCGTGGAGTGCCCGGAAGAGGAAAACAACGAGTTGCCCATGTAGAGAGGACATGATATGTGGAGGATTACGGCTCGCTGGCCGAGAATCCGATCCGCGCGCCTTTCATGCGTGCCCTTGGCGAGGTCAATAAATGCCACCACTGTGGACATAGCACGGGTCTTCCGTCGGTGCCTCGTGCTCTCATCGGCAATGCCTTACCTCACCACCACCCGACTCTGCAAGTCTGCAAGCCCAGGCGAGAATATTCGCGAACATGACGAGGTTGTGGCGGCCTCAGAGTCGCCCCCAGCGACTTCAGCTTCCGGGAAGCTGTCACGTTGTGTCCGAGGTCATGCGGATGGACTGCGAGGGTTCCGAGTACGAGCTCCTCAGGCGGGGCTTGGCGCCACACTCCTCCTGCTAACTTACCTTTAGTTAGTAGAGAATGGAGGAATGGTAGAAATAGTGGTTATAATTATACCCCATTCCTCCGTTCCCTACTAATCAAAGGTAAGATAAAGCTACGCGTGGTCACTTCTACGTGGCTGTGGTAAAGAGCCAGGTTCGAGCTACCGCATGGCGTAGTCAGCAACGCACGTACTCCGTTTACTCAGCGATACAGATAGATAGTGCCGCAGATGAATGCATTGACGCAGAATGGCTGATCATGGGTCCCACAGTCTTGCAAGAAGCTCTGTAGCAGGGAGTTGCATGGGTGTTGCTGTGTTCTCAGAGAAACTGCCGCAGTTTAGGAATATTAATATACATGTACCTTAACCCGGAGCAAGAAATCAACTTACTTTTGGAGGCACGTTCCTCCATTCGGTGCATGCACACGTGGGGACAGATGCACAAGCACAGTGTCACAAAGTTTGCAAGGATAGCGGTTGCATAAGTCTAAGATGTTTCAGGCAGGAGGCAATTTCAGTCCGAGCCATAAGATGGAGCTTCTTGGAGTCCGCTTCCAGCCCAGCCGATTTGATTTCTCGTTCGGTCGGTAGTTTGCTGTGCACTACACGAGTCCAGGGTCAAAGTGGGCGGGTCCGACCATGTCTCGAATGCCGTCTCGCATCGTCCGCCGGGTCGTCTCCCATGGGTCCCGCCGAGAAGTTCTTGCTCCTGCAGGCACTTGATGCTTTCCGGTTGGCTGTGCAAACTTCGCCGGCTGTGCGCCACGCAGAGCTTGAAGTTGTTTGCAAATGTCAAAGTGGTGGCTCCACGGTCCACGGCAGGTACCTGGAGGCTAGGACCTCGGTGGCCAAAGGGAAGTCTTGCTTTCAGTTGAATTCTCCTGGCCACAAGGCTCATGCAATGTCTCGACCGAAGCTGAATAGGCTGCACAGGGGCATGTGCGCTTGCTTGCATCGTCGAGTGTGAAATCCGTAGCACTGACAGCGACGAGGGCAGTGTGTGGGTGCACCGACCGAGAAGGCTCCAAGTGCATTGGCAGTTTGCAGGTTTCGGACTTTCGACGTGATTCTGCCATGGCTGCTGGAGCCGTGTGGAACGGAGGCGGTGCAAACTATTGCAGGACACTTGCTTGTTGATGGATGTTGTCGGTGCAGGTTTATGTTGACACTGGCTACCACAGTACCTCTGCTGCGGTGTTGTAGAGCTGTAGCATTGTAGTGGTGCTTCAAGACCTAGCTGAGATACAGCAGAAAGCCTCGCGCTTTGGCCAAAGCAAGACGGTGTTTGCCGTTGGTGCCCAATGCTGCTCCTTGGCTGCGTGAGCCAAGCCGTAAAGAGACCCTTTGCCAGAGTGGCGGCCCAGGTATGTTCCCTTCCAGGGGGCGAATCCTCGTCGGCGTGGGCCTGAGCTGACGGCGAAGCTTTCGGGGCTAGGTTCGGGTCGCTGGTGGCAGGTGCCCAGCAGCTTCAATAAGGCAGGGGCTGGAAATTCGCCTCGTTTCTGCGGTTCTGCTGCTGTCGAGGCAGTGCTTCGATGCCACCTACACCTGCGAGCTGGGACTGAGCTTTGCCGTGGACCGGAGGCTCTCCGTCCGCCGCCCGTCCGCTGATTACCGAGGCGCTGTTGCAACGTCGAACGGTTCGGGCCTCTTGGTGACCTGGACTGCTGGCGACGGGGCAGGCAGCGAGATCACGCAGCATTGATGCGAGAGAGAGAGAGAGAGAGAGAGAGAGAGAGAGAGAGAGAGAGAGAGAGAGGGAGAGAGACACACACACACACAGGAGACCGGTGCGCCTGCGGGTGCGAGGGGTGCTTGCACGCTCCTTTGTCCGATTGCAAGCAAGAGACACACACCCACACACAGACACAGGCGTAGCGCTGTGCGCGTGGGTTCTGGGGGGAGTTGGCTCCCAGTCCCGCTATGCCACGCAAGCAAGCAAGCAAGACACACAGACCGGACACGAGCACAGGCGTAGCGCTGTGTGCATGGGTTTTGGGGGGATCTCCCAATTGCCCCCCACGCTCTGCAAGCAAGGAAGCAAGCAAGCAAGAGATGGAGACACGCAGACAGAGCCTCCTCGGAGGGATTCCCTCGAAGCATGTTCAAAACCCTGTGGACTGGCAGCTGCGCGTTCGCGCGAGGGGGCGATTGTGCTGCACTGAGAGAAAGACAGAGAGACAGCGAGAGACTTAGACAGCGCGCTGAGGGCGACCCCCCACCCCAGCCCTGGTGAAACAAAGAAATAAAGTGAGACTTAGAGTCGCACTCACTGACCTTGAGACCGGGCAGTCTGCCCACGAGTGTGGAAGATCGGAAAGAAAGACCGGGTTGGCTCTGGTTCGAACCACGATTTCGCTCGGCTGAACAGGCCCGTCGCAGCCCGAACCTCAGGTGATCTTACCAGCGGGTTCGTGTCAGTATCCCTTTCTTAGGCTTGTAACCTTCTCCAAGCCAGTGCTGTCTGCAAAGAGCAGCTGTGGGAGCAGCTGTGAGAGGGAGCGACATGTTGTGTGTCATCGTGTGCGAGGGAAGCAGATTGAAGAGTGGTGGGCTTGGATATTCCTTGCCAGAGGCTCCAGACTCAGACGGCATCCGGGATGGTGTGTAGCAGCGTTGTGCCGTGTTGCCTGTGTGCTCAAAGGACGTGCTGCAGCGCATCCTAGACACCTCGCGTGTGCTGGCTGATTTGAGAAAATCCACTCAGCGAGGGAGGCAATAATACATTTGGCTTCAGCCAATTGGTTGAGTGAGGGGACGGCGAAGCGATTCTGCGATTGGTCGGTGCGCAGGCGCAGGCAGTTTGCATGCTTTTCCGGGTGGCATCCTGTCCGTAGCGTCACAGGCCACGCCGCCCCATCCAGCGATTTTTTCTTACGAGATGTGCTGTGCAAGCATGGCGGTGTTCCCGGGAGCCTTTTCCAACGGAAGCCGGAGCCAGAGAGCGCTTTCCTGCTGCCCGAGGTTGGGGAGTTGGTCCCTGGCCTTTCTCCGTTCTTCCACCACCAGAGTTCCGGTGAATACTATGGAGCCGCGACTCTCTAGGGAGGGGAAGAGAAGTAGGCAGTGCACGGATCAGCGAGGGATGCAAGACTATCTTGCTATGACATTCTGTAGATGCTAGCTGCTAACCACGAACCGACACTACCAGACACCTTTGCGTCTTCAGAGTTTCAACTTGCCCAGTACTGCAGCAGGAACGACTGCGCCGGAATGAAGCAACCTGTAAAACCCAAGTAATTCGGTAAGCAAGTGAATACGCAACTAAAGAGACACCTTCATGCGCCCCTGTATGTTAAAGATGAAATCTCCTTCCTTCCGCGGCTAGGAGCCGACGTCCGCGCAAAGCCGCAAGCAGCCCGGCCTTGGGCCTGGCCCTCGAAGGCCATCGAAGACTCGAAGCGCACCAGTGCAGTGTTTTTTACCGACATTTTTGGATGCATGTGGTATAGTGTCATGTCTGGTAGCCGCAGTCGTCATCGTCGTCATGCCATTGGTTTCTCTTCTGCTTCTCATTGTGGATGGCAGCCAGCACATGCCAAACATTCATCAACTCAAGCAGCTCTTCCCTCGTGCAGTAGCTCCGAATTCCGCCCAAAGCGGTAAGCCAGTGCCGCCAATGATGCAGCTCCTGTGGTTCATGGCTTGGCCCCAGCTCATCATGGAAGCATCGGCAGCTGGACACTGCAGCACAGTCTCAGATGGCGCCGGTGTCCGCGCGAGTGAGGGCGATGCTTCAGAACTTTTCCAGTTGGAGATGAGCAGATCTCTCGGTGCTCTTGGTGCCGGCCTGTTTGACCCTCCTGATAACAGCAACGCTGGTGGCAGCAATGCTAACAACAATAACAACAACAACAACGATGATACTCCGGCCCCGAATCCACCCAACGAGACATGTGACGCAGAGTTCATCGACCCAAAGATCTGCAAGGTCCCAAGTGGTGCAACATGCACCCAAGCAGAGATTGAGGACTCAGCCAATTTTTCGAAATGCTGGTTCAATTCAGGCAGCAATCCTTGTCCCGGCACGGCCAACGGCACCACAGCCAAAGTTGACACGGTAAACGATCCGCTCGAAGTCTGCTTCCCAGTCCCGACGGGAGTCTGCCCCTCACAGGTCTGTATCAAGTCCGGAAATGGCGGTATACTCTGTTACTTACGATGGTATTGAGAACTGCTCGGCACCAAACGTGGACCCCAACAACACCGTCTGCACAAACTACACGGGGAGTGGCGACTTCTGCGTCGTGGCCACAGTCGTGCAGAAAAATGGCAACTTGAGAGCCATCAGCAATTTCGCCCTAACATGGGCATGTTGTGAGAGCGCTGCATCGACGACTACAACGACGACTATCGCACCTACGACAACCACCACAGCGGCGCCGACTACAACAACGACACTGGCCCCTACAACAACTACCACCGCAGCACCTACGACAACCACTACTCCTGAGGAAACAACCTCCACCACAACGTCAACGGGAACAACGGCAACGATTCCTGATGTTCCAGCAACCACCACAGCGGCGCGGACTACAACAACGACATTGGCCCCTACAACAACGACCACCGTAGCACCTACGACAACCACGACTCCTGAGGAAACAACAACCACCACAGCGGCGCTGACTACAACAACGACACTGGCGCCTACAACAACGACCACCGCAGCACCTACGACAACCACGACTCCTGAGGAAACAACAACCACCACAGCGGCGCCGACTACAACAACGACATTGGCCCCTACAACAACGACCACCGTAGCACCTACGACAACCACGACTCCTGAGGAAACAACAACCACCACAGCGGCCCCGACTACAACAACGACACTGGCGCCTACAACAACGACCACCGCAGCACCTACGACAACCACTACTCCTGAGGAAACAACCTCCACCACAACGTCAACGGGAACAACGGCAACGTTTCCTGATGTCACAACGACAGCGGCGCCGACTACAACAGTCACTGGAGTGACGACGAAGAAGCCATACTACTACGGCAAGTACTATGGTAAATACTACGGTCGACGCCATAGCCATCGCTGCGCCAAGTTCTGCAAGTTCATGCCTCCCCAGACTTGGAAGTTTACGCGTGGCTGTTGGGGTTGTTCCGAAAAGTCGCTGGTGGAAGAGTCAGAAGCAGAGGAGTGAAAGAGCCGAAGGATATGAAGGAGCGCAGACGGACAGCTTCCGAGGCAAAAGATCTCAGGAGCTTTCGCAGGCCAGCACCCCATTCCGGGCGAGGGGGTGGCTGTCCTCTTCTGCTTGATAGACAGGCAGGAGGTGTGTTTTCCGCGATCTTCAAGCACATGTCTGGTAGATCGTTTGCTGAGCTTTCAGCAGGAACGTCTGGAGACCTTAATGGTCTCACTGGCTATGATAGACGCTATGGTTATGGTATACGCATACTCGAACAGATATTGCAACGAAGGCCGAGTCTTCTGGAAGTTCGAGGTTTGTGAACTTGCAAAGTTGCGACTCAGTACAGGTAACTTCCACGACAGGGCTTGAGTAGGCACTCGATTACACGTTCGAACCTGATGTCGCCAGCAACTTTGCCTGATAACGGTTTTGAATATTTGCCGGCCAACCCGCATACAAGATCGAGCAGATGCTACAAAAGCTCAACGAGAGCCGCGATGCCAGCTCCCCTGGGCCAAATTCGCTACGTTCCGGCAGGCTGAAAACGAGCAGAGGGCCCTTGCCGAACGGAATGAGCGACGGTGTTTTTTTTGTGTTTCTGTGCGAAGACGCTTCTTCGAGGCTGGGGCGGCCAAAGAAGCGCTGCCGGGCGATCCGTCCAAGGCCTCCAAGGAAGGCCCCGCGCCCCAGCTCGGTCGGCTCGGTCCGTTGTCTTCTGCACGATGTTGCTTCTGCAGGGTGCGCCAACTTTGAGGGGCTGTACCAGGCTCCGTGCACTGGATGGTCCTGTATTGGCCTGAATGGGGTGGGTGACGATGACAGGACAGCGGTGGTGGGGTTGTTGAGGCCCCTCGGCAAGCCGCGGCATGGTGCAAGCCGCAGCTAGCCAAGTGCAGGTGTCGCAGACGAACTGCAACATCCAAGCGAAGATCTGCCCTCAGCTCTTTCAAGCCGCAGCACGCAACTAAAAGTAACGGTTGCTGTTTCAGGAATGCTGCGCAGCGGTGGTCCATAGATGCGAAAGCTGATGGCATCCAGGTGCCTTCTAAAGCAGACTGCATTCGGGCGGCCCTAGCATGCAGCTCGTGGATACAGTTCTTCAGATGACAGACGGTCTTGAGAACAAGGTTCTAAAAAACTTCGGCAAAGCGTGGGAAACTCAAAAAGGAAAACGCAACACAGCCGATGCCGCTACTGCAAAGAATCCGAGAGAGAAGCAGAACAGAACAACGCCCCTCCCGTGCTTCTATGTCTTTATTGTCGGGTTTAGGCTCGCTTGTTACGGCCGTCAGCCGTCACACCATCGGGCTGGCGCAGGTTCCTTTTTCCCTAGGTCAGGCTTTTGGTAGTGCCCGTAGTCCTGACACAGGTGTTTATGTGGGATGTTGTCGGGACGCTCAGAGACGGTCTCATCTCCTGGTCGAATCAAGCAACCTGGGCCAGACTCCCAGGGTCCCAGCTGAGGGCTCCCCCCGGGCTCCCCAGCAACCATTAGCTTCTGCTGCCGAGGTCATCCTACAAGACGCCTCCGCAACGGAGAAAAAGGGGTTAGAGCACTTCCATGCCCTGTGCAGACATGGGAAGATCTGCATCTTGAGGGCAGTGCTAGGAGAGGTGCTCCAGGAATCGAAGGCACTTATCGCTAGGTCCTAGGCTTGGGGTTTGCTGCTCAGGGAGGACTTCGGAGGTCAGGACACTGCGAGACGATGAGGATGACGAAGTCTTTCGGGTCGGGCGTTGCTCCTTGCATTGGGCGGGGCGATGCTTGGTTCGTTGTGTCGCGTTGCATCGACATGGCTCGACTATGGGTTTGAGGTGCATCTGCAGTTGAGAAGAATGAGGTGTAAGAAGCATGGCATCATGATGCATCATGCATCTTATCTCTTTCTAGAGACTTGAAACGCGCAGACCCTGATCAGACATCGCAGTGCAGAACTCCAAGTAAGCAAATTATGTGTATATTTTGGTGACATTGAAAGTCTGGACACGACGTTGAGCCATGGCTGGGGAAACTTGGTTGCAAGAAGCCACCAGCAAGAGTGTTTTCGTTTTCGAAGTTGAAAAGCGCGTGCTGCAGGTCTTTGCCGAGTTCTTCGGGCTGAGCAAGGGCTGTCCCCGGCTCAGGCAGAGTTCTGAGAGTTGCACTCGCCGCGCCGTTCTGCGAGGTTGCAGCAGCCCCGGAAACTCCGATGCTGACACGGTCCTCGTCGTGGACACTGCGGCTCTGGCCGAGGAGGCAACAACCGGGAAGCCAACAGATGTAACATAGTAGCATATGGTAGCCTAGTGGCTGAGCAGGTGGAGGATGTGAAGACGTTTCCGTCTTCAAAGTTGGAAGACGGCAAAACGCCAACGACCACCTGCTCCTTGCCGGCATAGTTATTGGCATTGGCACTAGCCTTGCTCTGTTCTTCACTAAGGTGGCCTTAGCTTCGGTGATCCCTCGCCTTCCAGCTGGGGAGCATCACCAACCTCTCCGGGCGATGAGGACTTGGACTTGAGCGCAGAGGGGAAGAGAGCGCTTGCAGCTCTTGAGCAGGACTTCGGCTTTTCCAAGACCGGATCCGCACTGGCGGAAGGCCAGCTCAGAGTGGCTTGCAACAGTCGCGGCTGAAGCCATCACGCCCGCGTCACAACATCAACATCAGCGGATTTCAAGAGTTCTGCTCAAGAGCCGTGTGTCTGGTGTTGGGACTCGCCACTCCCGGAAGGTGCTTCAGCAGAGTTCGAGGCCGATGGCTTTTGCTATATCAGGGTCCATGGGAGGAGGCTTCTGCTGGACCAGACCGTGTTCGCGGTGATTCGGGTGTGGATATTCAGGGTGAGCGTGTTGTATGTAAGGTTTGGCCGCATCTACCAAAGGGGTTGTTGGATTTTGCGATCTCTCCAGAGCTGGAGGAGCAGCAGAGAGCAGCCAAAGTAGTATTCAAAACAATGCCGTTGTCTAGAAGATTCTCGAAGCTTGAAGCTGAGGTCGTAGTGCGACACGGAGGGAGCACAAGAACAGAAGCCCTGAAGTCTTTGCACTGCCTACCTTGAGTCGCTAAAGGTAAGCTTAATATGAGCGATGGACGTGCATGTGTACTGTTGAATTCGTCGGCGAAGGGCAAAAATGAGATGCAGGCAGGCTCCCTTCCCCCTTGAGAGTCCCTGGTCTGTGAAGGCTCAGCAGCTGCCCGAGCTTCCAGACAAGGCCGGAGCATGGGCAAGTCTTTCGGCGAGACATCACGGCCGCAAGCACGGCCTGTCGAGGCTCCACTCGAGGAGGATCAGATTGCACAGCGCTCTGAGCCGCTGAGTCCCAGAGCCAAGAGGCTTCGCTCGGCTTCTCCTCAGGTCGTGTCTGGCCTCAAGGCACGCATGCAGAAGGCAACGAGCCTGAGCCTGGCACACCTTTGGGGCAAAAGTTGCCCTTGGATGCCATGCCAGGCCAGAGGAAACCTCGATGCCCTGCGAGAGCGAGTGCAGGCCCGTGTGACTTGAAATCGATGCGCCTGCCTGTCTCAGCATATCGCAGCCTCTTTGAGGTGGAGATCCTGCAAGGTCGTCCTCCAAGCAGCCCTGCGGAAGAACGAGAACTGGGGTTTTATTCCACCTCTACGCTGATGCGCGACTTGGCCAAAAGCATCGGAGGCGTGTCAAGGATCTGTCCACGCACAGCTTCAGCCGACTTTCTGGCAGCTGATGCTGAAAGTGAAATTTCTAAGTTTCTTCGAAACCGCAAGCCAGCATTCAGGGCCTGCTGCAAGATGTCAAGATTGGAATGATCCCAACCAGAACAGTGAGCGGCGGTTTGTTGAGTCAGCATGTCGCAGGTTACTTGTGCATGCAAGACGGTGACGTCAACAAGGCAGGCAGTGCATGATATAGCACAGCCAATCGACCTACTGGTATGCGGAGTCTAGCTCCTACAACGCTGTCAGACACCGGGCAGGCAGGGTTAGAGGCAGCTGTTTGCTTGCTGTGTGCTTGCGAGGCGTTCAAGGCGATGAGAGACACCATGGAGTGGCGGAAAAAGACCTTCATTCCTGCTCTCTTTCCTCAGGCGCGTCCATGCCCTCCCGCCTCGGTGGGAAGTGTGGTCCATGACTCCTGCTTCCGCCAGGGTTGCTCCTTGCCTTGCTGTCGGGCTTGCGCGAGAGATCCACTGTATGATCCCGAGAATTCAAGCTGCAATGGGCTGCAATGCTGCAGTTTTGCGAAAGAGCACTGGTCGACTCAGGTCCCACTGCTTTCTTTGCGTGGGCAAAGACGTTCTCGGGCGCCATGCCGCTCGATTGCATGTCAAGGGATGTTGTGACGGTTTGAATGGCTGTTGCACTTGGATGTTTCCTTGTCCGCAGTCCTTGCATGCACAAATGCTGATGCATCTCCAGTGCCGGCTGCAGAGCTGGAGTCTTCTGGAGCACACTGTGTCCTACACGCTGGCGAGAGCTGATCCAGATTGGCTTGGATCAAGTGCCTTCGTGCACATGAGCCTCGCTGCAGTCTTGGTTTGGGGATTCGCAAGCATAGCTGGGTCCGGGGGTCTGACAGACTGGATCCGCGATCTGGGAGGCTTCGTTTCCAGGAAAGTGAAGCTAAAAGCAGATGGTCACGGGGGGCGTGGCTTGTTTGTTACGGCTGATGTCGATGAAGCTGAGACGCTTGTTTCTGTGCCACTACAAGCGATGGTCTTGGGAGAGCAAGCCACGAATGCGACACCGTGTGCGGGCGCGATTCGGCGATTCTTCGACCAGAGCCCAAGCCAGGCGGACCGGGGCCGGACTCATGCCCTGTTCAGCATGATGGTCTTGCTGCTGTCCATTTCTGACGGAGATGGCCGAGCCGAATGGCCGCATTTGGATGACCTGCTAAACCACTGGAGCAAGGGACAACAACAGCGATTTCCTTTGCTTTGGCCAAACTGGGCACTTCGGGAGATTGAGGGAACCACTGCATCACTTGTGTACGCCATTGCCAGAGGAGGAGTTGAGCGGGAGTACTCGGAGCTTTTGCAGCAGACCTGCCCAGAGATCGCAGGTAAGTTTAATCTCCGGGCATATAAGAAGGTCTGGGCCCTTGTGAACTCTCGCGTCCTGACCTACCCCGGCAGCTCATTCGCACAGCCTCAGCCTGCCCTGGTCCCACTCTTCGATTTGGTGAACCACCGGCTGCCGGTGCCTGTCGTGCCCTTGCTCTCTCTGCCCGAGATTCAGAGCCACCAGGCCAAGTCCCTTGGCCGCTTCGGAACGGAGCCAGAGAACGGCCACCTGCAGCTCTTCTTGAGGCGTCCACTGCGAGAGCTGCGAGAGGCTACCGAGGTGACGGACGTCTATGGGCTCCAGAGCAACGAGGAGTCGCTTTGGACTTTCGGGTTTACGGTCCCCTGGATTCACAACCTTACGTGCTTGACGCGATCGCGCCTGACCCTAAGGCCAGAGGATTTGCCCTACGTCTCACTCAGTCGGCCAGGCTTCGGCTGGGCTTTGTCCTCGTCGGATTTGCTTCGGGCCCTCGAGCCGCATCTCAGCTTCATCGTGGGAGGCTGCGCTGCGCAGATCGGGCCGAGCGGGGAGAGCGGGGAGAGGGCGTCCGAATGGGGGGGATCCCTTCAGCCCCTCTTGGCCTTCCTTCGAGCGTGGATCGCCTCAACGCAGGCTGAGTCTTTTGCGGATCTCAGGCAGGCCTGTGCTTTGACCGTTCCCCGGCCACTGCAGCCTGTCCTTCGCCTGCCTGACATACCTGGTCTTTTTCAGGAGACTTGGTCCATGGGCCCTTGCAGGTACTTGAACCCCGACGACGAGCGGCTCCTCTTAGATTTTCTGCTCGGGGTCCTGGAGGAGAAACGCTCTGAGATGGCTGGCGGATCATTGCTGGACGAGGAGCGGCTGTTGCAAAGAAAAGGAAAAGCTGGAGTTTGGCAAGATGCGGTGGTTCTCCGTCGGGATGAGAAGTTCCTTCTGCAAGAGCTGACGGACTGGCTGTCTCGGGAAAGGAGGCGCCGCTGCTCGGGGCAAGACTACTGGGAAGGGCTGCAGGGTTGGTATGACAGGCGCAGAGTCTTAGTCTAAGACCGTTAGCTGGCACTCACTAGAGTCTTGTGTAACGGCGGGCTCCCATCCACGAGGTCCCTCGGACTAACTCTTCACTTTCTCAGAGATGTTCCCTGAAAAAAGGCAGCTTCAGCCTGAGCGCCGCAAGCGGGCAGCTGAACTTTGATTTGGTCAAAGAGGGCAACGTCCTCGAAGTGTGGTCTCTGAAAGCTGGGACACCGAAAAAGCTCGTGGCAGCGACTGCGGCGGAAGCACAAGGCATTTAGCGGTCTCCCAACTTCCTTGTCTCTGTTTTGCCTGGTGTTGGCCTGTTGACGGTTTGGCACTGGCCGAGGTAATCTACTCCTGCACAGGGCGCGCAGCCAACAAGACGCCCGAGGACGGCATCGAGCACATGGCCACGGAGCTGGAAAGGCAATCACTTGCCATCAATTGCCAGCAAGCCAGTGAGGGAAGGGTTGTCCACGCAGGCTCTTCAAAAACTCCACCATTCCCGGCTCCGTTGCCTCGCCCCAAGATTCCAAAAGCTGCTAGCTGAACTTGTAGGGACGGGGTTATCTGTCGAAGGAGAAATCCGCCTGATCCCGTCTCCTTCTAAACGAAGTAAGCCAGGCCCCAGGCCCCCAAACCCAAGCATTACAGTGTCTGTGCATCTTCGGCTGCCTGCGTGCCTTCGTGTCTGGCGCCTTGGAAGTTGACCCGTCGAAACAAACAGGAAACCTCCGGTCCAAAGAGTGTGTGGCATGCACTCTTGCAGGACCGAGGCAAGCGCGTAGCTTACATGAATTCCAGACGTGCTTTGAGGCTTGGATCGTGGACTTTGCGGGCTTCGGGTTTGCAGATTGCAATCCGAAAATTGGTGCAGGGGCCCCGGCAGCGTTCTCGATGTAACCCTGCTCTGCGAGTGAAGCCTGTCCAGGCCCTTGCCTTCCCTATGTTCGCCAGCCATTACCCAGAAAGATTTGGGCAGATTGTGCCAGGAACCCAGCAGCTTGCTTTGCCAGTCTGCCTGCGCCTCTTTCGTGAAGGGAAGCCCTTTGCCAGGTGTCTGAGTCTCCCCTATGCCTTCTATCCGATCTACGCCGCTGGCAGCAAGCTGGGCGCCCAGACACGCAGCCATGCGCGGCACAGGGGAGGGGGGATCTGTCGCCTGTGGCTCAGGATCTTCGACAAGGAGACAATGGCCAAGGTGAAGATCCTCAAAGGGGACAAGGATTGGAAAAGATACGGCGATGCCTACTGGAGTCTCCCGCCTGAAAATCTTGGACTAGAGTATATTACAGTATATAATAGCAGAGTGTTGTGCATTACATTGACTTCTATATTCTTCTATCATGTCACCACTTGCACGTGAGCTCAGGCCATGATCCAGGGTGGATGGCCTCAGTTGCTACTGTACGGGTTCCCATGGTTGCTGGAGGGGCTCGCGGGGCTCTGAAAGAGAGCTGCTAGGATGAGGAGGTGGCTGGATGCGGCCGTGAAGTGCGGGGGCCCTGGATGCCCATGGAGGCTGTGAGCAAACATGTCGAGACAACTTACCTTGGGCCCAAACTGCATCCGAGTGGCCTTCTGAGGCAAAGGAGTGCCCGGTGGCTTCCCAGACGCGCAGTTTACCCAAGACTTGCAGCCCCGGGCCCAAGCGGCCCTTTGGAGGGATCGATGTCTCAAGGCTCACCGAAGGACGGCTTCCGCTTTTCCCTGGAACTGAGGCGGACGGAAGCCACAGAAGCTTCAATCAGGCAGAAACCGCCCAGGGAAAGGTTCCGGTGTTCTGAGGCATACCAGACCAGAGTAATCGTACGGGCTTGCCCAGAGCAAGTTTGACTGAGTGGGCACGTGCGACTGTTCAGGATTCTGGAACGGTGCGCCGCCCTGTCGGAAAAGCACTGATCAGGTAGCTAGCTAGTCTGGGGAACTGGCGTTCCTTGTAGACGCTTAGTTGTCGGGCAGGGCTTCCCTGTTTTCTCTTGCCACACGAGGTACTTGTATTGCAAGCATCTCCAGCTAATCATCCTATGGCACATGCAAAGACGAGCGTGCAGTCAACCATCGGCTAGCTGAGAAGGAAACACTGCCATGGAATCTTGCATTTATGGTCACCTTTTCATGACTCGTGGCTCGGACTGTGGTTGCTCATCCGTAGCACCCTGCTCAGCCACTTGTGCAATGCGCTTCGGTTCTTCAGCGAAGAACATTATAGTCAGCCTTTACGCAAGCAAGGGATCTGCAGTGGTTGTTATGCATAGACGATGCGCAGCGGCACTTTTACTCGTTGGCCCACTGTCGGTGGGCGTGGGCCAGTATGCATGGTTTTTCCCAAGCATGGCAAAGCCGCGGCATCTGGACAACGAAGAGTGTTCCAGTTGAAGGGTGCCGGGAAGGATGGTTCAACATTCCGGATAAACTTGTGAGGTTTCATTGTTGCGACAGTGGGGTGTGATCCTTTTGTACTGCGAGTTTCCCTCGACTGTTGAGGTGCTGAATCATCTGCAGCCGGGCTTCCCTCCGTGGCTGTGCCATGTCAACCCTTGAGTGGGTGTGGAGCTCTGGCTCAGAGGCTCAGAGGCTCCATCTCTTCACACCGCAGATAGCTGACACAGGCAGCTATCTGGCTGTGGAACTTCGAAAATTCGGGCATCTAGACGTCCTCTCACTCTGTCTCCTTGCTTTCCCTTGGCAGATGGCCTTTGGACTTGTACACTGTACACTCTTCTGAGTACGAGCTCGAAGTCAAAGTCAAGCGAGTTGAAAGTTTCACGAAAAGCAAGGAGAAGCCGGTCTCTTCAAGCCGCAGCCAGAGTGATGTCAGCCTTTCCAAGCCCGAAGAGCTCATCTTCGTGAGCATAGTGTGGAGTGTGATCTTCGTGTTGGAAAGGCCTGGGCCCCTGCAAGGGCCATCGCGATCGCGAGAGAGCGAGAGATGCCTCAACGAGCCTTCCACAGGAAGCGTTCGTGGCCGATGCGCCGATTCGGACAGCCGGCCAAAAAGACTTGCCGAGCAGAGCCGCAGAGCCGCGAGGCGAGAAGGAAACTCTAGTTGTAAACAGCACAACGCCTTTAAGCCTTTCTGAGACAGCTTCCTTCACAGCTTCTACAACATGTCTGAAATCGATCGAGCAGTGGACGTTGCAGCATCCTTCCGATTTGCAATCTGATGAAGCTCGCAGCACTGCAGGATGGGAGCTGTTACTACACGGTGTGATGTGGCCATCAAGAGCTCACAACATGGATATGGTGCCGATGTGCTCAAAGCCAGATCTGCTGGCTTCTTTAGGGACAGTTGTCCGAGTGCAGCAAGGGCACCTCTTAAGAACGTGCTTCAGTGGCACGCAGGCTTGGCCGACTGCTTTTTGTGAGCATCTGAGCCTCTCGCCATTATTCTGGAACTGCCAGGAGTGTCCTTTTCATGCTCCGGGCTGCGAGCTGCTTGTCCAAGCCATATCTGGGCCGGATTGGCTCAGGTGCGGTTTAAAACCTCCCAAAGCTTGTCAGCAGCAGAAGGTCCACCCATGTTTCGTCTTTCAATTGGCGGAAGGTGCGCTTTCAGCGGTTCGGCCAACAAGATCCGCACTTCCCGGGAGGTGCATAGCTCTAGGCAGATGGCAAGCTGTACAGGACTGACTACATGAGATGACTTCTATCGCGTATCATGTTGTGCAACCTGAATGCAAATATCACCGAATCGTGAAGTCAGCTTTGCCAGGCCCAGGTACTGCAGCTTCACGGTGCACTTCATCAAAGACGAGGATGTGCGGCGACCAAGTTCGTAGTCTTTCGTAAGGGTCTGTGTCTGTGCAACTCTTCCCCAATCTGTACTGCTTGAATTCGTGTTGCACGCTGGCGAGGGCGGGAGTGTCGCCGTGAAAGCCAAGAGTGGCCAAACGCTGCTCCAGGTGGGACCCGTGACGGCGAAGCTAGTAATTCACTGCAGCCGTTGCATAGTTTCAGTCGTGACGGTGGCAGTCGTTAAAGGGTGTCGTTGTTTGTCTTCGCACCTTAAAAGTCCATTCGTGCGGCAAGGTCGCGCACGACCACGACATTGACATTGAGGGTGCCTGTGGCGGAGAATGCGCATGCAGCACTTGCCATATCATTCTGGAGAAGGAGCTGCTACACCAGTTGGGTGGGCCTATGTAGCGCTCGCCTGCTAGCTGTGACATGACCTCATTGACAGGAGCAGTTCGACAAACTGCCACCGCCGGATGATGACGAGGCTAGTAAGCAGACAAGAGAATAGGTCAGCGAGTCTGCTCGTTGGCACGTTGGGTTTCGAGACGCTTCGGACCGGCCCTAACCCCTCGACTTCGGACATGCACTGTTCCGTTTGTGTCGTGTCGAGTGCGAAGACTGCAGTGATGCCTGGGCTCCAGCGTGCACCCTCCGCTTTCGAAGACTACAAGCAAGTGTTGCTGGCCATGGCGACAGACCAAACGACGCCGCGGATTGCAATCTTCAATATGGAGATTGTGCCTCGTCTTCTCAGAGTGTCCGCATGTGTAGACTCTAAAGAAAGACTGAGGACGAGTGGTGGAAGGGGTTAATGTCAAGAACGATTCGTTGCGGCTGTGCGGGTGCAGGTCGGCACTGTCAATCCGGTGCTCCCTGTGATTGCCGAGCTTGCGAAACGGGGCTGCGACGTTCGTTACTATTTGACGAAGGATGCAAAGCTTTGAGCTTGCTCGCAATTGCCCCTTCCCTAAGGCCCCAAGCACTTCTGGGTCTTGTCTGAGCGTGAGGACACGTATGTCGCGGACGTCAAGGGTGCTGGCGCTTCGCCAGTCAAGTTTGACGAATACTTTCTCCGCTGGGATGCGCTGATGGAGGACTGTGACGGCAACGATTTGTGCCGTACTTCATAGTGCAAGTTGACGCCAGGAGGAGGCCGGCTGGTTTCAGGCACATGGCTGCGGGAAGGGCTTGGCAGCGCTGACGGCGGACGGCATGGAAAAGGAATTCCTCGCGTTCCGGTGGTTGCACTTCGCGTTGCCCACAGGCCAGCTAGCTGCTGGGGCCGTGCAAAGTGTGGTTGACCAACGACTAAGCAGAGTCGTTCCCTGGGAGGTGTCGTCCTGGGCAGGCGTCTGGCGGATCTCTGGAGCAAAGAGGGAAGCTGGCGCCCAGACCTGGCACCATCTTCAGCTTTTAGCCGTTCTCATCCCGGTCGGTCAGTGATCCGAAAGCTGCTTGCGACTTGTAAGTTTGAGACAGAGGTCCTGTACAATGTGATGCTGCTGCACCCTTATCTTGCTGCTTGCAAGATCGGGGTTCCTGGTGTGTCCTTCTCGACGTACCCGGGTCCTGGACGGGGGGTGGGAGGTCTCTCTGAATTCTGCGCTTATCTTAGGCTTGTCGGCTTGCCTTGCACCGAGTTGCGTGGCAGGAACCCCCATGCACCTCTACGAGATCCCGGAAGAAGACCGCCAGGCAGGGCCCGCCGGCCCTCCCAGCCCGAGCCCGAGCCCGAGCCCACAGGCAGTCGACGAGAACTTGGCGAAGCATCCAGGCATGCAGGAGGCTCCTTCTGCCAAGTGGCAACACTTGGCTTCTTGCCCTTCTGGGCCTGCGTTGGAGGTCAACCAAGTTGCCCTGCGACTGTTCGGTGTGGATGTGTGTGCATCACAGCTGTGCCTCGGCAGAGACTTGGGGATTAACACCAATACCCCAATCAATGCAGATGCCTAGCAGGCAATGCCGATTTTACAGTCGCCAGCTGAACATCATGCTTCTTGGCAAGCCAGCTCGGAAAAGATGTACCCAAGGGATGCAACCAATGAGGTTTTCTGTGCCGCAACTCCAGGGTAAGGTGCCGATGTATCAGAGACTTGGCTGCAGGGGAAGTGCTGCAAATTGCAGAATGGCTCTGCGTGACGTTCGCCTGGAACATGCGACTGGCAGCGTGAGGCAGGCCTTGCTGGATGACTCCACTTTCCTCTGGGTTGGTGCCGTCGACGACATGAAAGCCTCTGCGAATCGTGCGTCCGCACCCAACGAGGACATGGACGCATGTACCTCTTGCAACTCGTGTTTCTGTTCCGTGCGATCTGGGCTTGTATACTACAGGACCGATGCTCATCAGCGACTAAAGCTGCGTGGCATGCTCCTCCTGGTGTCAAGGCGGGCAGCGCGCCAAGCAGCCGTCCAAGCTGTAGCGATTTCTGCCTACTTAGGCTTCAGCACGCTGCAGGTTGCTCTGTTGAAGCTTCAGCAGCTTTCAAGGTTAGCTATGTGAATATGAGCCGGTTTGAGGGTGAGGCCTCGGCCCAAATGAAGCTACATTCCAACCCTGAAGTGAGGCAGACAGCACTGTGCGGATGATTATGGCAAGCCACGAGATATAGTTCACGTGTACAGTTTCGAGTGATAGGATTCTGCAAGCGACCGTAAGCCGGAACGACAAGAAGGAGGTCTTAAGCACCGGAGCACTCAAGATTTTGAATTCCCAAACGGTGTTGTAACACTATAGGATTCTTGCGTTCAGTTATGAGCCCGGCGCGGCTCGCAAAAATGCTTGCCTCGTCTTCATGCTTGCAGCAAATGCTGCCAATCAGGTCCCCGTGTCCTGTGATTTACACAGCTTGCTCGCGGCGAGCGTCTTCCGCTGTGGTGCGGCATATAGTTTTCGCTGACGTCCTGTTACTTGCAGAGGATTGATGCATTGTGCAAAGGCCAAAAAAACGACAGGGCCCATTTTTCGTTCCAGCAAAACACATGGCGGAAACGATTCCGGGTATTCCTCAAGCGAAGAGGTCGTGTCGAACCGTGTCAGTACTTGGGGCAAAACAGTTTCGCGGCCGTACTGGATCCGCAAGTACTTGGGGAAAAGCATTCGCGCCGTGCTCCCGAATCCTCCTGAATCCCGTCAATTTGGGCGTGGTTCTGATTGCGCCAGTACGTGGGGGAAAGCATTTTGCCAGTGTCGCTGTCCTGCTGCTCTCCTGGTGGGCTCGTAGGGTCTCCTGCTGGCTTCCTAAAATGGAGCGGTTCCATCATGTTGAGGCCGGCATGTAGCGTTACAAGCGAGGTAAATCCTACCTGCCGGAATTCGCAACTACAGTCCACCAGGAAGCCTTGCAAGTCACTACTGCCTACAACACAAGCCAAAGCTGGGCTAAATATGATTATGCACAGCGGAGATCCCCGAACAGTCAAAGACCAGCAGGACCAGAAAGCCACGACCACTGTCACATGCAAACTGGCCTGAATTGCTTGGAACAAGACAGGTCGCAATTAGTTGCCATCCGTGTTCTCCAGCTTTTACGCATGCTAACGCACGAAGAGCACGGCGACCACGACAAGCAGGACCGGGACCAGGAGACCACAGGGAGGTCCCCACAGTAACCAGAGACCCAGGAGACCCGGAAGAGACTATGCAGAGACCACCGAGAGACTACCAGGAGACCACCAGGACCCAGGAAACCAGGATACCAGCAGGAAGGAGGGGGTCTGCCACACCAACTCAACACCACCACAATCACCATCATCAACTTCCTCATCCTCAGCTTCATCTTCATCGTGGTGACGATGATGATGTGGCGATGAGCATGTCGGTGGTGATGGCAATGGACGTCCATGCTGATAACCATCGTAGTGAGGAAGGTCCAGGTGTTAATGATGATGATGTTCATGATCATGTCATGGTACTGAGGATTGTGATGGTGTTGATGGTGACGATGACGAGATGAAGATGACAAGCATGATGACGATGATGTTGGGTGATGAGCATGCAGAACAAGACTACGACGAGGGGAGGCTTAGGCTTAGGCTTGGGCTTCCTAGGCGACGCAAATAGCATGTGTGCAGACCCGCTCCACATTCTTAGGGATTTTCGGATGTTTGAGGTGTTTGAGCAGTCGTGGAAATTGTTCCGTTGTGGAACTTCTCATGCGGGTACCTGAGATGCATGCTGCACGGTGCAGGTGGTCGTCGTGTCTTTGGGCAGCTTGACCGTAGACATGCGCTGGGAGAGCGCCGAGCACGTGTGGCTCGGCCTAGAAAGCGCAGAGTCTTGAGAGAGACGAAGGCCGAAGGCTGCCGAAACTCCCAATTTTGCGATGTTCTGTGACAGGTCCTCGCTGGGGAGATTTACAGGACGTGAGGTGAGCGATCGCCTCTGGAGCGAATTGATTGAGACCTTCAAAGACCGATGCTTGGCGGCCGCGAGAGCTTTGCATGGCGTCGCAATCGCTTGGAGTTTTGTACTGTGTCGATGATCCGAGTTTTGCCTGTGTTTGGCCTGCCCTGATACTTTAGTCTGCGGATGCAAGTTTCGTCGCATTTGCCGATGGGGATCATGCGGAGGATGCGAAGTATTGAAAAATGTATGTTGATCATTTTGCGTGGCCTGGCCTCCGGAGGAACTAATCTCCCGGAATAAATTCATATTGCCACCATATTCCGCATGGAGGGGGGAGGAGTCTAATTAAGGAGAACAGAGTTTTGCAAGGTATTCAAGACCAACACTTGAAAATACGACGAGCTTTCATCCTGCCGCAGTAAATGGATCCGAGGCGAGGGTCTCGACCGGGATTTCCAAAGCTCATTTCAATCTAGGGTGGGTGGTGTAACATGGCGCCCCGGCAACAGCCGCTTGAAACGGTGGCGTTCTCAGCGTTGCATCAGTCGGAGGCAACGCTCACAGATGCCAGTTCAGCTGGCACGAGCGTGCTCGTGAAATGCCATGTATGTGCATGTGTATGTGCATGTTTTGTGTTAGTACGTGCATGTGTACTTGTACTTGTGCGGGTATGTGTGCTTGTATGTGTACGTGTGTATGTGCGTGTGCATCTGTGTGTATGCGTGTTTGTGTACAGAGGTGTGTTTGCGGCTTAAGTTGGTAAGTAAAATGGAAGTAACAAAACCGGCGACCGCAACTCTGCAAGGGCTTCAAACATGGACAGCTTGCATCTACCCAGCCTGCTGGTGGAGTGCCGTTTTGAATCCTACTGTAAGGGCAGGATACTTGGAACCAACCAGCTTCCGACAGCGCTGAGGTTAGGCATTTTTTGCAGTCAAGCAGCATGTGCATTGATTGGATGCATGCATGGAAAGGACCGGATCTCCGCGTGGTGATGAGCATCGGGCCACGTGCAGATGCTCGGAACATGCTTGGGGAATTGCCGTCGAACTTCGTTGCCGAAGAGTACATCGACCAAGCTCCTTGCTGCCCTTTCACTTCTTGTCGATTCTGGTCGGTTTGTAGTGTCAGAGATGACGGCTGTCAAGGTTCAAGCTTTGAGGCATGCGGACGTTTTCGTCACGCATGGGGGCTGCAACAGCATCAAAGAGGCGCTGACGAAAATCCTGCCATGAAACGGATCAGAGCGGTCGCCTGAGTCACGTGCAGGCTGCCGTTGTGGGAGTTCCGATGGTCGTGGTGCCTTTCTGTGTGGACCAGCCCTCGAATGGATTTGCCATTGAGAGGGCCGGAGCTGGCAAGTGCTTTCCGGATCCTTTGGCCACTCCGCGAGGATCAATTGTGGGATTTGTACGGTGCGGTTGTGCTGCTCAGTTTTGCTCGGCTTGGGACTGCCAGGAGCCATCGCAGACGCGGTGATGGCAGCGTTGGGGAGCGAGGCGGAGGAGCAGCGCCGCTGCAGTCACTTGCTCGGCGAGGCCAGGAAAAGCGGCAGCAAGAGCCATGCCGCAGATGCTTCCGTGTTTGTATAACCCAGGCTTTGCGGAAGGCGGGCGGCGCCCCGGCCGTCGCCAAGGCCGTGCCTTCTGGGCTGCCGCAGTCGCGCAAGCTCGAATTTGCTCCAGATGTCGAGGCATGCTTGAACCTTCTTCGTCCTGCGTCAGTCGGTGGCGCTTAGGAGCCAGAGGAACGTGCGAAACATCTGCTTCGCACCAGCATGAGAATGGTCACATTCTCAGAATCCGAGTCTTGCACAGCTGACGGCTACAACGCCTACAGTGCTACAGAGTTGCGACCTGAAGGCAAAAGTCTGTTGTCCGGGACACTTTTCAGATGTGTCCGCCGTGCCGAAAGGTGCACGAGGACGCCGTGCCACACGTGTCCTTGTACAGATTCACCCAACGGACAGCAGCTGCACAGTTGCCTTTGTAGAGACTTGTCGCAGCTTTCAGCCACTTCGCTGAGCGATTCAGGCCAAGGCTTGCCCAGGCCCAGGCATGATCCCAAAAAGGATTCCGGCGGATACGAATTCGAGAAAGCGCAGGCTTCAGCCAGGCCAGAGAGAGTTCGCGTGTGCGAGGCCGACATGCTCGACTTGGCGCAGGACGTGACCGACACCTCTCGCTTAGGCTGCCAGGCCCCAGGGTCGACGCCAACTCTCTGCCTCTCTCCTGTGCTCCTTGTGTGTACTCCTTTTTTGTCTACATGGTGTTCTGTGATATACACTTGCACAACGTTTGAGACGGAGATGCTGAGTATGATTTTGGCTCCATCACACGGTGTGTACTGTATCAGGTATTCCTGGACAAAGAGCGGGATGATGGACTGAAAGTTCGTATTCCTGCAGGCATCGTCAACCTCCTGAAGTAGTTCGAAGCCTCCGAGCATCCTACCTACTCAGCACTAGCGGGGCACATCCTATGATTTTGCCCAGCATCCAACCTTGAGACAGCAATCAACTGGGTGGCTTCGCAGGGTTGCAGGGCTAATAGTCTTCGCAACTTTGTGGCATCGCACAGATCCTGCAAAGCAGCCTGTGATGGACTGCAGCGCAGCAGCACTGCGCGAGCAGTCCCTAATTTTCCAGCAGGGTGCAACAGTGCGTCCACGACGACTTATGCCATGCAGCTTGACACTTGGCTGCCGTGATGCGTGAGCACGCGAGGTGCTCTCGCGGTCGTGAGTTTGATCCTCGGACACAGTGGCAGGTGCAAGGTCAGCTTGAGGCCTTTCTGCCCCGGCCGGGGAGAAAAGGCACCTGCTGCCCCGCAGCAGGACCTGAGTCGAAGGGGCAAAGCTCTCTGGACTTGTGAGCGGCTTGAGACAGCACACCTGGCTCATCGCTGACAATATGTCAAGACGTGGGACGTAGAGTCTGAGTCGTGTGTGTGTGTATATATATATATATGTCAATACTTAATATACATACATATATATTTCTATATATTCACGCATATGTATATGTATATGTATATGTATATGTATATGCATATGCATATGCATATGTATATGTATATGTATATGTGTATGTGTATGTGTATGTGTATGTATCCATATATATATATATATATATATATTATGTATATACCTATACATATGTATATATTTGTATATATTTGCATACATATACGTATATATGTTTACGTATCCATCCGAGACACAGGAAGCACAAGCTTTGCAGTCCCAAGTTGTCCCCATGGGTGCGACGCCGCTGCGCACGATTAGCGCGCCCCGTGAGGTGCTGGACTTGCGGGTTCTGTTGTGATTAAGCGCCGGCAGGCATCAAAAGGCATGTGCAGCTGCCAGGCCTGTGGCGTGACGCGCTTGGACGTGCTGCCGTTGCAGTGGGTCTTTTTTCTGGATCCTCCATCTCTGCTCCGTGTTTGACCCAGCACGCCGCAACAGCTCTGGCATGATTCCTGTTGTTTGCTCCGGGCAGCAGATGCTGCCGGCAGTTTGCATTCAAGATCCGTTTCTGGTTCATGTTGGATCAACCCCCGACATGCACTTCGCGAAGGTGTCCAGACGACAGGCTGGGCGGAGGAGGCCGGCTCATGCGTGGCATTTTTGTGTCTTTACACTTCCGTTGCAAGAGTCTTCTTGGAGCAGAGCAGTTTCCGGGCAGAACCCCAATGCAGGAACTGGTACAGAACGCTTGGAAGGAGCTTTGCGCGCAGGACTTCAAGCCGTGTGGCAGCAGTGTTCTGCTGTCTCTCATCCGACGAAGGTCTGTGTCTACAATCTGTCCCGGAAGGGTTGCGCAAGCTTTGTGGCTAACTGATTCTTCCATGATGTCTTGGAGGAGCTTGGCATTCCGGCTGAGTTGCTGTGCCCCGCGGGCTCGGGACCTCGATTGCAAGGCATTAACACACCAACTGCTGCAGCATGTGCAAATTCTCATTTGGGTTGTACTGTTGCAAAGTTCGGCTTCTTGGAGCTGTTCCGGGAAACGGAAACCAAAAAATCAAAAACAAAAAAGCAAGGAACAAATTTGGATCAATTGTCGACCCATCAGGTTTCAAATTTGCGACTTGCGCCTGTTTGCCACAGCTCCGTGGTACAGGTGCGCAGAGTTCTTCAAGCCCGCGGTGGTGCTGGAAGCGTGCCACAGTTTCACAGTCTTGAGACGGTTTCGACAGCTTCAGGGAAAATCTGCTGGTGCTTACATTGACATGGTCTTGCACGCTCTTCTTGAAGACAGGGAAGCTCGAACTGACTCCGGCAGCAACGGTCCTCAGGTGCCTTCTACGACTTGGACATTGCCCCAGGTAAGAATGCTCTTCGGAGCTCGAGCGAGGACTATCAGTTCTTGCGCCTTGACCCAGTCATGCATTTCTGCACCGGTTAAACTGTTCGCATCATCATCATGATTATCGTTTATTCATCCTCGTTGTCGCCGTCATCATCCCCGGTCGTGGTCATGGTCGTTGCCATCGTCGTGGCTGTCTTCGTCATGAATGCATGCGCCACTAGAAGAGAATTCAACAGGAACAGATAGTAATGGCAATAGTGGCAGTAGGAATACGCGCAGTGTAAGTGGTAAGAACAGCAACAACAATAGCAGTAGTAATAGAAGTAATGATTGTGTTACGCAGGCATAGGAATAGGAACACTCCTAAGGTGGAGCCCCAGCAGTAGCAAGCATGGTAAGAGTGTTGGCAATTGTAATCGTCAGTTGATACCGAAACAGCAGTAGCACTACAACACTCTTTCCAACCACACCAGTATCAGTCATGGGCAACCACAGTATGTGAAAAGATGGGCAATAGCGAAAGCCATTCTCATCATCGTATGTGGCAAGAAGTATCAGAGCAACCACAGCAATTACGAACAGCAGAGAAACATCCGTACAAGCATGTTGCTGTGCGGTAGACGCAGTTGTGACAGGCCAAGTCTTTACGGCGAGTCGGCATCGGCACCGGAGGGAGTGCAGTTCCTCCAAGATGCCGATGGGAGGCTCGTTCTCACAGCTTCTGCACATGGACCCTCTCATGGCTTCTCCCAGTGACTTGTGTCCCAGGGTGGTGCGGTGCCACCTGCGCCCGGGCTTCATCGGACGAGATCGCTGCGTCGTGGCTCAGCTGCCGCTGCCTGCGGTCCCTTCAGCCACCGTCCTGCCGTACACCTGCGAACAAACAGATGGGTGCCACTGGAGAGTCGCCTACCGCAGTGCTTCGTACTACGAGGTTTAAGGAGTCAATAAAAACCATGTCGCAGCACACAGCCGTCGCTGCTTTGCACTATGCCAAGTGGCTCCGTGGTGCACCTTCCTGTCAGGTTACGGTGGGCGGTGCTGGCGCAGTTGGTGCCTGCGGCCGCGGGAGGGACCGGGAGGAAGCCGTTCTGCACTGCATCTCAGTGGGGCTCTGCACGCCGCGCTTCTCGCGCTACGCTGTTGCCAAGCAGCAGGCAGGCTGGGATGGAGAATCCTGGGGCCTCCACAGCGACGACGGCCAGCTGTTCCACGCGTCTAATCGAGGTTACCAGTTCGCAGACGCGAAGGTGGCAGGGCCATTGACCTTCGGGGCAACAGGAGACGTAATTGGCTGCGGGATCTGTCAACTTCCCGCCTCCTTTGGCGACGGCGAGGCATCACACGTCACAGGAGGTGGCTTCGTTTGAAAAGAGTCCAGATAAGCCAGACAAAATAGCTAGCCAGAAATGCCTCCCATTGGGAGCCCAGCGTTCTGGTGAGGGCTGCGGCTTCTGGCGCAAGCAAAGCGCAAGATCTTCTACACTCTGAACGGTGCCTTCTTAGGCGGGACTGCTGATGCCTTGTTTTGCTTTGAGGTCTCGGGCGAGACGATTTTCGTTTGCACGGCCTCTCTGTTGGTTGACCGGTCAGCTTGTAGGTCTCAGTTCGCACTGTGGCTTGTGGCCGGTTTTTCTTAGGACTTGGGGGCGTTTGGGGGTCCGGAGCAGGAAGCAGGCACCTCTTGGGTCACCCAGGCGGATTTGGACGGGTCTTGCGGGGCGGACGGAGGGGTTGGCAGACCGACCAGTTTTGCCCAGGCCAGTCCAGTTCAGAATTCAAAAACCAGACAGCACCTCCAATGCCCATTTTTTTGCAAGTAATCTCGTCAGGGTGCATACATAAACCACGGAAACTTGCTCCTGTCATGTTTTTCATTGCGGCTTGTGGCATCATGCATCATGTTTAAAATGTGAACATTCAATAGGACGCACATGTCGTAATGGGCGGTCCCCACGCAATGCATTGTTTTATTCATGGTCCTGCTGCACATGTCGCCTTGCCTGACATTGTTTTTGAGTCCGCTGACCATATTTCCACATGGTTTCTATCATGGACATGCGGATTTGTGCAAGGAGATTCACTAGGAAACATTTGATCTGAATCGCACCGCTGACAGGAATCATTGTTTTATTCACGGACGGACCATGCATGCTGCCACTTCTGTCTCACTACATGCAAGCGGACCATGTTTTCAGCGTCCATCTGTTGCACGGCTTCTTCTGCATATGCATCGACAATCACGTCCTCATGTGTTGCATGTCATTGCTGCATGTGTCTGCATCTGTCACGATGTTTCTGACCAAGTAGCGAACCGTGGCACGTTACGACATTCAGTCATGCGGCGAGTCGTGCGACCATGTGCACACATGCCATGTCGCAACCATGTTTCACACGACGAGCTTGGCGACCATGCATGAATGCATGTCTCAGTCCACCACATGAGTCCCACATGAGGTCATGTCATGTGGCATGATGAGGACATCATGCCACAATTCGTTGCTTACATGTGACGCATGCATGCCATCACGGTGACCATGCATGCATGCATGTCGCATTTCACCACATGAGTCCCCGCATGAGGTCATGTGGCATGATGCGGACACAATCCCGCAATTCATGACTTGCATGTGATGTATGCATGCCATGACGGCGACCATGCATGAATGCATGTCGCATTTCACCACACGAGTCCCACATGAGATCATGTGGCATGATGCGGACATCATGCATGCATGCCATGACGGTGACCATGCATGAATGCATGTCTCATTTCACCACATGAGTCCCACGTGATGTCATGTGGCATGATGCGGACATCACGCCACAATTCGTTACCTACGTGTGATGCATGCATGCCATGACGGTGACCATGCATGAATTCGTGTCTCATTTCACCACACGAGTCCCACATGAGGCCATGTGATATGTGACATGATGCGGACATGATGCCACAATTGGTTACTTACATGTGGTGCAAGCATGCCATGACGGTGACCATGCATGAATTCGTGTCTCATTTCACTACACGAGTCTACGCGAGGCCACATGAGGTCATGTGACATGATGCGGACATCATGCCACAATTGGTTGCTTACATGTGATGCATGCATGCCATGACGGTGACCATGCATGAATGCATGTCGCATTTCACCACATGAGTCCCGCATGAGATCATGTGACATGATGCGGGCATCATGCCACGATTCGTTACTTGCATGTGATGCATGCATGCCATGACGGCGACCATGCATGAATGCAAATGCATGTCTCATGTCACCACATGAGTCCCACATGAAGTCCAATGATGCGGACATCATGCCACAGTTCGTTAGTTACATGTGATGCATGCATGCCATGACGGTGACCATGCATGAATGCATGTCTCATTTCACCACATGAGTCCCACATGAGTCGCATGAGGTCATGTGACATGATGCGGACATCATTCCACCATTCGTTACTTACATGTGATGCATGCACTGCATGCATGCCACGACGGTGACCATGACCATGCATGGATGAATGTTGCACGTTGCATTTCACCACATGAGCCACATGAACCCCACATGAGTCGCATGAGGTCATGTGGCATGATGCGGACACCATGCCACAATTGGTTACTTACATGTGATGCATGCATGCCATGACGGCGACCATGCATGAATGCATGTCGCGTTTCACAATACGTTAGTTACATGTGATGCATGCATGCGATGACGGTGACCATGCATGAATGCATGTCTCATTTCACCACATGAGTCCCGCATGAGTCGCATGAGGTCATGTGACATGATGCGGACATCATGCCACCGTTCGTTACTTACATGTGATGCATGCACTGCATGCATGCCACGACGGTGACCATGCATGGATGCATGTTGCACGTTGCATTTCACCACATGAACCCCGCATGAGTCGCATGAGGTCATCGGTCATGTGGCATGATGCGGACACCATGCCACAATTGGTTACTTACATGTGATGCATGCATGCCATAACGGCGACCATGCATGAATGCATGTCGCGTTTCACCACATGAATGCCACATGTGGTCATGTGACATGATGTGGCGATGCGGACATCATGTCAGATTTGGTTACTTACATGTGATGCATGCATGCCATGACGGTGACCATGCATGAATGCATGTCGCATTTCACCACATGAGTCACATGAGCCACATGAGTCCCGCATGAGGTCGAGTCATGTGACACGATGCGGCGATGCGGACATCATGCTACAATTCGTTACTTACATGTGGTGCATGCATGCCATGACGGGCCAGTTGTGTTGCTTGCTGTGGAGTTGTCCATTTATTGGTCCATTGGTCCATTCATTCATGTATGTCCCCACTTGGATTGACGAAGTCTCGTAGGCACATGCTTCACGTCATGATTCTGTCATGATATCATGAAAGCTGTGCCTCCATGAGAATTTGTTGTTCTTGTTGTTTTTTTCGCCAGGCTGCATACGGCCACCTTGCCCGCCGCGGCCTCGTACGATATGCACTTGTGGACTTGTAGCTCATTGTAGCTGTAGCTAACTGACGGGCTTGCTCAGCTCCATATCTTGCACGGCACAACGTGCAAATCTATACATTCTATGAGTCATGAGTCATGAGTCATGAGTCATGAGTCGTTGTTACATGACATCATGACATGGTCAGCCTCGCGACACCCACCGGCCCGACCGCCGTCGCTGTCTCTCTCGCAGTGCCGGAGCACACACATGGACGCCGTGTTTCATGTTAATGTTGCCTCATGGACTCATGGACCCGCGTGGGCAGCATGTCGCATTGATACGTTACGTCAAGCTCAGTTTCATGTTCTGCGCAGACTGCTCATGTGACTCATGACTCATGTGACATGCCTATGAACCTCTACCGACCGTTTACCACATCGCGTCGCGTCGCATAGCCGTGGCATAGCGGATTGTGAATTGGTTTCTATCACTTATCACAAAACTCACATAGTCGCATAGTGTGGATCTGCTTGACTCCATGTCGGGGGAAGGGGACAGAGACATGGATGACGTGGACGTGTCGGGGGACATGAACACGGCAGACGCTCCGCACCTTTGCTTACCGCCTATTCTTTGGAACGTGTTACAGGACAGACCTCTTGCAATTCCAGGGCAATGCATCGCTGTATGTCTGTATGCGAATGTGATTCAGTGTGTCTCATGTCCGGCCGTATCGTGCTATCTATCTGCATGAAATGCAGGAATGTTGCTTTATCATGGATGCCGAGCTGCTCCTCACCGCAAAGGACATAAACACTGTGAACCAGTGGGCCAGTGGCTGGGCTCGGAGCACACGTGACCGTGGCGCGCAGAGCCGTCTCGCGCGATACGATGATTTCATGCGGCAGACGGCTGAACTGTTCCTGAGCGGAGACAATGTCTATAGGTTCGACATTGTTCCGGTCCTGTTGTTCGATTGCCACGGCCTGGTTATATCGGTGACGGAATGGGATCGCGTGAAAGGTTCCATGGCATTACGACAGTCTGCTCGTCTACCCTCAGCCGATCCCACCGCAGGTGCATCGGCTGCATCGACGGGGCCGTTGAACAGGACAGTGAAGCGTCGTGCGGCGGTGCCGGAGGCGGAGGCCCGTGCAACGCGACGGTCCGTTTCATTCTCAGCTGGGACCGACACGGATGCATCTGGTCAGTCCGCTGGCAGTACTGTCAGTGGTGGCAGTGCTGTGGATCGGGACCGGGAACTCAGCCGACAGCTGGAAGCGCTTAAGCTGGAGAACAAGGCCCTGAAGTTCCTGCTGGACAGGAAGGACCAAAAGATTCAAAGCAACTGCAGAGGCTGAAGAGCACCGTCACGGCTGGTCTGCAGCGAGAGTGCCGGGGTAAAAACTTCGACATCACTCGTGTGCAAACTCACAAGACAGCTCAGAAGAAACTGAATCAGCTCCGGTACGGCAGACTGGAGGCATACTTGGAGTCGGAAGAGGGTGCGGACGCTGATGAGGATGATGTGGCACTGACCGGAGGTTGGCTGACGCCGCAGGGCACCATTGCGTTGGCTCTGCGCCGGAACTTGAGCAATTGTTCAGCGCAAGACCTTGGCATGGTGCTGCTGCAGGACACCTCCAAAAGCACAGTCCTGCGTGCTGAATGCAAGGTCGGTGCCGCTTTGGTTGCAGACAGCAGGCTCTTTTTCGAGCGGTGGCAGCAGGAGGTGTACCACGGCCCACACCTATTGGAAGGAAAACCGTCAGTGTCTCTAACCTTCCTTCACTACAGGGAAGATGCCACCAACCACCGGCACAAGATGATGGCACTGGAATTACATGCGGCTTACGTTGTTTCTTCACAAGACACGGATGCACTCGCGGCCATCAGCACGGAACATATGTCCTCCATGAAACGCCTGGCCGATGTCGTGCCCGTCTCTGACGGGTCAGGACTGGGTACGATGAGGATGTCGGAGAAGATGCTTTCCAGCCTTGGCTGTCCCACGTGGCATGACTTTCTCAGGATCCACGAACGTCATGGGCAGGCAGAACATTCGCAACTCGTCGTGAGGAGTCCATCCTGGATCTGAACCGAAGCTCATCACATTGCATATCATTTCTCTGCATCACCGCACGACTCCGCATGGCCGCGTGCCGCATGACTCGTCATGAGACCTACTAGATTCTACTAGATTGAGAAACCCTGTCATGTCACGTCTTTGGGCCATACAACGCAGTGCTCATGTTAGGCCATGTCAGCCATGTCATCATGTCAGGCTAGACTCAGGTTAGGCCAATCGTAGGCCGGAGCCTGAGATCGCATCGGCAGGCATTCTCAAGACATTGCATGGTTCATGGCCACGACGGATGGCGGCACCAACGAAACCTATGCCAAAAAAATGATTCAGGTCATCACGCGGGACATGCAGAGCTTCTTCTACCTGCCGGGCACCTGCCTCGAGCATCAAAGCCATTTGGGCGTTCTGGGCAGCCTCAAACACGTTGACAGCATGCTGCGCGAGCACGGATGCACCTGGCGGTACTTCAGCTCAATGGCGATGATCACGAACACACTCCGGGATTTGTCGCAGGCATTGTTTTCCTCTTGGCGAGTCCTCTTTGGCGACGAGTCAGCAGTCGCTCGTGTGAAGACGCTGTTCCCCCGCTGCATCGCTGAACGCTGGGGCAGCATAGATCTCACGGAGTCCAGAATGCTGAAGGCCGACATTTGTTGCTTGTCCGAAGCGGTCTCGCACATGTTCCAGGTGAGCCCAGAACTCACTTCTCGCAATGACAGGGGTGGCGATGACGTGGATGCCATTGCCGCGGATGAGTCCGAGAACTATCAGAGAAAGATTGGCAAGTGGCGCACCCATTCAATAAACACGTTGCGAGATCCCCTTTTCGAGACGGTTGCCCACGTGATGCACCACGTCAAGGGCCCCTTCATCCACCTGTCAAACTTCCTCAAGAAGAAGCTCCCGGTGGGCAGCGAGGGACATCTCTCCAGATTGGTTTGTGGTAAAGCTGCTGACATGCTTGCGGAGTTCGACATCATGCTGCTTAGACTCTTGTCCGATGGGATGAGATGTGTTCATGCCTGCACAGCCAAATGCATGGCATCACGAATCATGCATGACTCGACTCATGACACATCATGTCTAGCTCATGTTCATGTTCAATACTGACCCGTCATGAAGTAGGAAGAGTGGAGTTGTCCAGGCGTCATTGACATGGATGCGGCGCATAAGGGACAGGAGCGGCAGCAGTGGTTGAAGTTCCCGGCGCCGGGCGACCGTGCGCTTCCGGACTGCGACGTGGAGTTTGTGCTGCAGCTGGCCCGTGCCCAGATCATTCTGAATGCATCTGCCTTTGAACGCCGCGTTGTTGCACCACTACGGTGCTGGCCACACCGCTTCCTCCTACTTGGAAAGCAACCCAACGGTGTGGCCTGCAACCTGCGTAAGCAGATTGCAAGGGAGCTTCTGGAAACACCCGCCCACGACTTAGAAGTCAACGCCAGAAAAATGAAGGCGGTGTTCCACGCCGACCTTCTGGAGGCAGCCCACTCCGGACTTCTGTCGGGGCGCTTGCGGGTGTGTGTCCGCACGGTGGGGGTGATGTGGAAGGCGGACAGCCGGGAATGTGAACGCATCAACAAAATGTTGAAGCTGTTCACGGAGAGGGGTCCGACCTCATCCGCCGAGCTGGTTTCCAGCCGAGCGTGCATCAAGCACTACCTCGGAGAGGCGGTCGTTGCGGGCGCGACCGAGCTGCGGCGGAAATGGTCGCACTACAGGCCCAATGCACGACTGCACGACGCCTGTTGGAAGTGTGCCTCGAAAGCTGGCACGACCGCAAGGGTGTCCAGTCCGAGGTTGACCGGTGGATACAGCCAGCACCACCGCCGTCAGACAAAGGACAGCAACTGCCCTCGGAGAAGGAGGTTGCCGTCTTGTGGGCAAAACTCCACCCCTTTGGTCGGTCCTTGGCATACAAGTGGGCAGCATGCTACAACATGATCTTGAAGAAGCAGCTGGCGTGCCGGCGCACAGAACTGGAATCAAATGGGCATGCTGCTGCAGCTGCCACTCCGGTGATTGCAATTGGTTTCAAGCCAGTCGGGCAGGAGGAGAGCCGTTCCCAATACTACGTTGTTGCGGAGAAGGTTTATTCTGTCCATCGTTTGGCCCCTTGCGTGGTTTCACAGGAACGAGAGGTCTCCATCCAGATGCCGTTGAGCTTTCGAGGCTCCACGGAATTGCTAGCCTCCTACTGGGAGTCCACCCAATCAGGCGGAGTCGTGAAAGTCTTCTGGATTCCTCTGCAAGGGGCTGCGATCACCAAACAGACCGAACTAAGTGCACTTGGCCAGGCGGGCACGCCCCAAACAATGTTTCACTTGAAACCCCCCAGCCGCAGGGTCAAGAAGCGACTCGCCCAGGCAACCCAGGGGGGCGAGAAGCCCCTGAGTAAAGGGGCTGCCGCAGCAGATCAGGTGCATGACGGACAGGACAGTGATGCCCGCGATCCAGACGGCAACGAGTCCGACGAGGAGGATGTACAGGACGATGAAGACCTGACAGAAGGCATCAACATGCTGCTTGAGGAGGCTTAGGCGGAGTTTGGCGACGATGCCGGCACAGGTGGACAGTGTGCTGACACGGACTCCGATTTGCTACGCGTAGCATTGGCTGTCAAGTCGGATGAGGACCAGTGTCACGGGGATGATTTGGATGATGAAGATGTGTCACGGGATCACAAGCGGGACCTCTCGGAGAACGAAGTCACGGTTCGCGAGTGCCGACGAGCAAAGGAAGCGGTTGACTCAGGGATGTGTTCGGAGGTCAACCTGCAATCGATCAGACACGCGGGCATGGACATCCCCGGGCTGGACATGGACCCAGAGATTGAAGGGACAGCGGATGTGCAGGAGCTGTTGTTTGAGGGGATATTGAATTCGGAAGGCGGGGCACCCAGGCCACCCTCATGTCAGCGATATGCTCTATGGTAATACGCCCAGCTGCGGAGCGACATGCACATGTGCACATGCCACGTTCTGCTGAGGCGTCATGGGAAATTACGACATTGCAGGCGAACCCTCGTCTGCATCGGATACGGCACTCACGCGAGGTCTGCCGTTATGACGATTCATGACATGTCATGATCATGTGATTGATTAATTGTCTTGTGTATTTGCATTCATGCACGATTGCATCGCATCGCACACGTTTAGCAGTCACTGCCCAGTCACTGCATTTTTTTTCGTTCGTGCTCCGAGTGTGCGGGTTGGAACCGAAGGCCGTCCTACGCATGCAATGCTGGCGGAGGCCAGCAACCTTTGGGCGACGGAAGCCGAACTCGGTCTTGGAAGCACTGGCTTCTATTGGCTCTCACATACGAAAGATCCAGGCCACGAAGGGTGCGTCTCGTTATGCCACCTCCCGGCCCAGGAACAGGAGTCGTCGTCGTCGTTTTGCTTTCTGCAGTGGACGAATCCGGGTGTAGAAGGACGTGTGGCCGACCTGACTACCGACAGCTTTCTGAAATGCATTGTCCCGGTGGGCAAGAAGCGCGTGCCCTTGAATTTGCAACAGTTGGGCGGTCGCATTATCCTCCCATGGACCAACGCAAAAATTGTGAAAGACAAGCAGTTTACGCATTCGTCAACAAGAAGCAAGAACAATCCCAACAAAATCCCCGCGGAGGTTCAGCGCATTGTGCAAATGTGCCGGGTGGCTGAGAGCAGACAACAAGATCCCCGTGGGACGGACACATTGCTTGCGGGGTCGGACCTTTGCTTCATCTGCTCGTTTGGGGACCAGAGCCCGGATCATGACGTGGATACGTGTGAGGATGCTGAGGAGGGCGATGCGTCCGACGACGATCCGGGTCCATTGACGGCATGCCCCATTTGCCTGCTCAGTAGTCACAATGCGTGTGCCAGGAAGCTCAGAGATTGGATGCATCAACAGGATTGTGGTCTGCCTTGCAAAGCACCCCCGCAGCGATTCCCGACGGTGTTTGGTGGTGGTCACTGTCACTGCTGTTCCCTTGTGCGTCTGGGCGACGAGCAGGAGGAGTGGGTCGCCCATGTCACGTGAGTCATGCATGCATGGTCCATGCATGGTCCAAAGCATGCTCATGCACGGTGCGCCAGTGCACGGACATGACGTCAGGCGTTAGGCTTCCTGGACTTCGCGTGTCACCTCACCTGTCACAGAACCTCATGTCATGTCTCATTTTGCGAATGCCATCAGCATGAGCAACAGGACCCTGCACGGCAAGGATGACATGGACTCCGAAAGCCCGATTGATCAGCAGACCGACTGTGTGACATGTCGACCGGCCTTTATGCATGAAAACAAAAGCGCAATCCCTTCTGTGCGATTGCGTCTCACATCTTCGGCATGTGATGAGCTGTGTGTAGTGCTGCAAACTCATGACTCATGAGACAGACATGACACATGACGCGTCATTACCTCATGAGCATCACAATTCACGATTGAGGATTCATTGACACATTCACCTTCATGACTAAGTCATGATTCATGATTCATGGTTCTGAGACATGCTGACTCATGTTGACGGACTCTATCGTTTCTGCCGCTCACGACTGCATGCGACTCATGGCGTGTTGTTCCTGCTTCTCCGTCTGCGCCGCATCCAGAATCCGCATGCGCAGCATGTGCACATGAGATCTGCCCGTCCCATTGCAGTGTCGGCCGGTGTGTGCCTGCACGACCAAGCCTTGTCGCCAGTCACGAACGACTCAGGCAGACAACGATCTGGATCAGCCAGTGCAGCGGGCCCGGAATCTGTTAGAGTTGTTTCCTGACGGGTAGCTGTAACTGCAGGTTCAATTCCACTGACGTTTTTTTTTTGTGGTCTTCGCGGTTAGCAGCATCCCATGTGTCGTGTGAGATATGAACACACCCTGAACTGTTGCAGCACAGGGTCCTTTGTGAGTACGAGTCCGCGCCTCAGAGTCGCGTTGTGTCGCCTGCTAGTTATGCGTGCCTGGCGCTGCTGCCTTCCCCCACCATCGCACACTCAAGCTGGAGTTGAATTGACTGTGATCGTGATCGATTGTAGAAATCTAAAATCCGTCAAATCCGTAGTTGTTGCGTATTTGCATGAGCAAGCCAAGCGTATGAGTACGAGTCAGAGTCTGAGTCTGAGTACGATGGATTCGTTGTGATGTCCCTTGCCGAGCCTGTGAAACATGTCATGCCGTCATGCTGCTGCATGCACGTCACGCACGTCTCATGTCCAGTGTGTCCATGTCTGCACTCTGCCGAGGTTGGGACCTAGCATCACGACAGCGTCGCGCTGGACTTCCCGATCGTGGCCGCCCGCTCCCGAGTTCGCCCGCATCATTCTGCAAGCGCTTCTTGTTTCGTTTGAGCTCATGCCACCTCACGTCTGCGCTTTGTCTTGAAGTCCGAGAGTGCATGTAACAGCGCATGTACAATGTATGCTGTATACTCCATGCTCGGCCGGATCGCAGTCACAGGGCTCAGGACAACGGACTGCATACACACGTCACGACACACAACGCAACGCTCAGGCCAGGCTGCCACTAGGCTGCTAGGCTAGGCCAGACTAGTAGGCTAGGCTTCCAGTGTGATACGGTGATACAGTGACCAGTGACAGTCACAGTGATACTGTGATACTCATGTGACAGCTTTGACAGCCTGTGACAGTGACATCAGATCTTAGCAACTGGAAATGCACACGCCATTTTTTTTATACTGCACAGTCTGCACAGTGTTGCACAGTGTTGTATGCTGTAGTATACAACTTGTTAAGTCAATAGACTCAATGGACTCCGACCCGACGGACCCGAAAGCCACGGCACCGCCGGCGCCGCCCTTGCCGCCGCCTCCGTTCGGTCCGTTCAACCCTCCGCCGCCGCCAATGCGACCTCGTGGCCAGCAGGTGGTGTTTCAGTATGTGACGGTTCCTGTCTACGTGCCACAACCTGCCGGACCACCCCCGGCCACTGGGCCAGCCAGACCCACCGCGCCACCTGCCAAAGCACCTCCGGCAGCTGCGGCAGCTAGACCCCCCGTGCCAAGGGTGAGAACGCCAACGCCGCCACCCTTTCCGCACCCTCCTCCTCCAGTGACTCCAGTGACAGCTCCAGTACCAGCTCCAGCGCCAGCACGCAGTCGCCCTCGTCCCAGCAGCTCAAGCATGCAGAGTTCGACTACGCGCGCCGCCAACACCACCTGAGGTACATGCAGTCGGGGATGAACCGCCGGTTCGAGGCTTGGTTTCCGAATGTCGCTGCAGTCTCGATGTACATGAACATGAACATGTCTAATCATGCGACCTGAGAGGACGAGCATGCCACTGCTGTTGCGCCGACGACGCCGCCAGGACACCTGCCCAAGGTTCGTGCAGCACACGGATCACATGAGGTACAGTCACGAGTCACTTGTTGAATGCATGGGCATGTGGGTCTGAGCTGCTGGCGCTGGGTTTAGTGTGTGCATGCAGCCCAAGGGCCATGAGCATGATCCCAAGGTTCAGGAGAGACATGATGACATGTGTCATGTGTCGTCATGTGTGCACGCGGCAACCTGAGTCACATGAGCCACGTGAGTCGTTATTATCGGCAGTGTCACTTCCTCCGTGTGCAGGCAGCTGGACACCATGGCAATAGTGGCGGCCAGGCAAGCATGCGTGGACACGGGCAGGACTTCTGCATGTGTCTGTGCATCATACCTGACGTGCTTTGGCATGCATGCTTGCATTCATGTCTCGTCGAAGGCCGCAGGGAAAGCAGCCACTGTTGGCGCCATTCACTTGTTCTGCCTGTCATCATGTCTGCAGTCTTAAACTGTAACTGTAACGATTGTTTTTCAGGCATTTCACAAATTCCTCGTTTCGCAAAGTATCTTGTTTGGAAGTCTAAGACCGGCATCGAAGTTGGAAGGCATCAGAAGTCACTAAACCATGGTGCTGCCGAAGTTGCTGCTGTGTTGGGCAGTTTTGCTGACTTGGTTGGCTATTGTTGTCCATCCACGCTCATCGCCAGCAGGCGGGCCGGTACATGCTCGCACGGGCGCGAGGATTTCGAGGCACGTTGCAGGCTACAACCCTGTGCAGCTCTCACGGAGGGAGGGAGGCCCACTGCGAGACTGCCGAACCACTCCAGGACGTTCCAGCAAGACTGGCTTCGCATTATTCTAGCACAGAGTTTTTCTCCCGCATTCTCTCTTCGCCCAATAGGGGCCTTTGCACATATCACATATCTAGTGGCTGCGTTCGCAAGTCTCTCGCATCAGGCATATGCGAGGTGGGATCCGTGGAGAGCGCGGGCTTTCGGAACGTCTGTAATATTCATGGAGGGATACGCATTCGAGCGACCGGACTCGTGATTTTCGCAGATCGGTGTATGACGATGGCCCAGCTAACAAGGGAGACGTCGAGTAGCGTAGTGCTGTCGCTTCCTGCACACGGACTATACCATAGCAGCTGTTATTTCATTCTATGCTTATGAAGGTTAGGGAAGAAGCGTGGGTGTCGTTTGGTCTGGTTTTGCCGTCTTGGTGGTAGGCCTTGGTAGGCACGTCTCCGGAGCGGGGGGGTTGACTCCCTGGCCCCTCACAGTTAGTCCAGTGATTCGACATAGTGGGCCCCGCGCTTATTGATATTGCAGATGCTTTGACGTCGGAGTGCATTATTTGTGTAAGCTACCAGGCCAGTCTCTACGCCGGCACTTTGTAGCCAGTTCAACAGCCCCAGTGTCCCATATTCACAACAACAACTCAACAACATGCTCTCCAGCCTATGCAGGTGGCTTCGTCTTCACTCGCCCTACAGGGCGCCCCAAGATTTGGCCTCGAGTGACGGGGGATCTTGTGTTGCAGCTCGAGAGAGGTTTGTGCGTGAGTTTGTCAAGTCTAACGCGGTGAACCCGCGAAGACAACCACGTTATCGCGACTAACAAGTGTGCCCAAATACAGAAGTCCCGCCGAGACATTATACTAAAACTGTATCCCGCAGAGCAGCACGGGCGAAGGTTATTGGTCAATCTTTTCATCGCTTAGCACATGTGTTGCTTTGCGGGCTTCTGCCCCAGCAACCAGCGCTTGGAGGGCACCCAACTACTCAGCTGACTGTCGAGTTTGTCGCTTGGTGGTCGGTTCAACCTGTGTTTTGCAGTAGAATTGAAGGGCACCCAGCTACACAGCAGCCTGCGGAGTTCGACGTTTGGCAGTAGCTTCAACCAGCGCTTGAAGGGCACCCAACTACTCAGCTGACTGTAGACTTCCGTCGTTTGGTGGTAGGTTCAACGTGTGTGTTGCAGTAGTATCAACCAGTGCTTGTTTCAGTAGCTCCGCCCAGTGATTGAAATGCACCCAGCTTCACAGCAGTCTGCGGAGTTCGACGTTTGGCCGTAGCTTCAACCTGCGCTTGGAGGGCACCCAACTACTCAGCTGACTGTCGAGTTTGTCGTTTGGTGGTAGGTTCTTCCTGTGGTTTGCAGTAGAATCAACCAGAGCTTGTTGCAGATGATCCTCCCAGAGTTTGAAGTGCACCCAGCTACACAGCAGCCTGCGGAGTTTGACGTTTGGCAGTAACTTCATCCAGCGCCTGGAGGGCACCCAACTACTCAGCTGACTGTCGAGTTTGTCGCTTGGTGGTAGGTTCTACCTGCGTTTTGCAGTAGAATCAGCTTGTTGCAGTAGCTCCACCCAGAGTTTGAAGTGCACCCAGCTACACAGCAGCCTGCGGAGTTTGACGTTTGGCCGTAGCTTCATCCAGCTTGGAGGGCACCCAACTACTCTGCTGACTGTCGAGTTTGTTGTTTGGTGGTAGGTCCGACGTGTGTTTGCAGTAGTATCTACCTGAGCTTGTTGCAGTTGCTCCACCCAGAGATTGAAGTGCACCCAGCTACACAGCAGCCTGCGGAGTTCGACGTTTGGCAGTAGCTTCAACCAGCGCTTGGAGGGCGCCCAACTACTCAGCTGACTGTCGAGTTTGTCGTTTGGTGGTAGTTTCAACGTGTGTGTTGCAGTAGAATCAACCAGAGCTTGTTTCAGTCGCTCCACCCAGAAATTGCAGTGAACCCACCTACATAGCAGCCTGCGGAGTTCGACGTTTGGCCGTAGCTACAACCTGCGCTTGGAGGGCACCCAACTACTCAGCTGACTGTCGAGTTTGTCGTTTGGTGGTAGGTTCTTGGTGTGGGGTTGTAATTCGGCGGTAGGTCCAATCTGCTCACAAAGTGCACCCAAGCGGAGACTGGCGTTTGGAAGTGGCTTCAGCTTCTTTCCGAAGCTTCAACCATAGCTTGGAGGGCACCCTCCGACCCAGCTGCCTGCAGTGTTTGATGTTTGGCAGCAGCGTCAAACAGAGCTTGGAGCTGTAGCTCTAACCAGAGTTCGGAGGGCACCCAGCGGAGTTCGACGTTTGCAGTAGCTTCAACCAGTGCTTGGAGGGAAAGGGTAGACTTTGGCAGTTGTTCCTTTACCAGTGATCGGATTACGGTAGACGGCTGGCTGTTTGTTCAACCAGAGCTCGGAGGGCAACCAAACGCCCATTGGCCGCGAAGTCTGACGTTGTGGAACATTGGAAGTCTGCTGGAGCAGCATAAAAGGACTCGTCCCAGGGGTTGTTGAAGTGTGACATGGCTGCAGTAGCTAATTTTCCCCCACTTGAACTCTGTGATGGAGGGGGGCAATGACGTTTTCGGAGCCCCTCTGCGAAGTCGAGAGGGACGTGGGCGGCAGGCTGCACCGTATGTGCTAGTCGACACTCACTCACTCACTCACTCACTCACTTTTTCAGGCATTCGGGCATTCAGTTGTATTCTGCTTGCGGCTGGTTCGTCTGACAGTAGGACGTACCATCGATTGAAGCATGCCGTGCTTGCATGGCATCACCACTGCATTGGTTGAGCTGACCCCATGTTGTCGCTGTGTTGTTGGTGCAGACAGCTGGCTGCTCATGTGCGTATAGGAGCAAGTCGGAGCGAGTGCCTGCATGTTTCTTCGTTTCCATAGGTTCTTATGCCGAGGCCGTAGGACATTGTCTGTCTGTCTGGGTTCATTCCATGTTGTGTGAGGAGCGGCGACTCCATGCCGGGGCACGGGTGCCAATAAACACACCTTCCGATTCGTGGTCCGACGATCATGAACTCCCACCACACCGGCGCACCATACCCCCCGCTCACGGTCGGGATCCCCCACGGAGCAGCACGTCTCGGAAACCTGATCGTCGTCGGCGTCGCAAGAGCAGCAAAGCGTCGTCGTCTCGGAAAGGGTCTAAGCGTAGACACAAAAAGAAGTCTAACCGCCACCGTCGTCGTCGCAGCAGCAGTGATAGCAGTAGCAGCAGCAGCAGCAGCAGCAGCAGCAGTCGCAAGACGCGCAAGCGGCGGAGGCCGGCGTCCAAGACGGAGGAGAACCAGCAGACCAGGACGACCGAGCCAGTGGCAGCAAAGGCCAAACCTGCAGCCAAGCCAGCAAGGACGAAACCGTCAGCCAAACCAGCAGCAGCAAAGAGGAAGTCTTCAGCCAAACCAGCAGCAGCAAAGAGGAAGTCTTCAGCCAAACCAGCAACAGCAAAGAGGAAGTCTGCAGCAAAACCAGCAAAGCCGAAATCCACCACCAAGCAAGCGTCCCAAGAGAAAGCCGGGGCCAAACCCGGCAAGTCGAGGCGCACGAAGGGAGCGGCCAAAGCCAAGGCCGGCGGCAGCAACAGCTCAAGCAATGGGACTGAGACGTCCCTGGTCCCCTCCAGTACAATCCTTCGAGAACTGGAAGCACTCACTTCGCCAAGTTCGGAAAAGGCGGGCGGGGCGGGGCCGGGGGGGGGGGGGGTGGGGCTGGGTTGTGCAGACTGCACAGACATGACCTTTTGTTTATTTTTTCATTGTTCTTGGTCTTCTGCATTGAAACGAGTTGAGCATCCGTGCATGGTTCGCATGTATTACCTGAGTGTGTTCCGTAGGCGAGTCGTGTCGTCTCACATTGGTGACAGGAGTCGACTACGCCCGAGGGGGTCGCCGAGCCCTCTGCCACGGCTGCTGTGGCGAAGGCCTTCCAGGGCCCTCCGTCCGTCCAGACATGGAATCAATAGATACAAGCCTGCCTCGGATTGCCTGGTGATAATTTTTCAGACAGTGTCATCGAGTCATTGAGTCATTGTCTATTCTGCAGTTCGCGCCGTGCAATAGTGGATTCATTCTTGGCAGGATCCTGCTGTCGCAAAAGCCAGAGAGCCTGCTCCTGCGAAGGCATGCCGAGACAGTTCCATTGTAGATTTGGGTTATCTTCACTAGCTCAATGTATCACAGCGGCGATGTGGTTTCGAAGGCGTCGACCACGCCGCCCACCCCCAAGTCCGTACCGAAGGCGCGTCCTAATTCCGATTGTGTCGAGTCTGCGTACCGCGTGACTGCATCATTGAAGCAGTAATTGGTTCTGGGTCCTGGTTCCTTGCATGAGCATCAGAAGCTGAGGTGTCAGTGTGCTGTCGGTTACAGTTGTCCACTGTGTGCACATTCAGCCAGTCAGTGTACTGATCCTCGACACCCTGTGGCAGGACAGCACCGGGACAGGACGGACAAGGGTGGCTGCAGAGGCTCCTCCGACTTCGACTCCTCCGCCGGCACCGGCGAAGGCTAGCCAATCACAGTATCAGTGAGGAGGAGCCCTTGATTGGAAAGGTTGCGTTAGACTGTGATTGTGAGGCGAAGACGCCAGCGACCATGCCGCCCAAGCCCAAGGCCCTGTGAAGTGCGTGCGTCATGATCCAGAGTGTGTACGGACGGACTGTATCAAACTACCCGTTCATTGCGGGAGACTTGCGTTGTAGTGAGTGTCAGTACGTAGTCTGTCTGCCTACACTGCCGTATCTGACCACGTGATGTGCAGCGTCGCCATGCCGAGTGCCTGAGTTAATATGTCCAATGCTCGAGTTCATTCCAGCAGTTCTCTGTTAGAGAGTTGCTGATTTGTCTGCAAGCAGGTCAGGCAAGCTGAGCGGGCACCGGGCACCTCCTCGGCGGCAGGGACCGCAAAGGCAGGTTCGTCTAGCACAAAAGCAAACTCCGGGCGTGTCTGCGTGTTGGTTTTTGTTCCTGCATTAGTGTCCAGCCGAGCCTGACCAATGCCTGCATGCCTGCAGGCCGGCGAAGCAGCTGCGGCGACTTCATCTACATCATCGAAGACGGCCGGCGCTCCCCCCACCACGGACACGGCGAAGGCAAGGGCGCCGGTCGCCCTGCTGTGTCACATTCGTCTGGATTGTAACGTTGGCTGCAGGACCTTTGTGTATATGCTAAACACTACATACATACCATGTATCATGTACATGTACCCAACGCGAGGCTGTGCCACCAAAGGCAGCTACTGTGGACAAGCGGAAACCGGCGGAGCCAGCAGACGGACCTTCCAAGGCCAACTGTCGATAGTATGCATCCACACGTAGTCATAGTCAAGTCACTGAAGCTTCACAAGCTCCGTTGTGAATGTTGTGTTATTCCAGCCTCGACAGGACAAGCGCCGGCGTGCGGGCTGACACCCACCACGGACCAGAACATCAGACGGATCTCTCAAGGCCAACTGTCGATAGCATGCATCCACACGCAGTCATGGTCAAGTCATTGAAGCTTCACAAGCTCCGTTGTGACCGTTGTGTTATTCCAGCCTCGACAGGACAAGCGCCGGCGTGCGAGCTGACACCCACCACGGGCCACAGTGGGTGCTGGCTAGGAAAAAAAGAGTGACTGATCCAATGGCGAGTGCTTGATCATGCTGCATGCTTTGGAAGAGACACAACCATCCACGGGTCCATGGAATTATGTTTGCTTCGCACCCAGGCCTGTCGTCGCAGACGATGTTCCTCGGGGCCGGGCACCAAGTCGTGACGCCTTAAACCACGTGCTGAAAACCGACACTAGTGTGCGTCCTTCCTGTGTGTCATCTCATTTTCGCAGGCCAGCCGAGGGAATGCACGTTTGAATCGGCATGCTCAGTTGCCTAGTTGACTGCATGTATTTGCTACATGACACCATGACTCATGACCATGTCTGATCATGTTGGCTTGCATGTGCAATTGCGGCGCACGGGAAGGGTGTTTGTCCGGAATATCCGCGTTCCTAAACATTTCGGCATCTGACAAGCCTCACGACTGCGGAGGCCAACTATCAAAGGCCCCTTCAACAGACGAGTGACGAGGACACAGTCGGCCTCGAGCTCAGAACGTGCTGAATTCATTGGGTTCGAGGGCTCGAGGTGAGGTTATGGCTTCTTTATTGCCATCTGCAATAACCGCTGTGCTCTCAGCAGCGTGTCGGTCTTTTGTTGTCGGAGTTCCCGGCCTCATCAGGACCCAAGTCCCGAAACCCGAAACCCTTTGTCCTCACTAGCCAGGTCCTGAGATCGACCCACTCTTCTCAGGACAGTTCCTGAGACCCGCCCTTCTCATCACCCAGGTCCTGAAAGAGCACCCACCTCCTCAGGGCCCGCGTCCTGAGATCCCCTTTCTCAGGACCCAGGTCCTGAGACCCGCCCTCCTCCGGACCCAGGTCCTGAGAACCCTTCCCTCGGGGACCTGCCTGTCTCAGGACCCGGTTCCGGAGAGCTGGCCTTCTCAGCACACAGGTCCTGAGACCCGCCACCCTCCTCACTGTCCCGAGAAGCCGCCCCTCTCAGGAGGCGGGTCCGGAGAGCTGGCCTTCTCAGGACCCATGTTTTGAGACCCGCCCTCCTCCAAACCCTCCTGAGAACCCTTCTCTCGGATACCCGCCCCTCTCAGGACCCGGGTCCGGAGAGCTGGTTCTCAGGACCCAGGTCTTCAAACCCGCCCTCCTCCGGACCCAGGTCCTGAGAACCTTTTCTCAGGACCTGGCCTTCTCAGGACGCAGGTCCTGAAACCCGCCGTACCCGCCCCTCTGGGCCTTCTCAGGGCCCAAGTCCTGAGACCCGCCCTCCTCCGGACCCAGGTCCTGCGCCCCTCTCAGGACCGGGTCCGGAGAGCTGGCCTTCTCAGGACCCAGGTCTTGAGACCCGCTCCTCCTCAGGACGCAGGTCCTGAGATCCGCCCTCTCCGGGAGTCCCACCCTGGTCCTGAGAAGGCTTGTCCCGCCCCTCTCAAAACCGGGTCCGGACCTGGGCTTGTCAGGAACCAGGTGCTGAGACCCGCCCTCCTCCGGCTTCCCTCGGGGACCCGCCCCTCTCGGCCTTCTCAGGACCCAGGTCCTCAAACCCGCCCTCCTCCGCCCCTCTCAGGACCCGGGTCCGGAGAGCTGGCCTTCTGGGGACCCACGTCCTGAGTCCCGCCCTCTCCAAACCCAGGTTCTGAGAACCCTTCTCTCAGGTACCCGCCCCTGTCAGGATCCGGGACCCAGGACCCAGGTCCTAACAACCCTTCTCTTGGGGACCCGCCCCTTTCAGGACCCGGGTCCGGAGACCTGGCTGAGATCCGCAGGTCCTGAGAACCCTTCTCGGGGACCCGCCCCTCTCAGGACCCGGGTCCGGCAGGTCCTGAGACCCGCCCTCCTCCGGACCCAGGTCCTGAGAACCCTTCTCTCAAGTACCCGCCCGGGTCCGCAGACCTGGCCTTCTAGGTCCTGAGTCCCCCTCTCAGGACCCAAGTCCGGAGAGCTGCCCTTTTCAGGACCCAGGTCCTGAGACCCGCGCCCCTCCGGGCAGGTGTGAAAAGAACAGGAGGTGTGAAGGCCACGGAGGTAGCAGTCCTGCTCTGCAGCCTAGGAGCAGCATATGAGCCTCTGGCTGTGTTCCTGTCTGAATCCTTCCGGCACTCCTCTAAGTGCAGTACAGTGAAAACAGTGTCTTACTTCACGTCATTTCATGCTCCCTGGTCCCTGCGTCCCCCTGTACGATTCTACATGTCATAACAACACCTGCCGAGCGAGGACCATCAACAGCGGTCCACCAGCGATGGTGGGGTTCGGGGCTCGGCGTGTCAGCTACGCCTGCGTTGCAATTGGCCTTGATCTCAAAAGATGCTGCATTTCCGGGGTTCGAGGCCTTGAATCACTTCCTGGGTTGGATGCCTTGCAGTTAGAGTTTCTTTGTCGCCAGCTTCCCGCAGATATCTCGGCTTATCATCGGCTTATCCTGGAGTCCTTGATATGTTTCCCAAGACCTGTCTTCCAAACATGTCGCAGAACTCCCCGCCTGCAAGCGATCGTTCTATGGCCACATCATCCACTCCGCGGATTGGCCAGAAACAAGGGTCGGTCATCGATATCACTACACCGGAGAGGAATCCGCCTATGGCCACATCAGACACTCCGCGGATTGGCCAGAAACAAGGGTCGGTCATCGATATCACTACACTTACACCGGACAGGAAGCCGCCTATGGCCACATCAGACACTCCGCGGATTGGCCAGAAACGCGGGTCGATCATCATTACACCTGAGACGAAGCTGCCTCCAAGCACACCGCCCCCGGTGAAGAGACTGCGGCGTGAAATGCTCCTAGGCGAATCTCTACTGAATGCTTCTTTTCGGTTCTACATCTAGTTCGCAACAGCGAAACGTAACTAGCTGTGCGCTTCGGTTCTTGTAGGGTTATCAATTTTTTCTCACATCGTGTGATCCCAGGCAGACCTTGTTGGAATCGCCGGTTACTCCCTTGCACAAGCGCCTGGAATGATTAGATTCCAACCCATGATGAGTCGCACAGACGGAGAGCAGCGAAAGTGAGAAGCCGTGCTAGCAGAGTTTTGAGATTACCCGAGATCGCTGGGCTGGAAAACAGCATCGTCCCAGAGGCTTTTTTTGCAGGCAAGGGTGCGTTAGTCGCTAGTCATTAGTGTTTGCGTGCTGTCGTAGCCCATCAAAGAACCTACTTGACCGACTTCTCGACGTCTCACATGCCGTAAGTAGTAGATCAAAAATTCTGACACCCCGAAACCCCGAACCCTGCGCGTGCGGTTCCACTCGCGGTTGCTATTTGCTTGCTCATTCTCCCTGCTCTGGTGTGTGAAAGCTATCCTACCTCAACTGCTCCAAGGTAATCTCGACCATGGCGCGTGGAGAAGTGATCACAAGCTCAGAGCGAAACGAGACGCTTTCGAGAGTTATTTGGAATCGCAATCTGCTGAGTACTTCGAGTCCTTCGCCGATCGCGCCTGTTTGCAGTGACCGCTGTGCGTTCAGCAGTGTGCCGGTCTTCTGTGCCGTGTTCGGCTCGAGTCTGCTTGTGCAAACATTTGTCCATGGCTTCGGTGAGTCTGCTTGCACCAACATCTGGCCATATCACTTGTCACCGTATGAATCCCATGGGCCCATGCGCCATTAACGAGCAGTCACGAGACCGAATCCGATCTACACAACATGATACAAACTAAGACAGTTAGCCGCACAGAGTCCAGAGGCTACGCCACCATGGTCCCTGTCTCGTCGGTCGTCCAGCTGATTGTGGAATTTACATTCCAGAGTTGGGTTCATGTGGACTGCTTGCTTTTTCATCATCTCTGGTATGATGATTCCACAGACGACTCCGGTGCCGACTTGAGCGAAGAGCAACACATCGCTGCTGGGCGTCAGAAAATCGCAGACCTGGTGCGCATGATCCACATGACGGAGCTACGCATGGTGCGTATTCCTGGCTCTAGGGCCGATCTCCTCATAGAGTTCTGCGCCTGTGATGTGCGACAAATTGTCATCATTGCAGCATGTTCCAAGTTCTGGCTGGAACAGCTTCGGGTAAGTCTGCAGCAGCACCGTGGCAGTGCATATGGCATGTGGTGGATGACTAGTGCTTACCCACGTGCTCCCGCGATTTCATGTTTGCAGAGCCTCGAGATTCCCATTGGGGCAGCTGCTGTAGAACTGAGATTCTTCCGAGTCAAGCCTGTTTCCCCGTACTGAAGGCATCACCCGGCGCGCAACGGGCGCCAAAAACTCCGAGCTCCGATTTGCGCCTAGAGGTCAAGCCTTCACTTGTGAGCCCTTGCTTCTTGCTGCAGCCATTTCGAGTCTCGGGCACGGTGGGCTTCCCCTTTAGAGGTCTCAGTGCATTGGTGCGGGCCCAGGTCCTCCTCTCTCGATTCCAGTGCGCCTTGTTTGTTTTGCCAGGCGATGTCGCTGAAGGAGACCTGGCTCCGTGACTTCGGCCGGCAGGAGCGGCAGCAGATGCTCGAAGAGTGCAGCTCACTTGAGTTGCACGAGCTCCTCGGCCAGATCAACACGTTGCTCCTGTCCAGGCCGTTTCCTCAAGGGGCTGTGCTCAGCTGTTTCCTTTGTGACCTGGCAGGCTGCGAATGGAGGAGATTCGGCGAGAGGAGGAGGAGCCGGGACCTTGGTCGGGAGTCTCCCCCGAGAAAACCCTTGACACTTTTCGACTGCGAGGCAGCGACGTGAGAATCGGCGACAGCTGCCACCGTCAAAGAGGCGCCGACAGTGAGCCGGAGGGGGGGGGCACGGGCAAAACAATTTGAGGTCCGAGCTCCGAGCTGCGAGTGCTTCTCCGAACCTTGTGTTGCAGCCCAGCCTTTTGTGACCGCAGCCATTTTCAGTTTTGCTGGCCGGGAGGGGCGGGCGGGCACGTCGCGAGCTGAAGAGGCCGGGCTCGCACCGTGCCGTCCTGTGTCCTTCTTTTTGATCGCCCTGGGCAGGTTATGGCAAAGCGGACCGCAGAGTTCGAGGAGGTCACGGCCAAGAAGGCTCGTGTGGCCAGCTCCGGGGCTTCCTGTCTGGACTGTCGTTAGGGCCTGTACCTGTACTTTATAAGAGGGACTTTAAACGTTGGAACAGCGGAAGTCCACGCCCCCTAGCACCCCTAGCCTTGGACCTTATGCGTCCTGCACTGCATCCCTTCCATTGACTCAGGTCAACGACCCGCGATGTGTGCCGTCCGTGTCGCTTGAGGCCGGACAATCGTGGCAGGGGTTGCAGTTGCATGATATCGCAGCGACTCTACACATACTGCACGGATGATATCTTGTCTGCAGGGACACGAACCAGCCGTAGCAGTTTTGTGTCACTGTTATACCATTTACCATGGACCATGGACCATGTTCTGTTCTGCAGCTCCGCTTACGGGTTTGCATCAGGCCCACTTCGACCTGCTCCTCAGTTCGTGTTGGGCTCAGCGGGTCAGCGGGCTCAGTTGCTGCTTCGTCAAGAGTTCTGTACCATGCTGAGCCATGCCTTGCATGCTGTCATGCTGTCATGCTGATACTCAAGTCGAACGGTCCAACGGTGACTCTCAGTGGTTATCGCATGGACTCGCATAGACTCACTTACTGACTGCAATGCATGTTCATGACACACAAGTCTACGGGCTACTGGGCTACTGACTTTTCACACAAGGGTCACCAGGGTCCAGGGTTCCGTAGACAGTCCAGTCATTCAGATCACATAAACGATATACACGACCTATGCATCACCGTTGTCGCCAGAGTGTTCGCATACGTCGCAAAATTGTAACACTCGCTATCCACGGAACCACGGTCCACCAATGTGGACCAATGCACCAAATCACTAATGTCATTCAAAAGTCGGACTCCTGTGCTTGTGATATTCTTTGCAGCTGTGCCATGGCGGACCGGCAGAGAGGGCTGATCCTGCAGAGGAAGCATGCCTTCAAGTTTTTTGAAGCCAGTGCACCCAAGACCCTGGAGCTGCGGAATCACAACTTGCGGTGTGTGGCGCCACATGAGCACTTTTGGATTGTGGAGTGCGGGCACGGTCGCAACGGAAAAGGGAATCTCGTTTACAAAGTATTGGGACGTGTGACCTTTTTGGAGAATGTTTCCTTGACTGCCGCGACGGTTGCCAAAATGTACAACCATCACCTGTGCAATGATCAGGATTTCAAAGAACTGCAGTCCAAATGGAAGAAGCCCAACAATATCATTGGATGGAGAGTGACAGATGCTCAAGTGTTCCGCCCAAGTCGATGGCTACGGCCCAGTAGCAATGAGGGTTGGCTGCACTTTAGATTCGAGGATCTTTACATTGATTTCGAGATGTCAGATTGTGATCGTGGCGACGCTACAGTCCTGTCGCAGTTGCATCCTGTTCTTCCGGAGCGTGTGCAGCCTGCCATGTCCACATTGTTCCAGAACTGTGCACGTCGCCCAGTCCCGCCCATAGAGTCCGTAGAGGCCGCAGAGGTTGCGGAGCCCCCCTGCGTTACCTCAGTTGCCGGTGCCCTTGCCACGGATCAGGAGCAAACTCCGTTGCAGACACAGCCCTGCGCCAGTTCCACGTCATTGGGACCATCATTGGAATCCTCGACGGCGCCCGATAACATCAGGACCAGCGGTATCATCGATGTCACCAATAATATCACCGAGCCCGAGCCCTGTACCAGTGCCACCTCAATGAGATCGTCATTGGAGTCCTCGGCAATGCCGGCAGTGCCCCATAGCACCCGGACCAGTGTCATCGACGTGAACGACATCCTCGAGCCGAGGGCATCCAGGGAGTCCATGGAACCCAGGGGCGCATACTCACCAGTGCCCGAGGCAACGGCTGAGAGAATTTCTGAAATGATTGACGAGATAGACGACGCGCTGCATGTTAAATGTCGATGTGAGACGGATGCACAGGAGGCCACGACGACGAGGACTCCTGAGGCTGAGGCCGGTGCATCCACGGCTTCCTGCTCCTTGAAAACAACACGCGTGGACGAGGCGCCATGCGAGGCCTGCGATGGCGCGACCAAGCCTCGCGATTCGCCAGACCACGAAGGTGAGGCGCCTGCAGAGTTGGATCCAGAAACGGAGAGGTTCTACATAACCGAGCTGGAAGCTGAGCTATTTGAAGGGAACCCGAACGTTGCTGCGACTGGAGCAGAGAATACTACTGCATCCGCAACGGCTGCACCGGCCCAAACCGAGACACCGAACGCTTCCTCGACGAGCGATGGAGCGGGACGGCACTCGAGATCCTCTACAGGAGCAGATGATACTACTGCATCCGCAACGGCTGCACCGGCCCAAACCGAGACACCGAGCGCTTCCTCAACGAACGATGGAGCGGGACGGCACTCGAGACCCTCTACAGTACAGACACGACATCAACGCCTGACGTGTGGAAGACCATCCGCGATGTCCGCTATGGCATACAACGCAAAGCCGGCCGAGCTCTCCGGTGAGGTTGTGGCTGCTGTGGCTGTGGATTTTGTAGGCATGTCCGGACCGTCGTCAAAGGATAAAACGAGTGCTCTGCGACCAGTCGTTCATTGTCGTTGTTCGATATTGGTCGCGGCTGCCGGTTGCCTAATACATTGTTGTATACGGCATGAGTCCGGCATGAGTCACGGTATGAGCTGGCTTGCAAGCTTGACTTTTTCGTTCGCCGCTTCAGCTCTGTGTTCCGGGGCGATGCGGTGCCGCTGCCGGTGCTGCTCACTGCTCCATCATAATCCATGGTCCGTCCATGTAGGGTCCCTTTCCCTGTCCCTTCGTGAACAAACACAGGGCGAGCAATGTTATGTCACATGTCAGCATGTCAGCCATGTTTGGGCCATGCAATGCAATGCAACATGTAACATGCATACATGCATGCCGTCTTTATTCTTGTATGCCGCTGCATGTGTGCTGTGTATTAGGACAGGCAGAGCAAGCCGTCAAGCCATGACTCGGTTCCTTGTGATTCTGGCACGCTTCGACACCGATATTCTACACCCCCGTAATTTCGCAATACCATTCCGTCGCTTCAAGAAGGCACGTGCTTTTGCTCGTGCATTAGTGGCCACGTTCGCTCGCCACCTGGGCTACACTCGGTGGACGGTGGCCGTATATGCAGCGGATTCAGACGAGTGGCCTGGTCCCGAAAGCGAGCCATTGCTTCTGTACCGTGGAGGTCCTCGATGACGCAGAGGCAATGAACACCGAGCTGAGTGAGTGCAGCTGGAGAAACAAGCTTCCATCGTGTGCCACCGTGTGCCGGACTAAAAATTTGCTTGCATTCATCTGCGATCAGGCCTGCTGCAGGGATACAACATCAGCAGCGTCAGTTCATCCTCAGTATGTGTGTGTTCATTGGGCCCAGGTCGGCGACTGCTGGGCTTTGGAAGGTCTCAGCTCTGACGTTGCCCTCTCAGCCTCTCAGCAATCGGACGCTACCAGGGGGCGACTGAGTGCAGAGATTCGGCTTTTGTTTTTTGTCCGGGTCCGCCTGTGCACTGTGCATTATTTGCCTGAAGGAATAGGTGGTGCTGCAGGGATACAATGATACAGGCACAGGCACAGGGATACAGCATCAGTTCAGCATCAGTATGTGTATGTTCAGTCGGCCCAGGTCAGCGACCGCTGGACTTGGGAATGCCTGACGCCTGACGCCGCACGCCCCCCTCTCAGCCTCTCAGCCTCTCAGCCATGGGGCGTTGCCGAGGGGCGTTTGAGAATAATAGTAAAGTACTGAATACTGACTCCAATACTGGCTGACTGGGCTGTACTGTATGCCTGCATGCGATAATCATGTCCGATTCCTGTGAGGGCCGAGCTAGGCTCAGCTATCATTCATTGATTCGGCGGTTCGGTTGTGTGGCTCCTGTGCGCTTCTGCTGAACCCTGTCCAGTGCTTGTCCAGGCCACGTACATCGCACACGCCCGGGGGCAGAACGGCACTGGTACCTGCCTCAGCTGACAGGGCTCAGCGCATGAAAGGACGTCCGACATGACATCATGACATGACCTGACACGGGGCACGACATGACATGCCTGAGCGTCGCACGCTGTGCCGAAACCACGAGGAGTAACCATATGGACATGTGCATGATGTGCCCATTGCATGCGAGCATCAGCACGCCCGCCCACGGACAGGCATGTGGCATGTGCCATGCTAGGTGGCATGTGTGTGGCATTTGCCGGCATATGCACAGTTGCAGCTCCGGATGTTTGCATGCATGCAACTCAAGACTCCGCTCATCCCGGCACATTTGACCCTTTCTCTGCTTCAGCGACTCCGCTATGGACGGCCAGTCCGATTCGTCAAGTTCGCATTCGTCGGCTGACACCTATCCTGGCCCCGTGGCGGTGCTGCAGATCACGGCGTGGATCACCGACCACTACCTCCACTTCAAGGCCGTGTCCATGGGAGGCAACCTTGTGGGTGTCGTGCAGCACCCCAAGAGTGCCGGCCTCACGATGACACGGTTGCGGAGGAAGTTCCAGCACCTGATCATCGAGAGGAGGCTCAGAGACGTCTCACGGAACATCCGTCTGGTCGGAAAGGGTGGGCATGTCCTTGAAGGAAATATCGTCCTCTGGACTGACCCGGAGTTCAAGGAGACTCTCTGTAGAGAGGTAGTGGCCAAGCGGCGCAAGATTTCATGCAAGCTTGATCCACGAGTGTTTTTGCTGGCCCAGTTCCTAGAGGCCGATGACTCCTGAGGAGAAAAAAACAATGGGATTCGGATTCGGCCGTGTGTGTTCCCTGGATGTATTGGCGGATTCAGTGTTTGCATGCTTCATGCCACGCCATGACATCATCACGACGTGACTGTGCATTGACATGCATATGCATACCGACATGACATGTCATGACACGAGTTGGCCCAACTGCACACCCTGAGCCTCATCACCTGGCGTTCTGCAGTTGCTGGCTGTAAGCTTGATCATCGAATCATCAATCCTCTCCGCCTCATTCCTCTCTGTCTCGCGTCGTCATGTCGTCGAGCGCTGCCGGTTCCCTGTCGACTGCGTCGGTGCCCCCTGAGACGGGGCTTCTGACCAACAAGACACCAGGCACACAGCTGGACTTCGACCTGTACGAGCCCAACCATACAATCGAGGCACTCTTTGGCAACGCATTGACCGGCGCAGCATTGCTAGAGTCCATCCCGTCCTGGTATGTCGACTCCGAACAGGACGTGCCGTGGTACAGTGACGGCGACATGCGCAACGTGGTTCGGTCCCCCCTTTCAAGGCCCCTTCAGGAGGTGACGGTGGCCCGGTATATAGACCGCATACGCGACGAGGGCCTGTCGCAGATCGTCGCAGGACGGGCCGGGTCATGGCGCCGCACATACCCACATGCTACATGCCACATGCCGCATGCCATGTGTCCGAGACATGCCCGCTCGTCGCACATGCACATGCCCGTCAACTGCCGCTTCGTCAAACACATGGCTTCTATTGGTTACTCAGACTCATGCACCACAATGCATCACTGAAACATGCATGGCCCATGGTTGCATGCATCCGGTGCCATCTTGTGCGAATCTTGTGCTGGTGCTCGTCACATATCCGTCACATGCCCCATCGTCACACACATGGCTTCAATAGGTCACTTAGACTCATGAAAGGATGCATCATTGAAACATGCATTATCCATGGCAGCATGCATCCGGTGCCATCTTGTGCAAATCTTGTGCTGGTGATCGGTTGAGTCAAGGCCTAGGAGTTCACGTGTCAGTGCCCGAGTCACATGAGTGCATGCTGCAGTGTGCAACGCACGAGTCCATGGGACATGGGGCCATGGCCATGAGTCATGAGTGAGTGTTACAGTGTTACATTGTTACGGTGTGGTGCTTTTGGTTCCGTGTGATCCATCCAGGTGTGCGGCGGCATGTGTGTAGTAAGTGCTGACAGTGCTGGCTGACGTCAGGAGAAGCCATTTTCAAATGGCAAACAGCGGATCGCAGGTACCCCCTCCACGCGGGCGGCTTCAACCACCGCGCCGAGGCACTCTATCGTGCCTCGGAGGAGTCCCCCAACAACGCGAATGTGAAGGACGCCGTGGCCCGTGGCCTTCGGAAAGTCAAAATCCTTCATTGGCACACACCGGACGGCATCTTCACCAAGGTTGTGTCCCTCCTGAATCAATTCCACCAGGGGTCGGGCCTTACCCACTGGGACGTATTGCAAGAAGCCCTCAAACTTGAGGCGGCCTGGAAGGCAGAGTGTACTGTGTCGCGCCTGAACACGTACAACCCCCGCTACCAAGCTGCTTATGAGGCATTTGTGCTGCGCAAGTCGGCAAGCTCCGAGTACAACGGCTGTTTCAAGTCCAAGCTCAGCTACTACAACGCAATATCGCTCGCTCACAGTTTCCATTCCATGGAGCTGTATGACGAATTCCAATCTTGGTGTCATGCCAATGTTGACTACCTAGACAACAAGTACGGTGCCCACACCTGCATTTCGCAGATGCATGCGTTGACGACAATGCTCCTCGGCGCTCAGCGCAAGTACGTCGACAAGTCCTTGCTGAGGGTGATCCTCCTGGAAGCGCTCAAGTGTTGTGTTGGGTACTCAGAGTACTCAGGTAATTCAGGATATAATGTGTCATGACTGTGTCATGTGTCATTTTGTCAAGCCGCTGCACTGCCGCTGTGCTGCCATGCCCTCATGGGCCACATGGGCCCTCATGTTAGGCATGTGGAATCTGAGTCAGTCATGTCCGAATGTCCAGTTCATTCTGTCCGCCATTCTGCCGTGATTCCGTGACGTAACTCATGACTCACGTCACTCATGTCAATGCCTGACTGGTCTGATTAATGATTCCACTGGACTGATTCCTAAGTCACGTCTGCCACGCCATAATTGTCGAGCCCCTGTACTGCTGATATGCTGCCATGGACCCCATGGACTTCACGGACTATGCTCATGCTCTCACGTCATGCATGTGGAATCGGTGGTGATGAAGTGGTGGTGGATCCTCACGCCCATCATGTCCGCCAGTTTGCCTTGATTTCACGACTCCACGACTCCATGACGTGACTCATGACTGACTCACGTCACTCATGTCAATGCCTGACTAGTCTGATTAATGATTCCACTGGACCGATTCCTGAGTCACGTCTGCCACGTCATAGTTGTCTAGCCCCTGCACTGCTGATATGCTGCCATGTACTATGCTCACGCTCTCAAGTCGTGCATGTATTATTAGGCCCCTGCCCCTCACTCACGTCCATCATGTCCACCACTTTGCCTTGATTATTCCGAATACCTGATTCCACAACTCCACGACTACGTGACGTGACTCACGACTCACGCCACTCGTGTCAACGTCTGATTCCAGGCCGTGTTTCATGTCATGGACTCATGTCTTACCATGTGACAATTCGACACGTCTGCCACGACATGATTGTCGAACGACTCACCTGGTGCTTCATATCAGGTGCCAGCACGTGGGGACAGGAAAAGCGAGGGCCGTGGCAGCATGAGTTTCATGTTCAGCAAGGGGGGCGCTGAAACAACAAAGCTCATGAACGTCGTCAACCTACCGATGCAGAACAGCACAGTCGTCCGCAAGATGACGCAAGCATCGGCCTCGAAGCCTGTCCTGAACACGGACGACGGCAGAGGTACGAAGTCCTCTGATGTGCCGTTGCTGGTCAGGCACGCCCTGTCCACCGTCGACGGACTCAACATTCGACTGAAGGACAAGGAGAAGGAGAAGTTGGGCGTGGCGGTCGGCGATGTTCCCCAGACCGAGCATCTCGAGACGGGGCCAGGCAATGACAGTGCTGATGCGTCGAGGGGCGATGACAAACAGGGGGTCACAGGCACAGGTGCCGACACAGTCGAGCCGCCCACGAAAAAGGCTCGAAAGCAGGAGAAGAAGAATCTCTTCAAAGGATATGACGAGGAGAAGGCAACGTATCAGACAGTCGTGCACGCGCAATCGAGATTGTTGTCTACAGGAATCGCCAGCGGCAGCACCGCCATCACCGGCAACAAGACGGAGTCCAGACCAATCACGGCTCTGGATGATTGCCTGGCTGCATGCAAGTTCATCCTGCAGAAGCTGGTGTCCAAGGGCTCGGTGACTTCTGCAGAGGAGCCGGGCGTCCTCGCCTCCTTCTCCTTTTGCATAGGCCTCTTCTTCGAGTTTGCTTGGACGGGCAAGGTCTCCGTGAACGGCAAGCACTTCCGGCAGTATTCGGTTCTCCGCACAGAGCTGCAACAGTGCTTCCTTGACGCCCATGAACTCCTGTCCAAACCGAGTGCAAGCGTGGAACCTGAGATCCCTGGCGGGGAAGTGACCAAGAAGTCCAAGGGAAAACACATCAACGTCGGCTCCCTCGAGCTCGCTGAGCTGTTGTGCACATCCTTCCACTCTCAGCCCGTGACCTCGGTGGCATGGTCTGCGGACGAGCCAGGAGAATCCACGATCAGGAACATTCTCACGGTGATGACTGAGCACCCCGATGACATCAACAATATGAATTCGTTTGTCCAGGAGACGCTGAGCCTGCCGCTGGTGATGCATCCGGCTGTGCAGAAGGCCTTGACAGGAATTGCAGGCCTTCCATCCGACTCGACCGCCAGTTTGATAGACATTGTTTCCATTGCATACGACGCCATCATCAAGAACTTTCCGGATCTTTGGACGGCTTTTGGGTTTGATTGTGTCTCCGCACACGAGAACAAAGGCCGGTTTGTTGAGAACACCGCCGAGGTCTTCCAGGATGTAGACAAACTTCAACAATTCGCTAGCATCAGGCTTCGGTATCTTCTCGCGATTCTCAAGGAGACGCTCACCATGGGGTCCAAGCCTTTGAAGCAGTTGTCATCCTCTGCCCAGGACTGTCTGCGCCAGATCTGCGACGTGTCCTCCAAGACGGATGAGTTCGACCGCATGTTTGTGTTTGACTCGATGCAATTCACGAAGCTTTGGTCCTCCGAGTGGGCAAGGCTGCTGGATGTGTGCAGCCGTGGTCGCAGAGCGTTTCTCTCCGCACTTGCTGAAGAAATCAAAAGCGATGGCACGCAGCTCCCCGCCGCAGACCTTCGAGAGAACATGAACGTGCCGCCGGGCACACTGCGCAAGCTCAATCATCAAGGTGACCAAGGTGCCATCATGACGGCATGACCGGCATGAAGTTGCTGAACATGACCTCATGCCGCATGCCGCGTGCCTCTTGACACGCATGGCCCGCATGGCCTCACTGCAGCTACACAAACAGTTGATCTGGTTTTGCAACATGCAGCATGACGACATCAAAGTGATAAGCATTGATAAGCATGCACATGTCGCACAGGCTATCATGTTGTGACACGCACGCTCCCGTTTGCATGACTCGGGCCTTGCATCATGTTGGGAGTGCAATCTAGGAGTATTCCATATGCAGCTTGGTCAATGACAATGCAGTATTCAGCAAGCGTGCGTGTGTCGTGTATCATTCTGCTGTGAGACAGCCTATTAGAGGTTGTGTCCTTCGGGCCCTTGGGTTGTGTCAAGTGCAGGGGGGGCATCGACCACCGACGCGAAGGGGGAGGACTCGACCAATGCCGCCGAGACCGAGTCGGGCGGCGTCCAAGCTAAGGGGCCTGCATCGGGGGCGAAGGATGTGGGTGCCACGCGGACCGCCGACCAGCCTACCGTCGTGAAACTGTCCAAGATCAATACCTACACCGATGAAGAGGCGTGCAATGGTTCTCTGCATTCCTCCGATGCGGCTAAGGCGCTGCAGCTTGAGGCCAGCGACTTCACGTCAGTGTCCATCAAAATCCTGGAACGCAAGCTAGAAGTTGTGCAGTGGGATTTCTACGAGGCCTTCAAGACTGGGGAGGAGAAGGTTCTCGTCGATATCAAAGCCAAGAAGGACATGTTGCAGGTAGAGCTCCCCCTCAACAACATCACGGACCTCTGCCTGCCTTTCGGGGGCAGCATCGCAATGGCGTGTCCCAGCAAGGCACTTCCCTTCTGCTCGTTGTTTGGCTTGAGATTCTGTGTCCAGCCACGGACCGATCCAATGGCATCCGACATTCTCATCGCCGCCTGGGCCGCCAAAACTGTCTCCAAGGCCAGCGACTGCTACTTCAACAAGCATGTCCTGAGTCGACCCCTTCTTATCCTGCGTGAGAAGAATGAAGAGGGAAATCTTGCGAGTCTCGCGGAGATGAAGTTCTTGCTTTTGCCACCCACTTCGTCCCAGGATGTCGAGTCCGAGAAGCTTCGGGAGAAGTTCGTCCGCATGGAGAAGGATTGCTGTGCTGCTGGCGGGTGTGTGTGTCGCTTGGCAGCGTCATTGCGGTCAGTTCCGTCCATCCAGTCCATTGTCCACGTTCATCCGTGCTTTCGAACACCGTGGCCCAGTCTCGCAATGCTCCGTGTCATGTCACTGAACGAGGGTCACGCCGTCACACATGTCAGCATGCTCAGCATGTCATTGAGTGAATGAGTGAATGAGCCAATCTGACATAATTTGCCAAAGCTCATTCATAATTCATGATAATCATGACATGGTCCGACATGCATGGTAACATGGTTTAGCATGCCTTTTTCCCGACATGATGATGCCAGCCAAGTTCTCGCCGAATGCGAGCTTCATGCTCTCCGACCCTGCTGCGGCATTCAGACAAAGATGGAAGATGAGCTGCAGAAGCAGCGAGACAAGGCCGAAAAGACTGCCCTGACCCTCGTCACTGCGGCGGCCAAGAAGCGTCAGTCTGTGGAAATGAAAGAGACAAAGCAACGGTTGCGGAAGGCTGCGAAGACCAGGCGAGTCGGCGGTCACTCCAACATCGACGATGCTGACAATGGTCTTCAGGAGGAGATTGACAGTGCGGCCGCTGACTTGGAACGGGCTGAAAAGACGGAGAAGATCGAGCAGGATGCTGAGAAGGCGTTGCACGAGGCCCTGGCCAAGATCAAGATGCCATCCACCGTGCCTCTCACAACCATGACACAGGCAACCGCTACCACAGGCTCGGAGACTGCACCCGAGGGTGTCGCTCGCACAAAGGTGCTTCAAGAGGCCTTGGAAAAGAAGCGAGCGGAGCAGAAGGCGGCATCCGGATCCGCGTCAACCCCCTCCACTGCTGTGGAATCTCCACCGAATGTGGGCCTTCAGGCTATGATTTCTGTGCTCAAGCGAAAGGGCACCATCCAGACCAAGAAGAAAATCACTGGCGACAAGGACGCGAAGGATAAGCAACAGATGGTGGACGACGTGCTGAAGCTAGGAAAGCACTTGCTGAAGTGAACCTCAGCACTGACATGTCATCATGGAGTCATGGAGTCCTCATGATATCATGCATCCGTCGTCGCATGTCCAAACCCATGGCCGTGTAGTTCATGCCATGCATCCATGCATGATCGCATGACCGTGTCACTCGCATGCCGGGCAGCATGCCGCTTGACTCACTCTAGACCGTGTTGAGATTGAGACACTAGCCTGCAACAGACACACACATACTAAACCTTTGGAGTCCGGAATGGTTCCTCCGATGGATGAGTCAAGTGATTCGTGGTGCGGCACACATATGAACGGCGGCGAATGATGCACAAGACAAAAAATCACGTGTGCCGGTCATTTCAATTGCTGCCTTGTCGTTATCGCATATGAATCTAGGCTTGGTAGATTCCGTCCATGCATGCATCCATGTGCGGACACTCCCAACCTGCGGCAGATTCCAAGGCATTGGCGTCCCGCTGGGTCGGCATCAGGCCAAGTTCCGACGTGTTGGATTGGGTCGGCATGATTCCGGCATGATTTACATGTCGGCTTGCTGAGTTGTGCCGCCTTTGTGTGACATGCTCATGGCCGCATGTCATGGTTGCGTGCATGCATACATGACCCTCCGAGCTGATATTATCTGTCATCCTCATGTCGGGATATACATGTAGAGCACAAGCTCATGTTCCCGAAGCCATGTTCCATGATCTTTCCACGTGTGTGGTGTGCATGAAAAAAATGCCCTCGACGACAAGTAAGCATTTTCAAACATGATTTCCACATGATTTTCCTTTTTCAAAAAGCTGTATGACCCCCTGTCAACCTATTTCGAAACGTGTATCCAAGGGCCTTGTCGCAAATAAAAACGGGGCCGGATACGGGGGGTGCGTTTTGGATTGGGGTGTTCCAAAGACATTGTCGGAAACGCGACCAGGGCCGATACACTGGGCACACTGTGTGGATGGTGGTCTGTGAGGGGCTGGAGGGTTTAAATAGGTGGTTCAGGGCCAGGCACGGGGGTCCAGACTGGGTAGGGGACGCTAGGGGGCCAAACTCGGGAGCAACCCCGCGCAAAACCCGGCTACATGCCACAGCTAAAACTGAGACCCACAACCGGTCAGCAGTCTTTGACCTGCGTCGCTCCAGCTTCGCATGACATTACTGTTGACAGCCCTCCTTAGATTGTGCAGGATTCGCGTTTGACCTCGATCAAGTTCCTTGGGATGTTCCGCTCTGGCCTTGCGTGCCTGTGCTGCAGTTTAGCTCTCTCGGTGATCGTGCGCAGTTGCTTGAGAGGCCCGTAATGTGGCGAATCGTCATCTCAACTTCGGAATGCTAGAGCTCTGCACATCGCCTAGGTAGGCCTCGACACCAAGCATCTGCCCGGGCCCTGGTTATTGCATTCGTGCCAACACCTTGGTGAAAGCTGTGTCAAGATCGCAAGATATCGCAAGCACTTCTCACCAGAATGAGTAAAACCAGAGCCGCACCGTACCGACCCTGTCGGCCCCGCAGGCTCTCTTTCAACTTTGGCCAGAAGCCCTTCAAGTTCGATTTGGATGCTAATATGCCCAGCCTCGTGGCGAGCATCTCAGGAGTGCACGAGAGGAGGCAGAGATAGGCGGAGAGGAGCTCTCTCTTAGAGTCGAGTTGGGTAGGTCCAGCTCAAGACCGTCTTTGACACGGTTTCGGCAGATGCCTTAGCAGCTGAAATCTGATTTCGCAATCCCGTCTCCCGTTGCGTCCTCTCACATGAGGTTTGGCCTCTGAACTTTTCGGCACCAGCCCGTTCCTGAGATTTCCAAGGCAGCTGGGAAATCCCACTGTGCGGTCTCGTCATGTGTTGTGTGTTGTCGGATCGAGGCAACCCCGACTCCAACTCCCGCGACGCCGGGGACCCCTGACACCACGGAGAACACAGGTGCGACCACAACACAGAACTCCGACAGCTCCCCCTGCCTTGAAGTCGGGCCCAGATTCTTCAAGTTTGTAGGCTTCAATTCCATACGGACCATGGATGACGCGTCGCGTCCGCTTCAACAGATTTGCGACAGCCTGCTCCCGGTCCTTGCCAGGCTTCAATGCCTTGTCAGGCCCAGGTGGGACAGAAAGCGGAGGCATGCCGGAGAAGTGACGGGAGAGCATTGAAGAGAGGGAGAGAAGAGAAAAGGAGGAGACATGACTTTGTTGGCCCACTGCGGTGATATGCAACCGCAGTGTTGAGTTCCTCGAGCACTGCCGATGCCGGCAAGAGAGCCAACAACTGCCGGACATTCCACGGACATTCCGCGGTAGTGTAGATTCTCTCGAGCGCCAACAAACCCTGTACTGCCCCGAAAAGCTAAGCCAGACGGGTTCACGAAAGGTAGTGACAGACGCGACACCGTTCCGTTTCTGCTCTCTGGGCCAATGCGCCCAACATCCATGGGGCTGCCAGCGAAACAAAGGTGCGACAAAAGAAGGTTTTTGTGCGCTTCGCTTTGAAAGAGCATTATGCTTACCTTGACGGTCGAGATCGCGCGCCGGGAAGGATAGCTGGCGCTTGCCTGACTCCATGGTGGCAGCAGGCCATGTCACACCACTCTTGCGCACGGGCTTCGAAGTAGCGTTGCGGCAGGTCCCATACCGGAACTGCGTCCGCCTCCGAGGCCAGATTGACCATGAGAGGTTCACACTCTTCAGGGGAACGTGATGAACACAGTCTTGGTGCCAGGCTTGGAAATCCACCACCAGGAGATGCTGCGTACTCTGCGCAGCTTTCAGCACGTGCTGCCGCGCAACAAGCGCAAGGTAGCCGAAAGGCTGCGTGCATCTTCCCAGGGCGGGCTCTGCCCCAAAGGTTGCACCCTGGGCCTCACCACGGACTACAAGTTCGGCGGTGGTGGCACTCCCGTGGTCTCCAAAGCCACGCGAGCTCATCCCAAGCTTGTCCAGGCGCTCTGACGCATCAGCGGTTTGTTGAAGTGCCACGTGCTTGAATGCGTGCTCCGAATGACCTCAGGTGCTTTGCAGAGGTTGTCGGGCCGCCTGCCCCGATTTCAAGTTTACCTCGATCCAAGTCCGTGGCCCCAGTTTGGTGACATGTGGAGAGGAGCTCATGTCTTGAAAACTTGGGATGTCAAATGAGGTCAATGTGAATACGAAATACAGGATGCACACTGATGGTTTCGATGCTGGGCCGAGCCGCATGGTTGCTCTTGGCAACTTCTCCCGTGGACGGCTCTGGCTCCATGCCTCGAGGAACAACAGCTGGAGTTGCTCTGCTGCACAGAGCGAAAGCTGGACGCTCGATTCCCTGTTCTGGGCTCGGGGCTCGAAGAGGCCTCGTGGACGTGCACAACACGTGGATCGCCTTCGATGGCCGTGAGTTCCATCGCACGGAGGAGCGATCGCCAGATGAAATCTCAATTCACGGCAGCTTCGGACAGCTGCTAGGAGTGGCAGGGCCTCGAGAGGTACAGCCTGGTCTTCTTCACAAACCACTTGTGGGACCAGCTTGATTTCGAGGCAGTGCGGTGCTGCGAAAGACGCTGCAGAACCCCCCCACAACTGCTAGGATCCCAAGGTGCAGGATCCCGAGAGCGAGAACGGTCAGAAAGCTAAAGAGGCCAAACAGAAATGTCAAAGCTCGTGGGCCGCCAGACGCGGGAGATTGAAGCACAAGCCTCTCATCAAAGATCGAGAAGCAGCGAGGAAAGGAGAAATCATTCAGACGGTCACCTTTGACATCGGGCGACATCATTGAGAGTGCATCACCAATGCAGAGTAGAAGCAACAAGACGCTGACTCCCCTAGCGATAGAGCATTCAAATGCGCCTGTCTCAGCACGTGATTCAAAGTCGTCACCCCTCTCTGCAGCACATCAGCCTGGTGCCGTTCCTTCTCTCAATACTTTCCAAAGCTTGTTTGACAAAGTTGAGGGCAGTCTTGTGTGAAGCATCTCGTTGAAGCTTATGGGCAGGGCCAGGATCAGCTGAAGGAGCTAGGCTTCCCCTGGCCTGAGACGGAGGATGTCTTCCGAGAGGACACCCTCCGTCGGTCACATGCGTCGAAGAAGCCGAGATGTGTTTTTGAGGAGATCCCGTGGCCTGATTACCGCCAGCATGCAGCGCTGAGAAGCTGGAGGCCACGAAGTGTCCAAGAGAAACATCCGGTAGATTTCATAGGAAAATAGCAGGTTGAAGTCGTTTGAAGGAATGGCATGTGTCGTGTTCCCATCGGTGCTCATGATGATGTCCGATTGCATTGTCGGTTTGCTAGTGATACGGCCATTTAGGTATTGAAGGGTGGGTAGAGACATGAGCCGACAGGGAACCGAAGAAAGCACTCGCCTTTTGCCGCAGGTGGGTACAACTGCAGCAAGCTCCTCGCGGGCTCCTGCAGCGTAGGTGTCCAAGGTGGAGAGAGCAGATGCGAGTTGTCTGAATGTTGGGGTTCCGCCGAGTGTTTGAAGCATCGCCAAGGCATCCTCTCCGCATTCCGGGGTGCGGTGCGCCAGAAGAATCTCCGCGGTGGGTCAAAATGGCAACAGCACCTCTTAGATCCTCTTAGCACGAAGCGGAGCACCCTGAGCACGTGGCAAAGCAACAAGTCCTGTCCTGAGCCAGGTGCAGCTCCAAGCCCCTCGAACGCAAGCGACGAGGAGAGCCGTATCACACGTACGATGATAGCATTGACCTGGCCCACTGGCGGAGTAATCTGTGACATGCTAGCTTTCCTTTCTCTGCCAGGACGTGGTACGAGCACCCCTCTTCCTGCCTCGAATGCTGTGCCGTGGCTGAGGTAAATGTTTCTGTCTGCACTCATGTAAACGTGGCGTCGGAGCTGCGATGCGTAGGACCGTAGGAAGCTTTCTATAGGCCGCTCGTCTCGAGCTTCGCTTCGCGGCGGCTCCTGGGATCCTTCGCAACAATGCCGGCATTCACCCAAGCAGATGCCAAACTCCTTTACCTCCTTCTGGGGCAATTTTTGGGAGTTGGGGGCTCAGGCTCGCAGTGCCGTGCGGCGCTATCAGACCGCGCCGCGTTGGCTGGACCGGCTTGGCAGACTTGAGGGCAGGAGTCTGGAGTCCAGAGCCAGGGAAAAAATCTGACACCAGGATGCTGTGGACCGCCTGGTGAATGCCACCCTGGCCGGATGCTCTGAGCCTCGTTGCTGCAGCCGGTGATGTAGACGAGCTGGAGCTAAGATCGACACCTGGCTCGAGAGCTTGGCCCTCAAGTCGTTTTTGCTCTGTCTGAACTGCTTTCCCTGGCTTGCTGAGGTCAGGAGGGGATGCAGCCTGCCCGAAGAAGCTTGCCCGAGGACATCCGATGGCATCCGGTGTCGACGTGTCATCATAGCTCCGTTCTAGTCAGGAGGGCCCTTGGCTGTCCCCAACACCGGAGGGCCAGCCCACGATTCCGGAGGCGGGGAGGTAATCAAGCACACGACAGCATGTCGAGCCAAAGAATGCTAACGCAACCGTCGAGTTTTTGCTGAGCGTGTGCCTTTGCGCTCGCTACAGCATGTGGGCTCAGAGCTGTGCGCTGCAAGATGAGTCCCGAAAGCAGTGTTGCACGCTCCAAAGGCGTGTCTAGGCAGCATGCGATCGAATGGGTGGATCGCTATGGCGAGGCCTGGCGCTTGCAAGACGTAGAGAAGATTCTTGAACTCTTCACGGACACTGGCCTGTACGTTGAGCGGCCCTATGACCCAGAGAATGGGATCTACCGGGGGCACGAGGGTATCAAGAACTACTGGATAACCCATATACAGGCACGCGAGAGGAACATCGATTTCCGGAATGTTGTGGAGGACCTGGTCTTCGATGACGCAACGCAGACGGCAGTTGCAAAATGGGAGGCTTCATTCGAGGTGCGCCAGTCCGAGGATCGTCAGTGGCGGCGGGTCCAATTCCTTCAGGTCGCCAAGCTGCGCTTTGCAGAAGATGGCAGGGTCTGGCATCTGGAAGAGCCACCTGGCAGCGGTTTCGTGGAAGAAGGGAGTTACGGCGGAGTTTTTTGTGTGGCTCGCTTTTGGATCGTTTTGGGCCTCTGCTCCAGCACCCACAGGTACTGGCACGGAAAGTCACTTCAGCGAGCCTCCAAAGGTTTGCGGGATCCTCGTGCCCGACGAGCTCGTGCTGGGCCGAAGCGGCGTCCTCCAGACCTGCGTGGGCGCACCTGCTGCCATGCAACGCTCTGCGATGCGGACCTCGGCCCCTTCAGCAAGGAAGCGCTGCGCCTGGAAGCTCGCAAGGCTCGGAGTGGGCCGAGCAGGCCAAAGGAAGGTGGCCAGGGCGGCTATACCACCTCTGCCCCCGCTGCTTCAGTTCAGGCGGCACAGGCTCCCTCCGTTGTAGTGAATGCGCTTGGAAAGCTGCCGGGTGCCAGTAAGTCTTCTGATCTGGTGGAGTGGTATCGGAACTTGATCTCGTCAGGGAAGCTGGCTGAGGAGAGTGACGTAACAGGTGCAGCCGTGATTGCCCCGTGGGGTATGCATCTCTGGGAGGAGCTGCGCCGTTGGCTGGATGTGGAACTTTCTCTGCTGGGGGCAAAGCCCTTTGCGGTCCCAATCCTCGCACACTCTGAAGGCAAGCAGTCCGCGGAAATACTGCGAGATGAGGTCGCGCAGCTGGAAGTGCGAACGGCTTGCGAGCCGCTCTTGTACAAGGTGATGGGCAAGTCCTGGGTAAATTCGGTCCGTGACCTTCCGATGGTGCTGACACGATGGGCCTCCGCGGTAACGCCGAACAGCACGAAGAGGCCACTGCCCTTCCTTCGAGGCCGAGAGCTGTATGTCCAAGAAGGACATGCAGCCCATGCTTCGGAGAAGGACACGTCGGAGTTCGCCGAGAAGATCGCTTCCCTCTACGAACGTGGCTAAGCTTAGGCTTAGCAAGGCTTAGCAGCTTGCATGGTCCGTTCAGTCTTAGCATTCTTTGGCTTTGAGATGAGTTGTAGCAGCCTCCGTCTTCCAAGGCCTCTGTGCGGAGCTCTTGGCCATTGCCCCGCGGAGTCGGAAGGGCAGGTCCTCGCTGGAAGGTCTGAAGACGTCGGTTGAAGTGAAGCTCAGCTCTGCACTCGAGTCACTCGAGTCACTAGAGACTAGAGATGGACGAGAGTCACCCAGAGAAATCAAGAAGAGCAAGCCGTTTCTCATCAGACGTCTTCACCGAGGGCGATTCCCGGTACGGGGACCTCCCTGGAAGTGGCGGCCGTGCATGAATTGGACGGCCAGCGAGCTTCAGGCTTCAACATGCGACACTTGGCAGCAGGCTGTCGCCTGTCGCTTCCTGCATTCCTCGGACTTGCGGGCAGCTGAGGATATTGCACAGCCGATTCGGAGGGGAAATGCGTCAACCACGACCTTGGGCTGCACATCAGCCCTGAAGTCGTTCCGAGCTGTCGCAGGCATCAAGCAGCCACCGTTGCATTCTGTGAGGCGAGCACACATGTCGAGCTTCGAAAAGTAGCATCGCAATGATGTGGACTTCCCAGGTGTGCTCATTGACAGCTTTCTCGCTCTCTTGCCGCGTGCTGGCCGCTGCCATTTGCGCTCACAGTAGCTTGGTGCATCTTATCCCTTGTTGGGTAAGGGCCGGGGTGGTCAAGACTGCAAGAATGGAGTATGCATTGGACACCACGCAGTTGACACACGAAACCGACATTTTGCTTAACTGCTGTCCGATTTGTCTTGCGAGTCAGGCGACGATGTCGGGATCGTGCTGCCGCCTCGATTAGCATGCGTGCAGGCTGGAGAGACCAGCTTCGGCTTGAAGCACAGAACCAGAACTGCACTGTGAAATGCAACACGACTGCCCAGAAAATCACGACATGACATGGCTCCACGGCTCCGGAGGTCATCATCATCCCCATGATTCGCTACGAAGACCGGAAAGGCGCCACTTGACAAGCACCTCTCGGCGGGAAACGAAGGGAGCGCCTCCGGTCCTGCCCCGGGCATGTCCTCGCGCTGAGCTCAGGATGAAGCCGGCCAGCGGTGCGTGAGACAGATCCTCGAGTGGTGCGAAGCGCTGGCGAACCTGCTGACATCTCCGGCGAATGCGGAGTCTGTGAGGGAGCCATGGACGGATCGCGTCAGGGTGCCAGACTCAAAACTGGTAAGGGGCAGCGCAGCGGCGCAGAGTCGAGGCTTCTCGTCCCTTCTTTCCCTCCTGCAGCTCTCAGGCAGAGACAGATTCGCGTGCCGACGTGACTCCTGGGAAGAAGATCCGGCATTGGCTCCTGCGCGGCGTGCCTTTGCTGCTCACTGCGAGGCTTGTCGGAGGCACTGCCTTGCAAAAGCTAGTTACCAAAGGCCAAACTGGATCAAGCGCGTGGCCGGTGAAGTCGTGTGTCCCCGTTGCACAAGGCGAGCCCAAACTGGCGCAAGCGCGCCTCACCGCCCGTGACATGCCAGGTGGAAAGGGTTACTGTATCCTGCCACAGAGCTCACCGAATGCCTGCAGTTCCGGGCAGGGGCCTGAACCCTCTCCTGCGCTTTCGGCCGAAAGGCGTCGACGTCCTGGGAAACCCGACTCTGGAGCCGGAGGCGGCGGCGGTGGCTGCGAGGCATCAGCTCGCGGAGCTTCACAGGCGGGGGAGGGCCTTGGCCCAACGAGTTGTGAAGGAGTGGTCTTTTTTGAAGCAGAGCAGCCATCCAATTCCGGTCGTTGTTTCGGTTGCTGAAGTTTGCTGACTTTTTCGATCTCAGCTTCCTTCCCGGATGAAACCTGACTCTGGACTCTCGATGCTCCTAGCTTTCTAAGTCAGGCGGCTGTACGTCCGGCACCAAGCTGCTGAAGAAGGACATCGATTTGCAAAGACTTTCGTTTATCAGTCATGCAAATTGCCATGTTTGCCTGCCCTTTTCTGGGCGTCCGGATACACAGGATGAGGCCTCTGCCTGTTACACGAGCAGGGCGAACGATGCCGGCTGACACGAGCGGCTTCGAAGTTGCCGACGGTGATCCGAGGGGCGATGACTTCAGATCCTCTGAAGACTTCCGTGCGGCTCGCTCTGGAGGAAAACTGGAGATCTGGTCGCCGTGCAGATGTTATATGCCGCATGGCCTTGAGCTTCCGCGTTGCTAGCGCGCAGATCCCGTCACCGCCCATGGTGGTTCTGCCCAGCCGACCGAGCCGCCGCCTCATTGGTCAGCGGGTAAGAACTGGGCTGTGTGATTGTTGCACCGTTGGCCAGACCCAACTCGATCGATGCGCGCTGAGGTGCTGCAATGTGATAGTTTGCTCCTCCGTGAGTGTGCAGTTGCAGGGGCACTCGAGCCTGCCTTGCGGCGGAACTTTCCTGGCACGAGTCATCTGTCAGTTTCACATTCCCCATGCGACAAAGCAATCCGCATCGGAAGTGCAGGTCGTCAGGATTTGCCTTTGTCTCTGAAGCCTTGGACGAGATGCCGTTGGCGCTGCTTCTGCTCAAGTCAATTGCAAGTCGGAGATCTTCACGGTTTGCGGCCCGCGTGTCGTGTGTGGGATTGTAAGCAAAGCACACTGGACACCACGCCCACGTTTGCTGACAACGACTTGGGCTCGTGACTGCTGAGCCCAGCAAGCCATCACATGGCGACCTTATCCTCATTGCCGAGATGTCAGCGGCAAGGCTTGGCGATTTCGCAGGACTTCTTGTGTGTGCATGGCAGAGCGCTGAGCGCTCGAGGATCTCAACTAGAGCTGTGAGGCACTTGTTCGTCACTCGCCAGGACAAGGAACCGTGCACGAGGAGCTTCTGTGGGCTGCTGCCGGCGGCATCGTCTATGGCAGCTTGACACGTGAATGATAACAGCGAAAGAACGCCAAAGTGGTTTATGTCTGGGTCTTACCTGAATGAGGTGCAACCGCCACTCTGCTGGGCCAGCCTCTGGACACCATCAAGACGAAGATGCAGCGACTTGCCGCCATGATGGCTTGGGGATGTGAAAAGGAGGAGCAGGATAGAGCAGGGACCTTCGTAGCTCAGGACTGATCGGCTCACCGGCAGAGCATCCGGTCGTCCGGGCACGCTGCAAGTTGCCCGCCAGATCCTGCAGACTGTCCCTCAGGAAGCAATCGGGCAACACTTTCTGAACCTTGTTTTAACAGCTTTTTGGTTGAAGCATGTCGCCAGGCCCCTGGGGTGTCCCGATCACCGCATCCAGGAACCCCATTTTTGCATGTGTCGGACGCCCGGGTTCTCGTTCATCCGAGCGAAACCTCACCTTCTTCCCCAACAGCGACAGCTTAGGGGTCGTCAGTCGAAATAAAGTCTGGAGCAAGGTCGGGGCAGGTTCCCGGGCAGGTTCCGGGGCGCTTGCCGGGACGGGTTGGGGGGGATTTCAGGGACTTGATCCTTCCTAATGGGATAGTTTTGTCTCAAAGTGCTGTTCTAGAATGTGGTAATCGGGACTCTACGCGTCTACTTTAGCTTTAGCTTGTGCGGCCAAGGCTGAAGGCCAGGCTACAGCAAGCATCTCTAGAGACGGCAGAGCTGCGGCAGCTTGGGGAAGTGCATGGTATCCTAGAGTATCATTCAGAGGTCTATGTTTTCGCATTGCCTACACGCAGTGACAAATTTCCAGAAAAGGGTTATGTTGCAAATAGTTCTCAGTAGTGGTTGAGCCAAACGCTTATGTCATCCGCGTTAGAAATCAGACAATGACGCCCAGGCTCACGAAAGGACAGCTGGCGAGCTTGCGCACTCCCGACCTGTTCGGAAAGTAGCTGGCTTCTACAGAGGTTCGTTGCCTGTCCTCTGTGGCTCCGTCATCTTCAGATCCGTGCCCTTTACAGTGTACTCGGGATCCTTGGCTCGGTGATTTTGATTTTCGTGGTCAGAGATGCCACCCGATTTGCTTCCGTGGACCCTCCCTCGGCTGAGGAGTTTACGCCTCCTTGCCAGCTTCCTTCGGAACCTTGGATCCCCTGCTCGGCGTCGAGGGACGGATCTGGCTCAGCGGCGCCGTAGCAGGATTGGGCCGCGCGGTGGTGGAGCCCCGCTCACTCCGAGTGTGCAGTCACCTCAGTCACCTCCCATCAAGAATCCGAGTGTGCGATCGGAGCATAGACCAGGAGAACCCCTTTGAGGTCTTGAAGACCCAGAAGCAGGTCAGGGGCCTGGACTACCAGCAAATCTTGAAAGCCCGGTGTCTTTGGCAAGGCGAGGCACCGTGACTGTGCTAGAAGGGACCTCATCCCACATTGTCCAGGCCTCTCTGCGACGTGCAGCCGCAACGTGGTCTTGGTCACGCTCTTCTTCGTCCTTTCTGTCGCTCGGTGCTAGAGTGAAATGCAGGAGGGGAAGGAAGCCTTGACGTCCCTCGACCGAGGACAGGTTGAACCGCTCCAGAGAGCTGGTAAACCTCCTAGACTTCCGGCAGCATCCCTTCTTGCGAGGCTGCATAGTGACAAGCTGCTGCCCCCCGGCATCGTGTTTATCGGCGCTTTGGCTTGACTTCTTTCCTTGTCTGGGAGCCTGTAGAGAATTTCTCCTTGGCAAGCAAAGCCAGTGAGTGCTCGACTAAGGTTGGCTCGTCGCTTGGCCGCTGGACGTGATAAAAAGCCAGCTGCAGAGCGAGGCCAATCGGACCGAATCGGCACAGCCAGCTCGGGATCTCCACCAACCTAGGTGCACCGGGTAGACTCGATTAAGCGATGCAGTGTTGCGAGGTGGTGGGCTCCCGGGCCGCGCTGGATGCGACAGGCAGTGGCTTCGGCTTTCAGCCAGATGGGCACAGTCTATATGTCTTATACGTGTCAGGGACTGGCATGATAGTCGTGCCTCGATGGGCTTGATATGTTGATTTTTCTGGGCCTGCTAGCGTTACAAGTTTGCCGAAGGCAATAATTCAACATCCGAAGTCAAGCCGAGTTCAGCGAGCCAGCCGATACCGCGAATCAGTACTCCAGCTCCTGCAGCAGGTGTTGGCAGACTCCGTGGACTGCTGGTGCGGGCGTGGCAGCAGGGACGATTCTATCGCGGTCTCCCTGCCGGGCCCCTTGCCTCAGCCAGGTAGCAAGGCCGATGACGGCACGGGGAACCCCAGGCGCTCACTCATACACTGGCTTACGTACACCCCGCCTCCGCTCACACGTGCTGAGGCTTCTTCGCGCATGCTTGGCCAACGGCGCTGCCATGTCAGCTCACCAGATGCTGCAGCAACTTCGAGCAGGCGCTGACGTCGATTCGCCCCGCCCCGGGACAAAATGAGGAATGCTATCAAAGGCCAGCCTAAAGAAACATCTTGGTGCGAGAGGCACCGAGAGCCTGAAGTCCTTGCCCTCCGCTTCCATTCTCAAGAGCCTTCGACATGATGGCAGTGTCTTCAGCCGCGCAACACAACAAAACTATCTGAGCAACGGATATGTATCAGTCCAAGTCAAGGAGAACACGCCACGCCTGAGCGGCCAGAGTGGAGCACACAGGCACGATCAGGCAAGCAAGTCCAAGCAGACACATCGGGGACCGGAATTGGCCGCTTGCGTGGCCTGTGCACTTCGGGCCGCGCTCCCTGGAATCATGTTGCGCTCTACGGGTTTCACATGTGCAGCTAGATCTCTCAAAGGACAGCGAGTATTCCTGAGGCCATGCTCCTGAAACCTTGTCACCTTACTGCGAGGCGCGCAGGGACCTTGGGATCATCGCAAGGTTGCAGCCGTGTCGGTGACGAGCGCAGGCCCACCCTGCCGCGGGAGAAGGCGCCTCCCTCGAGCCAGGCGTCGCTCAAAGCTTGAGGGAGTGCCACCCTGCCACTAACGTGCTTCAGGCAGATGCTGCGGCGACAACAGCGAGAGGGCCAAGGTTTCTGCTGGCCGAGGCCGCCGAATGCGCAAGAGCTTCGAGAGACTTCGAGAGCTCCGACAGGTGAGTTGCTCTGATCTGCTCTGTTCGGTTCACATCTGTCAGGGCTCGGAGATGGATGTGAGGGAGCCGCCCCGACAGGCGGGGCGGGGCCACCGGGGTTCGGTCTCTCTGAGGGTTGGGCTAAAGACCGAGACTGAAGCACAAGTATTTGTGTCTGCATGTTGGAGAGCTGCGTGAAGTGGCAGCGATCTGGGCGAGTTGTACAAGGTCACGAGTGGGAAAAGTGAAGATGAAAACAACGGAGGGTGGCCGAGATTGGTCCAGCAACACGAGAAGGAACGGAGAAATTCAAGGTCGACTGCAATCTTAAACCCAGCAGGACTTCAGGACTAAGGAAGGCAGATCCAGAGCTTAGAGACCAGTGAGAACGATTAGTCAGAAATCAAACTCAGACAGTCAGACAGGCTGGTGTTATAGTTTAGCTGTCTTGTGGAGACTTGCCTTTAAATGCAGATATCACAGGGGGATCAACTGTTGGCCACTGTTGGCATACTCAAACAGCCAGATGCTACAAACGGCTGTCTGTTTCCGGAGTCTTTCTTGCTGGGGTTCTCTGCGGAGGCATGGCGGGAGGCGAAGTTGTTGAGACCGCTCCCAGCGCGTTACACCCCTTTGCGTTGCTACGAGTGGCCACCGTCACAGGCGGGAAGCGGTCCTTCATTTTGTTGCAGCTTCTGTGGAGAGCTCCGTTTCATGGTCGCTTGCAGCAGCATCCCATCGAATGTATCCGCCAGAGGATGTTCACGCGAGAGTGTTGCACAGGCATCATGATGGAAAGCTGCAGGTGACATCGTCGACGGCCAACTCTTTGGCCGATGCAGCAGCAAAGAAGTGCGCGCGACCCCCGGAGATGCAAAGGCTGTCCTCGTCGGTTCACAGCTTCGAACTCGAACAGCCCCGCATTTCAACGAGAAAAGCCCAACGCAATTGAGTAGAACGACTTCCTGGTGCTTCAACTTCCGCCGTCAGCAACTAGCAGGGTGTGCCGTGCTATCCTTGGCGGCACAGTTTCGGTCCTTCTAGTTATTCTAGTTTCCGGTGAGGCGGCCTTTCGACCTTCAAAGACTCCCGGCTACCCCGAGCGCTTCAGCCGGGATCTCGGGCTCTGCCTGGTAGCAAGGAGAGTAGAGTAAAGGGATCCATGGCATGACGCAGGTCTGATGAACGAGTGCTTCGGCAATCGTGGAGCGCTGAGCACGTTCTCGGGTCGAGCTCAGTGCCTCCGAGATTCCGAGATCTCGAACAGAGGCGCCTTCAAAGTGCTCCCTCCCAGCTGGTCAGATCCAGGCATGGACGTCCACTAAACCCTGGAAGTGGGACCGCTTGGACGCTCCAGGCAGCCAGGAGCGGCCGTCGAGCAGGGCCTCGGCTCCAGCCAAGGCGCGCGGTGGCCGTTGGTTCCCGCGAGATCGCTTCGCTTTGTCTCATCGAGGTGACCGAGACGACTCCAACTCCGCGGAGCCCGGGCCCGGCGAGGCGGGGGCAGCAAGTTCTGCAACATCAGCTGAGAGGCGCTTCTCGCAGCCGAGGTGCCCATTGCACCTGGACGCCCTCGCTCGAGGTAAGCACATGCTGCTCTGGAGCGACGGTCCATGAAGATGCACGAAGAGAAGATGAAACTGAGAGCTACGTGCAGCCGTGCTGCTTTGGCCACAAGCTGCCGCCGTCTGAATGCTTTTACTGCAATGACAACTGAATTGCAACCATCTCGGTTGCCCCGAAACCGAATTCAGGTGTTGTGATCCCATCAGACACTACCTTCATTGCCTTACTCGCAAGAACTTGTGATCGACGACTGTCTTCTGCGCTGTTGCACCTGTGCTCTTGTGGGATTTTTCCTGCCACCTGTCTGCACGGAATGCTCCTCGCGAACCTCCGTTTGGGAACTCGAAGTCCGGCGGCCGCCCGCTTTGCACAGCAGCCGGGCTTCGTCATTGAGATCTCTTCCAACTATACTCTAAGGCTGTCCAGTGCTATCTTGTGCTTCCTCCCTACTGGTACGAGGTCACTGTGGGGGTTACGGACCAGGAGCCTCTTAAACCGGGCTACGCTGCAGCTGTCCGGCCTTCGTGAAGCGAAGGCGGCAGACCTTGGCAGACCCCGCTTGCAATGGCCAAGGCCATGCAGAAGGCCACACTCCGGAACCCAAAAGGGCCTCCGGTCGTCGAATGCCATGTTGACCGATTAGGATTAGGGGCACGGATCGGACAGGGGGAGCTTCGAAAGAAAACCCGGAACACAAGAATTTGGGCGTGTGGATCAGTGCTGATCGCTGACATGCCTCGAGGGGGACTCTGTGGATAGCAGGCGTTTCGGATCAAGGGGCCTTTGGGCCCCGGGGCCCCGGGGCCTGCCTGTGCTGTCAGTACATGGCAGGCGCTCGACTCTACGGTGGACCTGACTTCAGCAGAAGCTGCGGAGCTCAGCAATCCCACACCAGTGCTGGCACAGCCCTGGCAGCAGCGCTTGTGGCTGCGCCGCCGAAGGCCGACTTAGATGCGTCCAACAGGGACCGACTGTGGCTGCCGGCGAAGGCTGCCTGCACCTCCTCGACGCAAGCGACACTTCGCGACAATGCGTATCCCCGTGCACCTGGTTTCACTGGGAGTGCGGACGATGTTCCAACGCAGTGGCTCGCGGCACCGACGGTGCCCACCCCAGCTGAGCCACGACGGCGTCCATCCACCGGACGTCCTCAACGTCCTGGCCCTGGCCCCCCTGGCGGCCCCCAGGGCCCTCCCTCGCCGCTCCCTCAAAAGCCTCGAAGTGTTTTGCAGTGCTGAGCCGATCTGAGCGATGTTCCGAAAAGGCTGCGTGCGGCGCAAACGGACCCGGGCCACTCGGAGGAAGCAGTCCAGAACGGTTTGTTGCGGCCTCGACCTCCCCAACATTGCGCAGCTGAGGTGTGGGTCGGCCGGCTGGCATGCGCACGCCCAGGGCCGTACGGGCCAGAAGCTCAGTCGGAGGTTGCTTGTCCGGGTGGCTGCGATGGAATGCGATGGAGCTGAGGCTTGGCAGTCTGCAGACGAAGCGCTTGTGGCCGAGGTCCATTGCAAGGCCGACTCTGGGCAGCCTGACCAATTGTGTTTGAAGAGCTACGGCGCTACGGCTGCTTAGCTACTTCCACTTTGCTTTTCGCTTCCAAATTGCTCAGCCCCCTGGCGGCGGCCCGGACGTCGCCATGGCGGAGGTCGGATCCGCGCCCGGAGCCCGGAGCAGCCCGGGAAACAGCGCGGACGCTCCAGGATGCCGGCTGGGCGCCGAATCGGCCCTGCGCTGAGACCTTCTGACCGGGCTTGGCTCGGCCGTCCGCATAGTTCTGAGCTTGCAGCCCCCATGTTCGCAAGTTGAGGCAATTCCTGCCGGAGGAGCTCCGGTACAATCCTATCACCCACGAGGACGCATCGCCTGCTGCTGTTTGTGATAGCTTTCCTTGTGCCGGTCATGGTCATCCTGACGCATGTGGTTGTGTCAACGTTGCGATTTCTGGCACAGGTGGAGGTCTATGTGAATAGAGACGGCAATGTCCAAAAGTGCGAGCCGTCCGCCTGGCACCCGGCACCTGCTGTGTTTGCAGCCAGGAGGATAAAAAGAGTTCTGGTGCCGAGGCACACGAATATCGAGAGGCCCGGGAGGAACTCAAGGGCATGCAACATCGGTTCAGCGGATCAAAACTAACTACCCGAGTTAAGTTTTCGATTCAAAGGACGTGCCACTTTGACGGTCCAATAGTGCATGCGACCCAGAAAAACCTGCCTGTCAGATGGTGCGCCGCTTGGAGGCTGCCCCGCCCCAGAAAGGCGGGGCCCTGAAGCACAGACCCGTCTTGCCCGAGCTTGAGTGCCATGAAGTTCTCAATCGTCGCAAAGGCCGCCGAAAGGGATTGTCTGAGCGCTGATCTCAGCTGCGGGGAATCTGAGTCCTGGGGACAAAGAGTGAGTGCCGGGGCATAGGCAGTGCTCGCAGAGAAAGGTACTGTCTTAGTTGGTGCTGCACAGGTTCGTGGACCTCTGCTGTGCAGGGAGAACCCGGCCCAATCCTCATGTCAAGGCGTCCCAGTGAAGCTGGATTAATTTGAGACTGGGCGCCAGTCTTTCACCAAAATTGTTGATGCACGTTCCACTCTGGACAGGTTGCCTACGAGCACAATCGGAAGGTTTTTCAGAAACAGAGAGGTCCATGCATCTTGCCAAGACATGAGGTGTCTCGCTTGGCACGTGATACCTTGCGAGTCCAGTGTTTGACAACCTAGGCACCCACATGTATGCCTGGAGCTGAGTGCAGTGGAATGTTTCGCATGTGATATCATGTGATGCTTGTCGCAGCCTTGATGTCGGCTCATTGCATTCGAGGGCTAAGCTTGAGCTCCGCACGGCGATGTCTCAGGACATGGCCAAAGGCTACCCGGGAAACCCGCGCGTCTTTGAGTCGGAGCCCCAGCGGAAGCGGAGTCGCTGTGCGAGTCGTAAGCCGAGCCTCGTCAGGCCGGATCCTCGCATTTCGATGCCTGCAGGCGATTGCCTCAATAGCACGCAGAAACAGTGTGCTTGCGTCGTGGAACTGCGCCTGCAAGTGAGCGCCTTCGCAAGTGTTTGCACGAGGCCAGATTCCTAGACCGTGGACTCCAACGCCCACTCCCGTGCGGCCGCCGTCCGCGCCACCAGTGCGCCCACCTCAGTTTCTTGGATGGAGACGTCAGAGCACGTGCCTCTCTTGGACTGGTGTTGCATGGTGCTGCTGAGCTGCTGCCTGGAGCATCAGAGGCAGGGCGGCAACCGCATGAGGCGACCGCAGCCCGGCGCCAAGTCGCCGGTCGGGGCCGGTCGGGTCGGGGTCACCGTGTCGCCGGCGCATCGCCGCAAACGCACTCAGCCATCCTTCAGTGAGCCTTCTGCGAGGTCAGCCCGAACATCGGGAGCACGACCGCAGCCTCAGACGATTGCAGCCGCAAGCCCAGACCAGAGGGAACGGTAAAGCTTGCCTCAGATTCAGGGAGGATATTCCAGCATCGCACGCATCGAGTCCAAAATGCATCAACAGTGCCGCCTGCAAGCGATCTGCGAAGCCACGACCGATACTATGGTTACTTTGTCAATCTTCAAGTGCGTTAGAGGTGGCAGTGCATAATTTGGTGGAACCAGCCAAGCCCAGACTCGACCCAGGCTCCGCCCTCTGCTCTGGTAGCTGGTAGCTGATCAGAGGCAACACCGGGTTCCATTCCATTTTCGGAAGTGAGCCGTGTAGATGTTCGTGGATGCAAGTGGACTTGTGGAGATCCATGCCCAGCGAAGTCGATTGCTTCTGTCGCACCTCTCAGCTCCGCTGGCTTCTGTTGGTCTGCACGCCAGGCAGGTGGACTCTCTGTGCAAGCCCGACTACTTGCATCCACGAGCGAGCAGTCGTCAGCGCTTGCATGACAGAGTCTCTTGCTTGTTTCAAGACATCTATATCGGAGCATGCATGGTAGCAGATGTTTCACAGGCCCTGAAGTGCCCAAAATCTATCCGTCGGAAACACCTGGCGTGTTCTGATGGTGCCGGCACGGAAGGAGCCAATGTTAACCACACTTTGTGCAGCCGCCCAAGCCATTTCGGGATTGCTAGGGCCCATGTGGTGCTCTCGAGGCTTCCGCAGCTGGGCGGCAGTGCAGTAAACGAGAAGCCTGGCATGGCAAAGCCAGCTTGAGCCACCATTTTTTGACCAAAGCTTGTCAAGTAGAAGCTAAGCCGAGCGATTGTCTTTGCCATGGGAAACCTCGGAACAGGGAAGGGGCGGGTGGTAGAGCGTGGAGCAGCTCAAGAAAGGCAGAGCTTCAAGGTGTCCTAGGTCCTAGGTGCTTCGGAGCATTCGTCTCAAAGGGTTTCCAGATTCAATGTGCTCCTGCCAAATAGTTGGATCTCTCAAAGCCTTGCACTAGTTGTTGGTAGATTGGGCAGGGCTGTCCCACGACATCACCAACTCACTGCAGAGTTTCGGGTGGAAAGACCGGTCTTTCCAGCTTACATTGGCATGTCGGCTAATCTCGGGGACCCTAGGCTTACTGTTGCGCCGTTGGACGACAACGGGCGATGCAACAAAAAGATCCTAAAATCATCCGCTGAGCCCAAAGCATGTAAGACGGTAAGAGTGTGTGCAAAGAACAGCTTCACTGGATTCTATATTGAGTGTGTAATTTGCGCCGCCCGAGCATTGCGGCTCCAAGCAGATTCTTGCTTCAGGCTGTCAGCAGTGCTGAGCCTTCTCAGACTGCACCTAAGCAAGACTGCATTGCGTTGAAGTTCCGTATGTGATGGATCGGTCAAGGACTGAACGGACCGAAGCCATGACCAGTCATGCCATCATATGCCATCTGAATCTACTGAGCTACTGCACAATTTCTAGCTCTGCTCATGTTGACAAAAAAGATCTTTAGGGGAGCGGGTGCCTGACTCCCTGATTTTCCACTACTTTTCCAGGGCCAGCTGCCGGTCTGGACCTTACCAGGACTTTGACATCGGAGACGTATCCGTGCAGAGTCGCTACCGCTAAGGCCCTGCATGCACCGGCCGAATGGCCAGAAACCCAAGGACGGAGTTGTTGTGAGCACGTCACGCAGCTCGAACATGACACCAGCATAGCGCAGGCTCCCCTTCTCTCCGTGTCCAAGCGAGCCGATGCAGTGGCCAGGAGAGGCCAGCCCCGACTACAAATCAGCTGGTCACCTTCGACGCCCAGCTGGCAAAGCAGCAGGCCCAAAGTAGGCTGCAGATGCTCCGAACGGACTGTTCAAAGCTATAGCCACGCCATTCTAGCGAGCAGGGGTTGCATTTGTGCAATGTGATCGCGCTCTGCAGGCATCTACGCAGATCACGTCGGGATAGTTACCATGCGCTGCTGTTTTTGGATGTTTTTGGGTCGTAATTCGTGTTTGTCAAGGGTTCTTGTTTGGTTTTGGGTGCTCATGATTGTCTTTGGCTCAATTCGACATTCCGTTTTGGGCTGCCTGCTCATTCACGATGGCTCACATCGTGGGTTAGATCCTTCACGGCCCGTCTCAGAGCTCCCTCCCGTTTAAGCCAGCCTTCCTCAGCTTAAGTTTAGGGGCATCGGACTCCTTACTCTAGGTAAGTTTCCCCCGGGCGTGAAGGCCTTGAGGCTTGGTTCAGGGGCCCCGAACGCCTTCGCCGCGCCAGGAGGAGGCGCAGCTCGCAACTTGCCTTTCCTTGTGTGTCAGAAGACATGGAAGTTTCCGAAAACTAGGGATACTTTATTTTGGGGTCCTGAACAAAGGATCCTACTATTTAGAGTACTATATTATTGTGCCCTATTTTCGGAAACTCCCACGTGGCGGCTTAAGTAGAGAGAGAGGCCTTGCCAAAGCTGAACCGAGGCGAAGGAGCGACCCAAGAAGAACGACTACCTGGATGTTTACACCGGTCCGAAGGTGAAGTGGGAAGACACGGGCCTGTATAAGGCCCTTGTCAAGTCCCAGGACATCGAGGAAGAGCTTACGAAGATCCGGAATCTGATCCGGAAACGCTGCTGGGCTGGCTTAGGGGGCAAAACCGGCGGCCCTCCCTGCGCAATCCCATGTTGACAAAGGCGGGCGGTTTAGTCCTTCATATTCATATCTGAGGAACAGATCCCGGCTACGAGCCTAACGATGAGGAGGACTTCAAGGTGGCGCCCATCCGGAAGTTCGACTCCAAGAATGACTACTACAAGCTGCTAGAGGTGGATGACTTCGCATCGGTCAAGGACATGGGCATTCCGGGTCGACATGCACCATGGTGTCTGTATCCCAGGATGAAAGTTGTGGCTTCTGACTCAGTTCTTATACGAGGGGCAGCATAACTTTTTTCTTTTGATGGCAGTGGCGTCAGCGACTGGCAATTCGGTGCTATGCTGGTGGCTGAAGCATGCTTTCCAGGTCGGTAAGTAAGCACAAAGAAGCTCTCGTGGTGATGAAGGGCAGTAGGTAATCCGAGACGATGCTTTCTCCTTTTGCCTCATTTGCTTGCAGACTGGAGGACATCAAGGGTGCCTACAAGCGCCTAGCCCTGCAGTACCACCCGGACAAGAACAGGGACAAGAAGCCCGACAAGCTCCGGGAGATGCAGGACGAGTTCGAGAAGATCCAGGAGGCTCCTAATGCTGCAGTGAGAACTCTGTCATCTTCTGATGACTGTCGAGCCTGAAGGAGTCTAGACTCTAGAGACTCCGTTTAAATGGCGAGCACAAATTCCTGAGCCCTCCTAAACCCAAGAGGCGTATGAGATCCTCTCAGATCGCGCCACGCGGCGGCAGTACGACCGCGCCCGCTTCGACGAGGCAAGAGCCAAGTCCCAGGCAGGGGCTGGGTGTCAGCGATTTGGAGCCTGAAGGCTTTTGGGGGATTTGGGGCGCCCATTATTGGTTGAATCGCGGTCTTTGCTTTGCAGGGGATGAACTCCTCCTTCTACTCGCAGAAGACGAACAGTGACTCGAACTTCTGGGGTCGCTGGTCCGGGAAGAAGGAGGGCCGAAGCGACGGCGTCAACGCACAGGATCGACATGCCCACAAACGTGCCCACAAAAATCCTCCTGGCCCTGCGCATGGACACACTAGTACTAGTACCACTCCCACGCTCACTTCACCTATCACTCCACTTACCGCCACCACCACCACCACCACCACCACCACCACCACCACCACCACCACCACCACCACCACCACCACCACCACCACCACCACCACCACCCACCACCACCACCACCACCACCACCACCACCACCACCACCACCACCACCACCACCACCACCACCACCACCACCACCACCACCACCACCACCACCACCACTTACCACCACCACTCGCCACCACCACTTACCACCACCACTTACCACCACCCCACCACCACCACCACCACCACCACCACCACCACCACCCCACCACCACCACCACCACCACCACCACCACCACCACCACCCACCACCACCACCACACCACCACCACCACCACCACCACCACCACCACCACCACCACACCACCACCACCACCACCACCCCACCACCACCACCACCACCACCACCACCACCCCCCACACCACCACCCACACACCACCACACACCACCACTTACCACCACCACCACTTACCACACCACTTACCACCACCACTTACCACCACCACTTACACCCCACCACCACCCCCACCCACCACCACCACCACCACCCACCACCACCACCACCACGCAGCCACCACCACACCACCACCACCACCCCACCACCACCACCACATCCCACCACCCCACCACCACCACCACCACCACGCACCACCACCACCCCAACCACCACCACCACCACCACCACCACCACCACCACCACCACCCCCCCCACCACCACCACCACCACCACCACCACCACCACCACCACCACCACCACCACCACCACCACCACCACCACCACCACCACCACCACCACCACCACCACCACCACCACCACCACCACCACCACCACCACCACCACCACCACTACACACCACCACCACCACCACCACCACCACCACCACCACCACCACCACCACCACCACCACCACCACCACCACCACCACCCACCACCACCACCACCACCACCACCACCACCACCACCACCACCACCACCACCACCACCACCACCACCACCACTGCTGGGTATCCCGTCCGAAGTCCCCCCTTGGCCAGGAGGTTCAGAACTTGCTGAAGTCCAAGGCTCCGAAGCTACCGAAGGCCGCCGCCCTCCGCTTGGAGATCAAGATCTCCCTGGAGAAGGCCCTGAGAGGCAGGATCCGAAAAGCGTCAGCGAGCGGTAGTAGGAATCCTTCAAAAAAAGTCAGGGCGGTAGTGGTGATCGTTCAAAAGGTCGCTGTCCAGGGCAGAAGGAGGCGCTGTGAGCGTCCTGTTGGGGCTCGGGCATTGCTGCCGGCATCCTCTTGAATGTGAGGTGGCTTGAAGATCCGAGAGGTCAAGCGGGATCGGATGCAGCGGGCCTTCGGGGGCACGAATCAAAACCTCAAGACCGTGAACATCAAGATCGACCCGGGCCAGGTGCGTTCTCTTCAGATCGGGGCCCTGTCGATCCGCGCTGTGTTGCGCTTTTTGCGTTCGCGCTTTTTGCGGCCCCTGTCAGGCCGACGGGAGCGAGTACCGCTTGGAAGGAGATGGCCATTGGCCAAGCTTCAACACCACTCCAGGTGACTTGGTCGTCGTCTTCAGGCACAAGCCACATGCATTTCTCCGGCAGTCCAACAAAGAGACGGGTGCCCTGCAGCTGGCGATGCCGCTGACGGTCCGTGCAAAGGCCACGGACCCGGTGCTGTCTGCGTGGTCGCCGACCTTCAAAGGAAGTATGGTGTTAATACGATTCCAGAACCCTTTGCTGAAGCTGGCGCCGAACAAGGCGTGTAATGTCACTTTTGTGATCGATGGTGAGGGTTTGCCGGTGCCCGGAGAACCCACCCGTCGTGGGCCCCTTGGTGTGACGGTCCACGTACAGTTGGATGGCAACCCACTGGTGCCATCAATGAATGCACCCTGCTGCAAGGATGTCGTGGCGAAGCGACATCTGAAGAATTACAACCACCAAGCACACCTTAGGGTTAGCATGTCAAACCCTCGTGCTTCTGGGTTCCCCGTGCGGAAGTTCGTAGCCGGAGATGCCAAAGAGCGCGGGGGGCTGCGTCTCGGGGTGGCCTCAGTGGCAGTCATCTGGGAGTCGGCGCCGGGAACGGATCCGGTTGCTTTCGGCAAAGCCGCGGCAGCCCTGGGCCATCAGGCCCAGCTGAATCCTCAAGGCTACGGCTGGTGCTGCAACACCGGGCTCCTGAGACAGGCCCTGCCAAACGCAGGCACCTTGGCTGAAGGGAGGAGAGGGATTCTGGGCCTGAGCACATCTACACTTGCTTGTCCTTGAGTCTGCAGGCCATGTGGCTCTGGCCGACGAGGAGCTGGCGAGCGAGAGCGAGGACGAGCGGGCGAATGGAAAGAGCCAGGAAGTTTTAAAGGCGAGCGCAGGGCAGCTCACAAAGCAGAGGCGTGTCCGGAAGCCGCGGCCAGAGGTGGAGAGATTTCTCCTTCGCTTCAACCTGGGCCCGCCAGAAGGTTTTCCAGATGCCTCCACGGACGAGGAGGCGGAGGAGGAGGGATCCTGGTCACCAAGCTTTGCTGGCCAGCCGGGCCAAGCGACCGCGGAGTTGAGGGTGGACGATGAGAAGGAGGGGGACGAAGAGGCGGAGCTTACCCGACTCATACGGGAGAAGCAGAGCCAATCTTCTGCAAAGAGGGAGTCGCTGGTTTTTGTTTGGTTGACGTTGTCTTAAAATACGGTAAGACTCAGAGAGAGGCTAGCGTCTAGCGGCTAGTCCCCGTGCTTCTCTGAGGCGAGCTGGAGGCTGCAAAGCGACGGTGGTCCGAGAGGAAGGAGCGCCAGCAGGGCGAGCGCGAAGAGGAGGAAGGCCTCCTCCGAGAGCTTTTGGAGAAGGACAAGAAGCGGGAGCTGGAGCGCGTCGAGCGCGAGATGAACGGGTGCCTCGATGGCACTGGGCAATTCCTCAGACAGCGCCCTGGGTTCACCTGAACGCTCTTTACGGGGGTTTGGGGGCTTGGCATTGGCCTGATTCCAGCCCCTTATTCCGCCCTTCAAAGGGGAAGCGAAATTGAAAGTCCATTTTCTGTGGAAGCACTGTCGGATTCTGGTGTCCGGGAGCTGGCATTCGGAGTTCCAAGATTTATGGGCCTTTATGGGTTTGCACAAGCTTATCCGGCCTCTTTCGCCTGCCCCATGACATGTTTTCGCTGCAGAATGATGCCCGCCGAATAAGCATGTGCAATGTTGTGGCCACTGCGGCGTAAAGCTGAAACCGCCAAAGTGACAGCTCTTGCGTTTGCCTCGCACTTGAAGACTCCTTCTACCCAGCACGAAAAGCACTGTAAGACCTTGATTTCTGAATTCGTCCGGTGCGCTAGTGCTTTGTTCGTCGAAGAATTCTTGAGCTTGGGGCCACAACCTCGCGACCGCATTGGACACGCAGGCCGTGTCCACGCACCTAGCTCGTTTCGAGGGCGGCCTCTCTTGCGCAGTGGAAATCTTTCTCTCGCGACAACGCCCTCAAGATCTTGCGGCATTCTGGTCTTTCGCTCCGAATGGTCGAAGGTATCCGAGTGTAGTAGTAGGCTACATGCCGGTGTAATTTGCAAGATGCTCAGAGTCACCACCCCGTCCGCCCTGCTTGTGAACACTCCTTGTCAAGTAGCTGATGCCAACCGTACATAAGATTGTGGCCAAGGCTGCGCTCCACCTTCGAGTTTCAGCTACAAGCTGCAGCTTGCCGCAAGCTTGCCGATTTTTGGGGTGCCTGGTGGGATTTTCTCAGCTTTCAATGCCTATAGACGATGCAAGCTCTGCGAGCTTCATGACGCGATCTGACTGAGGAAAAGAAGTGGGTGGACGAGTTCATTTCCACCAACAACTACCAAAACCAGTGGGTTTGCGCCTGGCACCCGGCCCGGCACGGTTTCCGTGACTGTTGCCGAGCCTTGCGCGACCGAGGTGTTCAAGCCAGCAATGGTGATCCGCAAGAAGCCCGCAGAGGATGGCATGCAGCGGGTGACCTACAAACCACTGCAAGCTCTTGCTGTCAAGTCGTGGAGTGAATCGCAGGACGGGCCGATTACTCGCCGGATCATGTGCGACGAGGTGATTAAAGCGAAGGGCAAGGTCACCGATGACTACTGGAAGCTCGGCAAGAGCCAAGATCGGTTAACATTGCAAAGGTCTCGAGCCATCCGGTGTTGCCTCAGCATGGCTTTATCTCGGCACTGATACCGTCATGCCTTCGAGACACTCACACAAGTCAAGTTTCATTGTTATTCGCAGTAAGCTCTAGCCGCGAAAGATGCTGCTCAATACACTTGCTGCTGATGCTGTGACGTTGGTGATGACGATGATGATGGTGATGACGATGACGATGATGATGGGAAGGAGAATGACATTCCAAAGTCTTAGCAAGCATGGCGCAGTCGGACAAGCTCGGCCGCATACTTTCTTGAGGATTCAACTTGACACTGATGAGTGGGTGGGGGACTCAGTAGTGTTCAGAAGTCACGCTGCTGACCGGCATGTGGCTTTCGATGTGTTGTCAATCCGACTCCTTTCCAAAAGCCGCACAGCTGGCAGTTTGATGGTCTCGATTCTGCGGATCACTTCTCAAGTTACTTGGTCTCTAAGACGAAGCTCATGCAAGAGAACACACGCTCTTCATCCAGCTCTGGCGGGTAAACTTGCCAGCAGTGCAAGCACTGAATTTTCAGAGCCAGCGGCACCTCAAGTAAGGACCAAAGTCCCTAGTGCCCTGCTTGTCCACATCTTCTCGGGCTCTTCGCCTGGGGAGAGCTCAAAGCTCAAGAAGCAATGGGTCGGCGAGCCTTCGAAAGGAGAGGTTTCCCTGGAATGCTGTGACAAGCTTCGGAAGAGCACGAAATCCGGCACCAGGTGTGTTGGTGGGGTCACAGCTGTGGCGCCAAGTGCAGAAACGTCAGCATCGTGCCTTCGACCGGACGAATCTTGATGAGGTATGTTCTATTCCAAGAACTCGGCGATTGGTTTGCTGTTTGTGACAGTGACTCACATACAGATATCGCACAAACCAATCGCTGAGTTCTGGGCAAAGACTCAGCATCGCACTCGCTCGACGGATCTTGCTCAGGTATGGTATGGTTGTTTGCCAAGAACTCTGCGATTGGTTTGCTGTATGTGACTCACATACACATCTCGTGCAAGCCAATCGCAGAGTTCTTGGCAAAACAGACTCATGCACCCGCTTGCTCGACGGACCTTGATGAGATATGGGTTTTGCCAAGAACTCTGTGATTGGTTTGCTGTATGTGACTCACATACACATCTCGTGCAAACCAATCGCAGAGTTCTTGGCAAAACAGACTCATGCACCCGCTTGCTCGACGGACCTTGATGAGATATGGGTTTTGCCAAGAACTCTGTGATTGGTTTGCTGTATGTGGCTCACATACACATCTCGTGCAAACCAATCGCAGAGTTCTTGGCAAAACAGACTCATGCACCCGCTTGCTCGACGGACCTTGATGAGATATGGGTTTTGCCAAGAATTCTGTGATTGGTTTGCTGTATGTGACTCACATACACATCTCGTGCAAACCAATCGCAGAGTTCTTGGCAAGATGCAATGACTGATGCAGCCTCGCGCTTGCTGGCCCTGTCCCTGGTTGCTCTTTTCGCTTGTGTTGCCGCTTTGCTTGAGGATAGTGCAACTGGCAAGTGATTGACAAAGGTCCCGATTGCCTCATACTGATGCGATTCTTTCGGCAGTATCTGCACGTTGCAGCTTGACGCAGTGTGGCCAAATGAGTCAGACGTGAGGGTTCCCCCGCGACATCGTGGAGTGTGCGAAGCTCTCGCATCTGAGCCGGACATGGGCGGCTTCAGACTCGCCGAAGCTGGCAGGGCCAGCACTTCACTCCAGTTCGTGGCTAAGGTAGTCTCGTGGCTGGAGGGTCTCGGACAAAGTCCTTATTAGAGCTTTTCGACCTGACGGCCATCGCCCAAAGTGGTTTGCAGAACCAGGCAGCACCCGCACACGACAGGGTTTCGTTTCGATCTGTGGCTTGGGAGAGGAGCATGTAGAGCACACGTGTAAGCCGGAGGCAGAGGCAGAAACGGTCACGTCCCTATCCGAGGCCCTCACATGGCACAAGGTCCATGGCCAGCTGCTGCAGCGCTGGCTCCTGGGCTCGCACAGTGTGCAGCAGGAGTCAGCTGATATCTTCAGCCACTGAGGTTCGGGACTGAACAGCAGCGGTATCTCGATCTCCAGGCCTGGCTTCACTGCAAGGGAGCACATCACGCACCGATTTACCAATCGAGACGCTCAGGCCAAGATCGAGGAGAGGCGCAAGGCGTGCTTGAGGGATTTGGGCATCCGTTCGCTCTTACATCTCTTTTCTTGGTTCCTTGTATCATCTTCGTCTCTGCGTGAGGGCCGCAACGAGACTTTTGTGGCCTATCGAAGGAAGCCACTCGGTTCGGCCATTGGGATATAGGAGCCGGAGCGTGGTTGCGTGAGCTTGTCAGCTTGTCTTCAAGAGTGAAGAATCTATCAAATGCTGTCGTCACTCCAGTCATACATCGTATTTAGTTTTGACTACAATGGAAAGCCCAAGAAAGATATCAGCTGAGGAAGAAGGAGATTGAGCAGTGGAGCATCCCACCGGGCCCGTTGGGCCCTCGGCGGGAGTCGGGCGGAGTTTCGCAGCCATCACTGCCTGCTTCTGCTCGGGAGTTTCTGCCTGCAAAACCCAGGTCCGAGGAAGAGAAATGCGAGCTGGAGGACGAAGAAGGAGAGCAGCTTCACTTCGTGATGGAGCCGGTCCTTAAAGAGATGAAAGACTACAAGAGGCCTGGCAGGGACAGGGCTGGCTTGCTTTCTTCATCTATCTATTGAGTCTAGTGCATCTGCTGCTGCTTTTGCCGCCGCTGGAGCTGATGCAACTGCTGCGGTTGTGCGACTGCGATTGGCAAGTTCGACTGCGCCGACAACAGCGGTTCTTCTTCCGATGTCACGCTCAGAACTGTGCCGTAAATCGTAATTACAAGGACCCCAAAATACTTACCTTGGGTTAGTAGGGAATGGAGGAATGGGGTACAACCGTGACTACTATTACTACCATTCTTCCATTCCCTACTAACCCAAGGTAAGAATAGGTATCATGAGTCCTAAACCCTAAACCCTAAGCCCTAAATCCGTCCTGGTGTCCACCGTCGTGCTTCGCCGCTCCAGGCGCCTCCGGGAGCTTCGCCAGAAGCGCCCGGAGCCCTAATAGTAATGATCAAACTCATGATAGTTTTTGCAAAAAATAAAGTAATGATAAACTATGATGACGATATGTCCGGAGCTGTACCGAGGCTTCGAAGCCGAAGCCGAGAGGCAACGTCGCGACGCTGGAGCCGAGGTGGGCCGCTTACGCTTTGGACATGACACGCTTTTGGATGCATCCATCGGAGTTGCACCGGTGCACCGGTACTCGCACAAGCCAGCAAAATCGCTCAAGTGATAATTTCCGTGGGCTACCTTTTTGGCTCGAAGCGTGCCCACTGGTTTTTCAAAAAGTCAACGTGCCTCTCGCAACCCTTACGCTCGCAGCGCTGAGATGCCGTGCCTCGTGGACTTCTACGATTGCCTGCGTGCCTGGGCCAACCCAAAGTCTGTCGGCTACCCACCGTGGAAGAAGGGCAAGCTCGACTGCCACGAATACTACTACGAGGAGTTTTTGACCAAGCCGATGGCCGTGCAGCAGAAGGGAGGGCACTGAGAGGGAGAAGTGAGCCCTTGGCTTGAAGGCCTCGGTAGATTTTGTCCGCGCAGACTGCCCGCAGGGCAGGTAGCATCAGGACGACTCCCACGATCTCGATTGTCTTGATCCAGTCCTTTAGAAAAGAGCGCATGCTTCCGACTGCCTGGGCCTGGATCTTTTGCTTCGCGCTTGCTCCACTCCATCTATGAGTCCTCTGCAGGGTCTCGCGGCCGCGCCCTTGCCGGCGGGCTTCGAGGCGGCCCTGGGCGAGGAGGCGCAGGCGCCGCATTGCTGCGCGGCTGCGCTTCCGCTCTGCCTCGCCTTTTTGCACGCAGATTCCTGCATGAGGCAGAGGCGCCGGAAGCAAAGGCAGAGACCGAGACGACCGAGCAACGGCCGTGGGAGGACCGTCCACCTTGTTTCATGTTGCCGGTATTATTCTTGAATGCGCTTCTTGTGTCAGATGGATGCGGCGCGCGAAAGAAATTTCAGTGAGCTCCTGAGCTCAAGGGGTGTAGCGACAGGAGACAAAGCAAGCCGCAGACAAAGCCTTCAAAGACAAGGCTGGCTGTTGTGAGATTTTAGTCTTGCTAAAGATTGCGACAGATTCACTTGAGGATGCGTCTTGGTCAGGAATGGAATACGGCACTCTCACTCTACGGTCAGGCAGGGGTGCGGCATGCAGTGGACGTGCAGCTTGACTGCTTCTGCACTCGTTTCTGTGACTTGCCATCGCCATCGCCCGAAACCGTCAAGAGCCGAACAAACCAAATCACAGGCTCTGGAACTCGGTGGTGATGGTTTAGAGTCCGCACAGCGCGCCACTTTGATGTCAAATCGGGCAGCTCGGCTTGCACGGCCAGCAACATTCCACCAGGCGCTGGCTTGAGAATGAGACATCCGTCCGATCCGTCCTAGGCGCTTGTGTTTGCGAAGCTCTTTGACTGGGCGAAGAGCCTGGAAGATGCGGTGGCCCCTCTCTCGGAGTTTGGGTCACGGCGGTGAAACTTTCTTTCAGCTTTTCCTTTCTGCCGTGGCCAGGACGCAACGATCCAGGAGCCCGACTGGCCCAAGGCCCTCTCCTCTGTTCTAACTGCTGGGTCCCGGGCAGGTCTGTAGACTCGTAGACGAGTCGTAGAAGCACCATACACCAGTTTGTAGCGGCAGGGTGGCGGGCTCGAGGCGCACGTTTAGTTTTCAAGGTCTCTCAAAGAGAGATGGTGTGCCTAGCATCCTTCAAGTATGTGTGCGAGAAGCCGCTCACCCTAATGGGGTGCAGCATCCTCCTCAGCTTGGTCGTGCCGATCGTGGCGAGGCTCGCAGGGAACAATGACCCTGATGAGAACTCGATTTCCCACGTCTTTGGGCAAGGGTCCATTTGTGTGGCCATGGATTTCCCGGGTTGGGCGGAGGCTGCCACAGTCATGTTCTTCATCACGGGCCTCATGCACGGCTATGCCATTTTCAAGTTGTCTCGCCACTGCCAGAGCGAATGGCAAGGGAAGTGGAGCAAGAGGGGCCTCCTGGCTGTCGCGGCCTTTGTAACTTTCACCACGAACTGCTTCTGGCTGGTGGGCGTCTTTAACCCCGTCCTTAGCCACAGCGTGGACACCGTCTTCGCGCACAGCATTCCATACGTTGGCCTCCAGATCGGCTTCTGGTGTTGGGCCATCTTCCTCATGGCCTTCGTGCGCCCAGAAGAGGTGAGCAAATGCCGCATGGTGTCCTGGTGCCACGGCCTTGAAGTAAACATCCCTGCTCTAAGGAGGGACTCTGAGTTGATCGGGTGTACGTTGTGTACGTGGTCTGAGTCAGGCTCCTGTGCATGTTGCTTGAAACGACAACACTGACTTGCAATTGAGGTGAGGCGCAGTCATGTGTGGTCCGTAGCCAAGGTACGTCTTCGGCGGGCTCTACGTGGGTTTGCAGGTTTTTCTGCTCGTGATGATTTTTTGGACCTTCGCCGAGCTGTCCCAGCCCGGTGTCCAGCTGACTGGGGCTGACCGCTACAAAGGCCCGATGCCTCGGGGTGCCAGCTGGATTCCACTGTCAGAGCCGGTGACCCTCCTCTGTCGCCTCTGCTTCTTCTTCCTGCATCCGCTGCGCGTGGAGTCGAAGGGCGAGGAAAAGGGCGAAAAGGTTGAGAAGGACGGGAAAGAAGCTTCGGAGCTGCAGCCATGAATTCGGGTGCACGGTACACCAAGCACTGAGAACTCAGTGAGAAGCTGTTGAGTACTCGTACGGCCTTCTATGCTGGTGGTACGCCAGCCTGGTGTGTGCCACAGCACCAGAGTGTGCAGTTCCAAAAAATTCCACACATAAAGGCTCGCATTCAGACTAGTTTGTAGTGATGAGTAACCGGTCAACATCGCTTGAACAAGCCCGAACTGTGGGTTCATGGCTGACTGGCATGATTTTTGCAGTCAAGAGCTCGGAATGTACGACGGACGCAGGGCTGGTTGCGGCGGGCCACGGCTGAGCTCCGACTTTCCAAGAATCGCGAGGTGCTCCTCAGTTCACGAGAGCCGGGAGGGGCAGGGAGGGTTAAGACGGTTAAGACGTGGGCATTTACTGATGCTCTGTAAAACACAGATGTGCAACAGTGGGGTACAGTATGTAAGCGGAGGCTACAAAGTCAGCTAGGAACGTCAGATCACAGGCCTCCATTCAGTTGTTTTGGTGCGACCAGTCGTGGGCTTGAGGCTGAGGCCCTCGGACGGGCAGCATGGGCTCTGCGTAGAGTCGGGAAAATCCGAATGTCTTGTTGTAGACCACGGTGGCCCCGTCCAAGGCGTAATCGCACCACGGCAGAACCCGAACCCCTATGCCCTCCCGCGCTGCTTGGCCAGGCCTTGACCTCCCTCAAACGGGGCTTCAGCTGTGCTGGAAAGACGGTGCAGCTCTGAGAGAGTTGAGCGAAGAGCTTTCAGCACCTGCAGATGTCTGATGGCAGGCAGGTCAATTCTTGACTTTGGCAACGGAGTGCGAGGCGCATCCGTGAGTGACCAGAGGTTCGGCGGATTCCGATGAGCCGTTCTGGCCGGCCTTCCAGAGCAGGCTGCCCTCTACAACGATCGGGATGGTGGGGACGATCCGGATGCCCCGGTGTCGGCCGTCGAGCGGATCGAGAAGTTCAAGGAGGCCTCAAAGCATACGAGAAGCCCAAGCAGACTGGAAGTCAGGTGCAGCATGAAGTATGCTTCTATTTCAGAACTCGTGAAGGGCGCCTCCTTGGCCTTCAAGCAGGGAACTCATGGGGTCCGGTGCCCGGAATTGAACTCATTCCGTCGCCGAACTGAAACGTTGCTCCTGTGAAAGAATAGGGTCACTGGTTTTTCAGCTCAGGTGGCAGTCTTGCTTTACACCAGGCCGGACCGGGCCGGGGCCGGGACTGCAGAGGGCGGTTTCTGCGCTTGTTGGGGTCCTTCCTAATTGCGACTCCGAAGGGCTTTGTACCACCGCTCCATGATGGAGTCCAAAGACGAGGACGGCCGTTGAGAGGCTGCTGCTGGCCACGTTGGCAGGGCATGGCCTGGCCTTGGCAGGCCGTCGTCCTCTCGAACCGGGCCGCTTGCTTCTTGAAGCTGGAGCTGCCCAAGGAGGCTACTTGTGCCTCAGCCGTCTGTGAAGGAAAATGGGGTTTCCGAAACTTCAAAATAGGGATCCTACTATGTGGGGTACCATATTAGGGTCCCCTATTTTCGGAAACCGCCACAAAAATCATGAGTGGGTCGCTGGGCAGGCTTATGCAGACGCCATGGCTGCATCGGAGAAGGCTTGGAGGGGGTTGGTTGGAAGGTATCCAAGAAGCATTCGCAACTCGTCGCGACTTTTTCCTCTGGCAGCGCCATGATTGCTACTGTTAGTTTTCTCCCTAATGCGACGTGCGATGCAAATATTAGTTGTAAACAGATTTCGTCTGTTCTGTCAGCAAAGCCGCTGCGGCTTTGGCTGTAAGAGCAGAATGACTTCGTAGCCTTCGGCCGTGGAGATGCATCGAACATAACGGAGGAAGAGGTTTTCAAGATCACATCCGTACCGATGTTTGCAACGATTGGCGATTAGTAAGATTTCTGAAGGATAGTTTCTGCGACGATCTTTTGAATGCTTCCTGACGATTCAGGATGGTCTGGTCCCCGCCTCACTGAAACATCCACAGCGATAGTGTGCTCGTGGCCGTGGCCGTGGAGGTTGTCGTCGTAGTTGTTGTAGTTGTTGTGGTTGTTGTTGTTGTGGTGGCGGTGGTGGTGGTTGTCGCTGCTGCTGCTGCTGCTGCTGCTGCTTTTTCCTTTTGTCTTGTTCTGCTGCTGCTTTCTGTAGTTGGCGTTGCCGATGCTGATGCCGAGAGTCATGATGATGATTGGTGGAGGTGAGAATCGGTGCATCGATTGCACATTATATGTCAGGTCTCGAACAGCTGCGTTCACAAAGATTAGTTTCGAATCAGATGCTTTAGACTTTAGGCAGCCATCGCCGCAAACAGCTTGCCTTGTGCCAGGACCCAATTTGGTCCAAGCCTTTGGTTCGAGCGGGTCAGGTGTCTCTCCCAGAACCTTAGCTGGTGCAACTCTGTTTCTATGTACGTGTATGCGCAGCATGCTTGCATGCATATGCATGCAGTAAAGTATGGTGCACTATAATATAGTAAAATGTAGTATAGTATAGTATGGTACACTGTAACAATGTAGTAAAGTTCTGTTTGTAGGTATGTGTGTGTTTTATGCTCTAAGTCATGCACTGACCCACCAAGGCATCCCTGATCCTGGACGACTTCAAAGCAGCGTATGCCTGCTTTGCCAAGGCCGGCTTCGTAGAATCAGAGCCTCTCTGTTGCTATAGGTATAGTATAGGCGTTGAGCTCGACCTACTGTCTGCACATAGGCAGAAACGCAGAAAGCAGTCGAAGCTTCTTGTTCCGTCAGGCCCGGAGGCTGGACGAACATTACGAGGCGTGTTTCGTCACGCACTCGCATGGTCTTTGGTCATGTTGCCACACCATTCTTCGTATTGCTGTCGAACGATGTGGTGACTGTAGTTCGACACAAACACTAGAAGTGGATCTCATGCGCCAAAACTTTGCGGGCAATTCATAAGCTAGACCACCCGAAGCAATGCGGACTTTCTGGAGCAAGGAATGCAATGTGTGTCTGTGTCTATGTAGTTAAGTATGTTCTCGAGTTTCAAGGCAGCAAACGATGGCGTCAACAGTTGCCTGGACCTCAGCAAGTTGCACCAGCCAGCAGCTTGTTGAAAAGGCCAGCATGACGGAAACTCAAACTCGCACACTGCGACGAGCCGTCTGTTGCTCCTAATGGGGGCCATGTGCGGCATGTTAGGAAGACAACCCAGCCACTGCCGATGATCCCTGTAAGGTCTCCAGAAGATCATACGCTGGGAATACTCCGCATCGGTCTCAGCTGGAGTGACAGTCAGTGTGCGCGAAGCAAGTTTCGAATCCTAGAGACGGAAGAGCATCCCAAAAGGCACTGCGTATAAGTCCATTGAAAGCCACGATGTCCTCTTTAGATTCAGATCTTCTTGAAAATCTTGCTGGGGCACGCAACGGATCCGAGATGCATCGAGACGCTGACTGTGGGAGGGCTAGGCAAGTAAGATTACATTCACGAATAGAGCTGAAGGTACGGTGCGGTGCGTCGACCGCAGCATGTGTAGCATTGGGCCCTCGAGAGAAACCAGAATCCTCTTTGTGCACGCAGGCTTTACTGGATTCGCTTTGCAAGTTCCCGGTCCCAGCGCGGTGTTGTGACACGAATACATTGCAAATCAAGTACGAGACAAAGGGTGCTTTCGATAGCACCCTAAAAGTCCCCAACGGCCCCGGCTCCCTAGCCTGCAACCCGCAAGAAGCAACCACAGCTTTTCTCCACTACTGAGCGGGGCTCCACAGAAAGCAGGCAGCGGCCAAACGCTGGGCGAAGTTCGGTGTGGATCGGCGTCGGCCCCGCAAGGTGGGAAAGAGTTACATAATCATGATAAGCTGATGACCATGTTGAAGAACCTCTGTCGCTAGGACTTGCTGCTTTGAATAACAGTCGGTACTGTAGTTGAGGGCTAAAGGGCTGGCCCAACGACGATGAATGCAATGTATAGCTGCTTCTGCCACAACAGCTTCTGGGTTGCGGATCTTAGGCCGGAGAACGGCTCCAGAAGGAAAGCACTATTCCAGAAAGACCGCCCAACCCTACAAAGCAGCCAAGTCCATTTGGTCCTAAACCCGCGTGACTTGGTACCCTGACCGAGAGAAGCGGAATCGTCTCACACCTGTTCCTGCAAGCGAACCTGACTAGCTTCTCGCGCCAAGACCCGAAACCCAACACCAACATGGTCTCACCAGACCGACACGGGACTGCTCGCTCAGCCCTTCGTTGCTGCCTCGCCTGACTTCCTGAGGAGCTTCGTGTCTGGGCGCTGAGTGACGTCTTCTTCGACCAGCACGGAGTGCCTGAATGGTGCCTTGGGACGCACGAGATGTGAATCGCACTTGCAGGGCGTTCAAGGCAGGAGCGTGTGGCGCACCCCTCAGCTCAGCCCTGGGGCTCATAAGTCAGTTTGCAGAGGCAGGCTCGAGGTTCCAGGGCCACAGCAGTCAGGTGCAAGAGCTTGTCTTCGTCCTTCTTCCGAGACGATGTGCTGATGTTGGCATCGTTCTCAGTTTTTGTCTTGACATCCGCTGAGACGCGCTCGGCCAACTTCCTGCAGGCTGGAAACTTGGCCGACTCCTTGCCGCAGCTGAGATTTGCTCTGACGGTTCTCAAAAGCAAGCCAGACCGGCGAGTTCGCACATGAGAGCCCTCAAGCTTAATCTCTCCAGGGATTGACATTCAGTACCGCGAGACATGCCTGGGGTTCAAGAGTCGCGAGGCTATTGTACGACTCAAGACAGAGTTTGCAAGGTGCAAAGGTCTAGCTCTTAATCACGTCTGTTCTCCAGATACCCCGCGCTACTTCACCCTGCGACCTCGGCCAGGTTCCGTCGCATCTTTTACGTGCCCGGAAACCATGACCTCTGGGACGCTGCCTCTGTTGGTTCAGCACAGCAGCTTTGCTTCGGGGCGTGCTGCATTGTGGGTCGTAGTCCATGAGGTGCGCCGGGTGACGCTGAGCAGCATCATCAGGGGGGAGCAGGTCGAGGGCTTCGCATCTGAGCCCGGGGAGGATTCAGACTTCGGACGTCGGGTACGCGAGCACCAAACATCTGGTTGCCCATGCCCCTAAACTATCCTAAGGTCCTAAACCCTTAGGTATGGCATGGAAACCCCGACGCCCGACCCAAAGGAGGACTAGGCTGCCCTCATGCCTGCCCGTGTGCGCAGGTCAAAGATGAGCAGAGGGCAGCTCGACTGCAGAACAGCATGCCATAGTTACATTGAATCGTGCAGAATATGATAGCACAAGACAGTCTCGGATCGAGATTACTGGTTGTTAAAGTCTGAGGCCTGAATGTGCGGTGCAGCCGTGTCATCAGCATGATCAGCATCATCATGCTCATCGTTCTTATTCTTATTCGTACAAGAATCCTCACTTCACGATCCATGATGGTTTTGCTATGCTTTTCTTGCAGCACGCCTTGGATTTCTAGCCACATGTGTGAGCAACGCTTACTACCCCGTCCTGTCTTCACTGGGTTACAGCGAGCGAAAAGTCAGTAGCGAAAGAAGCTGCAGAGCCTTGTGAAGCCTTGTCATGGTACTCCTAGCAATGCCCATGTGCCCTTCGAAATCATGGAAATTGCTTCTTTCTCTCGAAGCAGCGTGGGCTGAGAATGCAGGAGATGGGAGACTCCATCTGCAAGCTTTTGGAGGTCGCGGTTGCGATTGTGCCGAGTACTGACACTGTCTGAGCACCATGTGGGCCACGCGACTCGCAGCGCCTATTGTTTCGCTGCAGCTGTTATGATCGCTAATGTATGATGACCACTAGCGGTACTAATACCGTTACTATTCGCATCCTTACCCCCGTATAATCGCCACCAGTAGTACTAATACCACTACTATTCGTATTCCTATTGGTACTCTATTGATACTAGCCTCCTTCTGATTTGTGTGTCGTCGCTCGGGCTGGGCTCTTGGCTCAAAGGATTTTGTACAGGGCGTCTGCGCTCCGAGCCTTGAAGCAGAGTTTCGCAGATACACTTGTCATCATCATTATTCTTGTTAAGTCTTACTGTTACTAGTATCTAGTATTAATGCTACCGTGAGCACATCTCCAGCCACTCCAGGGAGAGCCATGGAAAGCACTCAAAACCAAGTTGCCTTTCTGCGAAACTCTGTGATAGAGGTACTGAAAGAGGCAGTTGTTCGATCTCCTTTTGTGTCCTGCAATGGCGCTCGGAGGAGCTTGTGGGGGCCCCGCTTGCTGCTCCTTTTTGCTGTCATCGCATCAGTATGTCTTATAATAGTTAGTGGTGGTAGAGTGTGCTCCAGGTTGCCGTGAGCAATGACCGAGGTCCGGCTCTTTTGGAGGCTCGCAGATCCTGGGCAGTACTTGTGGTAGCCAGAATCGTGTTTACTTGCTTGAGCTCTTGGTCTCAATGCATGGGTCTGCAGCCCCACTCTCAGTGCGGAGACGGGAGGGATACGGATGAAGAGTCGAGGTCAGCAATGCGGGCCGTATTGCTGAGCCTCCCGCGCAGAGGCGGTCAGCTGTGCTTGTGTCGCATTTTCCTTGTCTGGGGCAGACGGCTGCGTGGCTTGCGTGAACCCCCGAAAGAACTATTCTGAGCCTGGCTGTCAAGCTCTTCAGGTCTGCCGGCGCTGAGACAAAGAGCGGGCCAGGGCCAATGGCCTGTTACATCGGTGCGCTCTCCCACTGCGCGGGCTCAGTAGGAATTGCCTCAGGATTTCTGTGAAGGAGCTTCGTCGAGTCTGCTGTATAATTACTGTTAGCACCACAACACCTTGTCTTCTCCGCATTATCATTCGATGCTGGTGATGCTGGCGAAGATGTTGACCCTCAAATGAAAGCACGGCAGGAAGCCCGCTGGTACGGCCCTCAGTGCTTTCTAGTCAGCAATGTCGCACCGTGTCGCGAGAGACTCGATCCTGCTACCTGCAGCTCTTGCTTCGTGAGACTTTCGCCAGCCCTGTCTCTAAGGTTCTAGTCACGATGGGCGTGGTCTTCGCGTTCACGAACAGTCGGATACCGAGCACTTGTGATGCCACTTGGGTCCACTGCGCAGCAGGTTCACAGACTTCTCATGTTCGGCCAGCGGCAGGGGAGACAAAGCAGGGATATGCAGGGACATTTGACCTCGTTTACCGCAGATCCCACTGTGCTCACGGTTGCAAACATTTCTAGACGTGAGAGCTTCTCCGAGGTTTCCCTGAGGTTGGGACAGCTGGCACCGACCCGCGGCGCTTGTCGGAGACGTCAGTCTCTCAGATGCTTTCGCGGTGGGTGCAGGAAGCTTCGTGATATATCGCGCGGGAGGATGATGTGTTTGATTGCTGGATGTTGAGTGCTGCATGTGTAAGCGCATGCTCTAAGCATCGTCGCGAGGACCCATATCAATTCGCAGTATTGGGAAACATATACGGCCAAGTTGCAAGGGGAGGCTTTAGGAAAGTTCAGGAACAGTTGGAAACGAAAGGGGTTCAGATTGCTTTCGCATTGGCAGGAGTGCACCGCAACTTGCCAGCAGCGGATGCTGCCGCTTCGCGAAGGAGTTCGAAGGCGCTGTTGGATTGCTGTGCCTGAGCCGGTTGAGATGCACGAGTGCTAGTGCTGGATGTCGGGAGTGGAAGATTCCGAAGCATACGTCGAATGCACTCAAGCCTGGGAAGCGTCAAATCCCACCGCGGTTGGCAAATCTCGCTCCTTTACTCTAGAAGTTGCCATCGGCCAGCCTCGGCATCTCCCTGTGCCTCTCAGACGTGGACTGGTACAATCCGCAGACCCGGGCAGATTTCCTGGCCGCCTTCTGCTCAGCACACGGACATTGAAGGCATGTTGAAGGTCCATCAACTGACTCGGCTGTCCACATTCCTTGCATTCTCAGAACGTTATGTATGTGGAGAGCCGCTTCCTTGGAGCCAGAGCCTCAGCTGCCTGTCAGTAAAGCCAGATCGAAAGTTACATTTGCCAAGAGCAGTGGATCGACTACCCCCCCTAAACCCTGAACCCTAAACCCTAAGCCAGACCTGTAAGGGGGCAGCGGTGGCCTTCGATCCAGACACTGGCATGACCTACGATGGGTTCGGGACCTGGAGGGCCCTGCATGGTCCACCATCCCTTTCGTGGAGTGCTGTGACCCTGAGGGTTGGCCTGGACTACAACACCGGTGATGTCCAGCCGGGGCTCAGAATGCCAGACTTGCCGCATGTTGGAGTGGTGCACAATTGCCGCTTGCCTTTGTCCCGGCACGCTGTGCCTTTTCAGGAAGCCTTTTGTACCTTCCAGGAGCCATTGTGGTCCACACAGGAGAAATCGAGACGCCAGTGAGAGCAAGCGCTCGAGTTTGCCATGGCCGTCGGAAAGAACAAGCGCCTCACCAAGGGCGGCAAAAAGGGCGGCAAGAAGAAGGCCGGCGACCCCTTCCTTCGAAAGGAATGGTACGACATCAAGGCTCCCAGCCCCTTGGCCTGCATTCAAGACGTGCGTGCATACGGTAACGCGTACGTGGATATGTATACATAGACGCCCAAGACAAGACCGGAACATTGCCGGATCTTGGCAATCGAGCATGCCTTTTCGATTGGAGGCGCCATAGTGAGGGTCCCTTGGATAGCGCTTGCCCGTCTGGTCCTGCAACCACCAGGAACACAAAGAGGGATGATCGGATGCTGTGAAAGCGCAGTGAAAGTAGGGCAAAGTAGGATGCCATACAATTCTTTCAGAATTCCACAGACATCTGAAACGCCAGTGGTTGTCACAAGGCATGTTCTCCGTGCGTCAGTGCGGCAAGACCCTCGTCAGCCGTCGCCTGGCCGCAGGTGTTAAGAGATAGGATGCTCGATGTAAATATTTATCCCGATCCCCCGACAAAGCAGACCCCAACCCCTAAATCCTTTCAGCCATCTGAATCCCGAACTTGTTGCCTTTCGGACTTCCTCGGCTGATCCCAGGAACCCAGGGAACGAAGATCGCCACCGAGGAGCTGAAGGGCCGAGTCCTGGAGGTGAACTCCGGGGACGATGGGCTTCAAAAAGCTTGGAAGCCTTTCTTGATGTCGAAGATCCGGGGTCTGCCGGGAAACCGCTGCTGCAGAGCTCGAGCATGAGAGTGCAGCACGAATCCTTGCCTGGTCCAATCTGCTCCGCAGCAGGTGAACCTTGCAGACTTGAACAACGATGAAGATCAGGCTTCCAAGAAGATCCGCCTCTGCATCGAGGAGGCAGCACATGCTGACGGATGTAGTTTGGTTTGGGCTCGCGACAAGCTCACCCTTTTCTTGAAGACACTCCAACAAGGTCTAGACTAGACTGTCACCTCCTGGAGAAAGAGTTGAAGCATGTTGAAGCCATCCAAGTTGAATCCGAAGCTGAGCCCGGCAGCCCCGGCAGCCTGGCAGGTGCAGGGACGAAGCTGCCTTACCGACTTCCATGGAATGACCTTGACCAGGGACAAGATTTGCTCTCTGATCAAGAAGCGACCCGGCTGTGTCTTTTTGTCATTGGAACAGAATAGAATGTCGCCGTGCTTGTCTATGCAGCCTGCTTGAGAGGTGGCAGACACTCATCGAAGCACATGTGGATGTGAAGACCACGGACAACTACGTGGTTCGCATGTTCTGCATTGCCTTCACCAAGCGCCGTCAGGATCAGGTGAAGGCCAATTGCTATGCCCAGTGGCTCAGCTGCAAGGTGTAGGTGACGGAGCTGCAGCTTTTTGAGTCCAGTTCGGGCAGGGCCATGGAGTCTCACCGCGAGGTCTGCGCAGATCCGAAAGATCCGCAAGAAGATGACCGAGATCATGACGCAGGAAAGCGCATCCAGTGTCTGCGAGTCTACGCTGTGGTGCGTCTCGTAGCAAGTTCGGACTATGCCAATCTTCAACAGGGGGCCCCTTCATAATCCGGGCATCCTCCTGGAAGACCCCAGACGTTGCCCCAGCCTGGCAGGAGGCGAGCAAGGCAGGGCCCGGGGCCTTTGATCCGCTCCGGGCATCTTTTGGGATCCCCGAGCTGGAGATCCGAGAGCCTTGAAAGCCAAAACAGCTCCCAAACTCCAGGTGCAGCTGCGTGAGTTGGTCAAGAAGCTGATTCCAGAGTCCATCGGCAAGGAGCAATGACTCGTTTTGCTCATGAGCTTTGCTAAGCAGCCAAGAATACCACCATCGTTAGCTTTCCATCAGTTTTGCATATTTTGGAGTATTTCTTTCCTTCTTTGTCCTTCATCGGTGCTGTTGTCCTTGCTGTTGCGACCTTTTTTCCCAGCTGTGTCTCTTTGCTGGTATTCCCGATTGCATTGCCGTGAATCTCCAGGAGATCGAGAAGCAGGCCCAGGGGATCTTCCCTCTGAAGGAGCCGCGGTTTCCCGTGACTCAGGGTTTTTAAGGGATCGGTTGCCCTCATGTCATGTGGGCTTCAGAGTTCGTGGTGCAGGCCGGGCATGTGTCTTTTGCGTTGTCCAGGACTGCCTCATCCGAAAGGCCTGGGCCTTCTTGTTCTTTCAATGCCGAAATCGGTATTAGCCAGTCTTGCACATGCTGTTCGGCTTTGTTGCGCCGGGCCTGTGCCAAGGTGAAGATTCTGAAGAAGCCAAAGTTCGACATCACCAAGCTGCAGCTTGCCCGCTCGTCTGCTCTGCCTAGCATAAGATCTTTGTACGAGCCTTGATCTGTAGACCCTCCCCGAACCAATGCTCAGGATGGAGCTTCACGGGGATGGCGGCCACCCAGATGCAAGAGAGCGAAGATGAGTAGGAGGAAGAAGAACCGAGAGAATCAGATGAACTCGCCTGAAAATCCAGACGGATGCCCCGAAGAGAGACCTCAGAGAGAGAGAGAGAGCTTCCCTGCAGAAAGAAAGAAAAGAGAGAGGCGACGACATGGGTGTGGAGATGGTGCGCCCGGAAGCGGAAGATGCCGTGAACACCTTGCTCTTCGGCTGGCACAGGGTTGGCAGAGCACATTTGCGCAGCCAGCTAGTTGCTTACTTCTGGACCAGAGGGAAAGTCATCCAGGTTAAAGCTTCTGGGATGTGGAATCGTCGAGTTACGGAATCCGGTTGAAGGTCTTGCGGCCTTCGCACGTTTTGGAAGAATGCCGGCCTACTTCGACATTTGGGCGTGCGCAGTTTTTCTGGTCATTAGGTTCGGTCTCTTCCCCTGAGCCCCTGGCCTTTGTCCTTAAGTCCCCCTCAGTTAAAACGCCCGCAACTCTTCAACCTAAGGACAGCTGATGTTACGGCTGCTGCGGATGACGACTAGAGGAGCTTGTGACTTGAGTCGATAACCTCCGTCAGCACGGGAGACTTTCTGAGCAGCAACGAAGCAACGGTTGAGGCTTGCCCCACCGAGGGCTGAGTTCAGCCATGCGCAATCCCACCTATTCCCTGCAGCATAAGCCTTGTAAAGCCGTTATATAAGCTGTAAGCAACATATAAGTATGTGCATACATAAAAGATGTCCTTGTTAGCATGCTGACTTTTCCTTTGCTCAGCGGCTGTGCTGCTACAGGAGGGCCTGGCGAATGGAATCACCAAGCGTAGGATGCTCAAAGGCAGGAACCTCCGAAGGTATCTTGGCCACAGCAAGACCTGTTGAAGCCGATAAGCTTCATGACAGCTGGCTCCATTTCAACTTTGTGTCTGCACCTAGGTCAAAGCATGGGAGAGCGAAGCAAATGAGATGCGACTGGATGCCTTTGTGCCTTTGTTCGAGTGGACCACACGGCAACGGATCACAGAAAAAGGATCCTTGCTGCACTCCACTGGCCGCGGTGCTTGCATCACTAGGACTGTCAGAGGCTGTGCAACCTGCTTCCTTCCCTCCCCCATGAGGCACGGAACTCTTCGAACATTCTCGGCACCATCCAAAGAGTCCTGCTCCCAGCCTTGTTTCCCTGCTGCCTAAGCCAACCTCCGAGCTCGTTCTGGGTTGGGCATGGCTGTCCCTGACCTTGATACCCTAAACTCCCGTGGGAGCCAGAGCGCCCTGATGGCCCTGAAATTCTTGAGCATGTCCAGGGCTCTGCACCTGAGCCTCCTTGCCTTGGCCCTCCAGTCCCTCGAGGCGGGGGCTTAGAGGCGACACTAAGACGGAGAGAGGGAGAGGCCCACTTCCCAAACGCCCCGCAAGCAAGCGAGAGAGAGGGAGAACTGCGCAAAAACAGGGAATCGCAGCCAGCTTGAAGCTTCAGTTACGGGATCGCCGCATGAAGATGGTGTGAGTCTGCTGCCATCTACTACAGTATGTACGACTGCGCACCACAAAGCTTACTGCACATGAGTTCAGAATATGTTGGATTGACGGCAGCTTGATTCATGCTAACCTGGCATTCGATGGCAGGATGTGCCCACCGAGTCTCGCTCTCAGCTCCACCATGATCATCATGGGGGTGGAGACCACGGATACCAGGAGCCAGGATGTCCTATGTTGCAGGTATGGCACATGTAAAAAGCGCCGCCGCAGCGTTGTGCACAAGGAGGGGGCAGAGGGCCCCCGTGAACTTGCGGTCATGGAGGTGGGCTCGCCATGCTTCCTCCAGCCGGCAGTGCTTTCCAAGCCTGCGCCGAGGGAAGCTCAGCCAGCTGCCCCATCAAGCGCTCGGGGTGGTCAGAGTCGGGGTTGGGAATCTTCGTCCTTCGGAGCCTCCGCTGTTCTGGCTCTGGCAGCCCTCCACCGCAGGAAAGCTGGCCAGGTCCCCAGCTGTAAGCCCCCAGCTTGTGAGCGGAGAGTGGTTCAGCAATCTGCGTTCGTTCACACGATTCGATTCTTCGTTTTCTTCTTGTCCTGACTTCAAGGTGCCGTTCGTGCGTCCAGGGGCAGAGCCGTCGCAGTGCGGGCGGCAGCCGCTGCATGGAGGCGAGGGTTTCGAGAAGCCGACGAGCTAGAGGATGGATACTACTTTATGGACGTTGAGGGCATTCCCGCAGATCTTTCCGGCACCTACTTCCGGAATGGGCCTGGCAAGTTCAAGGAAGGGGACAGCCAGGTGGCACACGAGCTGGACGGTGATGGCTTCATTCTGGCCATAAGCTTCAAAGATGGTCAGGTGTGCGTCCGACATCGTCTCGTGCAGACCCAGGGACTTCTCAGAGACAAGTTCGCGAAGCGCATCTTTGCCAAGGGCTTCTACGGAACCCCTCCGGGTGAGGGCGGGAGCGCCTTGGATGCCCGCAAGGGTTTTCCGAAGCACACGGCAAACGCGGGCATGACTTTCTGGGAAGACCAGCTCCTTGCCGTTGGGACGGCCGGGAGTAAGAAGCCCTTCCAGATCGACCCGGCCTGTTTGGGCACGGTGCTCGGGAACGAGGACGAGGGTTCCTGGAATCTGGATGGGGCCTTGGACAGCGAGACAGGCTTTGGCTCATGCCCCAAAGTTTGTGGTACGGAGGGTTGTCTTAGCTTCATCGACCAGACCCCTTCGCTGGGTTCGACAACGGTGAAATACCTGGAGTTCGCCCCTGGTGCCTGGAGACCCCGGTATCCGAAGCCCCGGGAGTTCTCCGTCGGCGGCTTCACGCGCTTCGCCGACTTTGCGATTACCCCCAAGTGGCTCGTTCTGGCCAAGCCCCCGCTGAAGGCGGATGGCCTTGGGGCGGCCTTCGGCAAGACCTTCGCAGAGGTCCTTGAGTTCGACCCCTCGGGCACTGCAGAGCTCATCTTCGCCACCCGACTTCGCCGCGATGAGCAAGAGGTCACGGTGCCCGTAGATTCCCTCGTTTGCGAGGAGTTCGCCAATGCCTTTGAGGACACTGTGATCTTGCCATGATACGCTTATGATGATGACGATGATGATGATGATGAGGATGCGAAGGTGGTGATGATGGTTTTGTTGTTGATCATGGTGATGACGATGCTGCTGATGATGATGATGATGATGATGATGATGATGATAGTGTTGTTGATGCTGCTGCTGCTGCTGATGATGGTGAGGACAAAGCTGCTATTCCGAAAGATCCCATCGTGTTCCTTAGCGTAAGCAGGTGACGCTGAGCATCCTGCCTCGGATTCGGTTGCCCCATGATGCGTGCGGATTGCGATGAGTTTTGAAAACATCTATCTGTCAAGGCGGGCACTCTTGTCGAATGCCAGTGATATTCATGTTGCTGGTGCTGCTGCTGCTGCTGTTTCTGTGGCTGTGGCTGTGGCTGCGCTGCAGCTGCTGCTGCTGTTGTTGTGGCTGCGGTCAGGGCCGCCTCCTCCTCGATCTCCTCCTGTGCTGTCCAAGGCTCTTGGCCAAGCACTCGTCGGTAGGATCTTAGATGCCGGGTTGCTCTGATTAACTTCTGCCGTCTGGACCCCACAATATGATGAAGTATGTCCCGATCTCTCCGACGACCCACTAATCCATCTTGCATTCCTGTGTTGCCCGTTGCCGTTGATGGATGCATGGCCAGTGAACTCGACAGAGCCAGCTACGTCATGTCAGTGGGCGCAGTGTAGCCTGCACCATCCGTCATGCTTGGAAGGACGGCGGGCGCGTCGTCGTCGACCTGGTGGCAGCCGAGCGATGGGACCTGGGCAAAGTCGATGCGGGCCCACGCTGGGAGGTCCAGGATCCAACCCAGGCTCCCAAACGCTCTCTTGTGCGCTACGAGGCGGCGGCGGAGAATCCAACAACAGTTTCATATTACATGTGTGAAGATTTCCCATGCCGTCCCTTTGCTACTATCTGCTAGTGCTACTGCCCCGAGGTGGATTTGAGCTCCAAGACCTTCACGAAGCGGAGTCTTTGCGATCGGCATCTGGGCTTCACCAGCGTCAACCCAGCCTACAACGGCAAGAAGCACAGGTTTGTCTTCGCTGCCGTGGCTCACAGCGATGTGGGTCCATATGGTGGGGTTGCCAAGATCGACGTGGAGAGCGGCGAGATTGATGAGTGGCTAGGAGGAGCTTCTGAGTTCTTTGGGGAGCCCCTGTTCGTTCCGAAGGAAGGACTCGATGGGGAGGAGGATGGTTACCTGATTTCTGTGAGCTTCGATGGCCAGGAGGACAAGAGCTCAGTCCTCATTTTCGATGCAAAGTCCATCTCGCAAGGGCCTGTGTGTCAGTTCCCGCTGCAGACAGCCGTACCTTATGGGCTCAAAGCCTGTTGGGTGCCTGATCTGGCCTACACGCCAGAGGAGATGAAGCGGAAGACTACTTTGTTGAGGATGTTTGTGAAGAAGTCCACCGAATGGAATGCCATGGAGATGGGCTTCTCCTCTTTCGGAGGGCAGGCGCTCTTCCAGAAGCAAGGCGTGAAGATGCGATGAGCAGTTTTACTCTTAGCTAGGATGATGATGTTGCATATGCAACATGCGTTTCGCGCACTGGCTAACCCCGGGCTGCGCCCCATGTGCGATTTTACACTCGACACCCATATGAAAAGCCGTGGTTTTCTTCTTCACTGACTGATCTGTCACCCCACCAACTCGCTTCGGCTGCAAGTCTGCTCAGCTTGCCGTACCAAGGATCGCCACGGCACTTCCGCTTCTCTACAGCACTGACGAGGCCAGGCGACACTGGGACTCCACTTGGGAGAACGACAGAGAGCCCCCTCCGTAGCTCAGGCGCTCGACATCCTGGAGAAGAAGGCTCTGCCACGCGAGTAGCCCTACCATAGTCACCCTTATAGCAACCCTTGCAGGCAGGAGATCTCCGAAGTCCTCAGTCCTTCAGGTCAGCAGCATGGAGGACTTTGATGCGCGCTTCCCGGGTTTCGGGGGCTACATGCCCTGGCCCGGCTCTCGGAGGTTTGCAATGCAGTATCGCAACCATTGCATGTTAATGACTCTTAGTTCGTATGAGCATGAAATGACGTAACAGTTGCTTCTTCTGTCCTTACTGTACGATCTCTTGAAATCTATTCGAGTTTGAGGTCGGGTTTAGCGGGGCTTGCCTGTGAGTCCTGCAGGTTCTGCTCTCGTGGCATCAATGATGCAGGGGTCTGCAAGAGCCGGGAGCTAAGATGCCACGTATAGTGGATGCCATTATGGTCTTATTCTGCGGTTGTTCAGAGCTTACTGACACTAGCAATAGGACTAGTACTAGTGCCAGTACTAGTACTTGCTAGTGCCAGTGCCAGTGATGGTGCTGGTACTGCTGCTGCTGCTGCTGCTAACCACCAAAACCACTACTAGTACCATTACGACTACTACGACTACCACTTCCACTACCACTACCTTCAAGCATACATCCCGGGACCCGGGATTGCGTGTCTTTGCTCTCTCTCTCTCTCTCTCTTCTCCCTTTGCCCTCTGCTTGCCTAGATGAGGCACGACGGACCCTGGAACCAGCAGGATGATGCCCTTGCCCGGCTGGGAGAGGAGCCGCGAGCCGAGGTTGTGCAAAGCGTCAAGCTCAAGCCTTGACCCTGACCCTGGGTCCTATAGGGGGAGCTGGTGAACTAGCGGTGCTAGCGGTCTTTTTGGGCTTTCAGGGGCCTTTCATCGGACTGAAGCTCGAAAAGTATCATCCCGATGCCGCATCCAAACTGGCAATGAGGCCTGCCAGGTCTGGACAACGGCCAGCTTGCATTTGGCGTTGCCGCAGTGGTCTGATGCTCACTGGCGGATCGATTACCAGATTCGGGGAGCAGCAGCAGCAGATTTCGGAGAATCCGGTTGGAAGGTCTTGTAGGCTGGCTGCAATCAGCCGAATCAGCTGAACTGACGTCATCCACTGCTCTGGCTTCGTCTGCTAGTCGAATTACGTGACTGCCACCTGCCCCTTTCACTGTTCCTGGCAGCAGATGGGGTTTCGGAATCACAAGGTTCGTGCTTTCGGTATGTAGCGCAAGGTGCATGTCTTGGAGCGCCGAGCGGCACAGGAAGGCAGCTCCGGCAGTGCACCAAGAGCAGTTTGCAGAGCAAGCACTCACCAGCCGACGTTCTTGTTTTTATCTCGGCGCGATGGCGCGATGCGTTCTTGAGCAGAGTCATGCAAAGTCCAGCGCATCAAAGCTACATCTTTGAGCGTCAGCTCCCGGTGAAATCGAAGCTCTGCAGATCTTTGAGGTCGCTTTGCCCAGATGGCCCGGCGCTGGAACGGCCGCCTGGAGCGGATGAAGGTGGAGAGGGGCGGGCCGCGTGAAGATCGGAAGAGGCTTCGAGCCTTCGCAGTTTAGAGTGATGACAGGTATGCGGGTAAATCAATGTAAATTAGGGGTTTCGACGAATTTTCTGTGCAAGGCTTTCGGACCAACGTGCCAGGCGTCGGTTGTTAACTTGTTCTACGACGGAGCCGGTCTGGTCAGGGCCTCAAGGTGATGCAACGTTTTTACAATCTGCTGCATTTCTCCGCGATTGGCATCGTTGCAGTGTGTTGTCACTGTTGGTATGACGCACTGACTAGTGCTCGCACGCATGGTTGCCATCTTTCACCGCTTGTGATCATTTTGCTGGCAGGTAGGTCTTCTTCACACAGCATGAGTGTGTGAAGCTTTAACGATGTCACTGGAGGTGCGCATGATTTCTCAGCTTGACAACATCACCGTTGACGCACGCATCTTAGTCTTATTGACTTAGTGCAACACATTACCGTGCTTTTTCGGCGAGCTGCTTGGTGATTTTGTAGCTCATGCAGTCCTTATATCTCCTTTCTCTTGCTGTATTTTCAGGTTGCAAGGAATGCCTCCAATGCTCACAACCAGAACCACATGGTCGCTGCCCGAGCTGCGCACCGACAGCACAGCCAGCACAGCAGTGGAGAATGGCTCGCACAGATGATTTTACAGGTCTGGCAAGGAAGTAGCAGTGTTGGTCAGTATCGTAACTGCTGCTCACTTGTGCAGAATGGGGCAACGAATGAGCGGAGCTGCAGCAAGAATAAGAAAGTCTTTGCAGGTGATTCTGTCTGGTGTTGCCAGGTCGCTGGTGTGTTTACCGGCATCGCGATTTGTTGGAGAAGACATGGCACTTGCGCTCAGGTTCTTTGGGATGCCTTCGAAGGGGAGATGTGGCTCCCTCAGACGTTCAAGATTGAAGATCTGAGCTTGTCTGAAGCAGATCTTTGCGTGTCAGGGTTGTCATCTTCATGGACATCTTCGGCAATTGGAGCAAGTACCCAAACAATGGTGAGGAGATGTGGGACCAGTAGCAGTAGCAGTGTTGCTGTCTGTTGCTGCTGTTGGCGGTGTTGCTGCTGCTATTCCTGTTGTTGCTGTGGCTTCTGCTTTTTTCGTGATTGTTTTCTAAGTCTGTTGCTGTGGTTGTCTCCAAGTGGTTGCGTTGTTGTCGTTGTTTGTGCAGGAGGAGAAGAAGCTGATGTGGAAGATAAAGGCAGAACATGCTCTTTGCTTAGCACGGCAGTGAGTGTGCCTTCCCGGTGATGTCTCCAGACTGAGGTGGAGCCTGTTGTTTATACAGCTGCCGACAAGTCGAAGATGGTTCTGCAGAAAGGATTTTGGTTTGCTCCCGAGCTGTCTTTCGTATCGTGCGCAGCTCTCCCAACTGCTCTTACCTGGAAGATCTGGAATCCAGATGTTCTTTCCGCAAGTGCCCATTGCTCACCCCATCGCCAGTGCAGGTTCTCAGCGCATGAACAGTGGAAGACCTTACAGCTTCCTTACATGGACATCCCACTGGTCTGCGGCCCGGCTCCGTCGAGAGACCCTTTGAGGTCCCTTTGAGGTGAAACTCTGGACGCTTAGGTCAAGCACCTTTTCACGAACGGCGAGTTCGCACGCTTGGAGAATTCATTGCAGCAGCAGCTGCCGTCATCTCAGCGACTTCCGGCAACACTTCAGAAGCTTCCATCTCACGGGTCCTGGCCTCGACTCCGGGTAGTGTACCGAGGCCTGGCTTGATGGCCTCGGTGAACGCGCCCCATGGCCTCTGGGCAGCAGAAAGGGCCCACGAAGCTAGAATGTGCAGAAGGGTCAACAACAGCCGTTGCAGCCTTCAGAGATGCATGTTGGAGGTGTGCAGTGCGATGCCCATCCTTACTGCAGTGCCGTGGGCATACAGGCCAGGCCAGCCTTGGATGAAAGCGCCCGCTTTCGGTCGCATGCAAACTCCAGGCGCTAGCGGAGCAGCCAATTTTTACAGCCGGGCGCCCGGAATCGCTGCTCTTCCGTGGCTCACCTTGAGCTCCTGATCCGAGGAGACAGTCCTTACCCCCTATGCTGCTTTCCCTTCGATCTTGGTGGTGGGAGCCCAAGAGAGACGGAGACTGTGCCCCGCGGCTAGTCGAAGGACTTGAAGGATGCGCTTGGCCCAAACAGTTTGCGGACAACAGCCAAATAATAGCTTTGCTCAGCTGTACTCGCAGCATCTCGCAGCGATGCGGGAGGTTTGTACTCCTGATATTTTGTGTGCCCCAACAAGGAAGCTCGCCTTTTCAGTCGCATCCAGCCGAGGATTCAGCCGCTGGACTTGCGTGGTGCGCCAGCTTCAACACTTCGGCCCCACCCCTGAGACAATGGTATACAGTCGTAAGTAATCAACAGCCGCTGTCATGACAGTTCTATCGCACGTTGTAGCAATGCTTCCAACCGTCACCACAGCTCAAGCTGCGCGAGCTAGCGGTAGTGCCGAAAAGACACATTCCGGAGATGACATCAAAGGACGTACTCAGTGGCCCCAACAGCGGAAGGTACAACCACATGCTGGCCATGCCGCGGGTGCAAACACCTGTTGGCAGCATTGAGTCCTTCACCAACACTGGCAAGGCAGCAGCGGGCCTCAGTTCCCCAAAAGCCCACGCAGCCTCATGCGTAAACAGCTGCATTTCGAATTGCATACGTCGGTAGGTAGCTAGCTAGATGCGGGGGGTCTGTGTGTGTGTGCGTGGATAGCTAGTTCGGGGAGGAACTTGTATCTGGTGCAGTAAGTAGTAAGTTCATAATCAAGCGGTTTGGTCCCTTGTGCATGTTCTGCCTTTGGCGTTGTGGTGTTGTGAAGAAAACGCAGCCAGGCATACACGGTACCTGCATACATACATGTTACAGACACATACAGTTACATACATGCACACATATATAATAACTATACGCATGTCTGCATATACATATACATTACACATACACCTGTGTGCGCACATACACTGTTCTGGCCATTCAAACTTCGGGTATGCACAGTGCATTACAGATGGAGTGGACGATAGGTCACGGGCAAGCGTGATATCCCGTCCCAACATGCATTAAAAGATCATGCATGCCCCCGTATCACTTATCATCTGCAGTCTGAAGGCACATAATCTCCAGCTCGTCGGCAGTGTTTTTCAAGTGCAGTCTGCAACCTGTACATTTATGGTTTTGCACATTCGGTGTACAGTCGCATACACTGAAGAGAACAAAGTCAATGCAAAACGTGGAAGACCCAAGGGTCCGGTGCAAAGCAGCAAGCAAGGTCGCACCCATGGCGACCTGGGATGCCAAAGCTACGACCGCCGCGAGCTCATCGGACCCTTTTTTCAAGGGCGTGTTTCAGCGCGGATTGTAGAGGAGCATGCTACAGACACACTGTACTTTGTGCTAGTGCAACCTGTATTCCAGATGAGATGACTTCACTCTGCCCCATCGGAACCTTGCTGTGAGTTCCTGCAAGGTCGTAGCCATGCTTGGCGGAACCGGACATCTCCTTCGTATCTTGTTAGCACCTCGTTTTCTGAGCTACTCATTCCCAAGAACTGCACTGTCCAGGCACCTACATGGAAGAGCATGGAGTGTATGGCGTCTTCGAAGATCGTGTCAAGTCCATGTACGCCTCGGGCTCAGAATCTAAGGGGTCTCTCGCGAGACGATAACAGAAACGCTAACCCTAGACCCTAAACCTTCCTAAACCAACCTAAACCAACCTTAACTGCTACTGGTAGGCGGAAAAGGGTGTTCAAAAAACACCATCCTAAACCCTAACCTACAACCCTTCAATTCTTGAGGGCCCGATCTTCGAGCCGGTCATCGCCGCTGTGATGCCGAGTAAGGCTTCAGTCGGCGTGCACCTCAGTCCACTGCGACCACTGTTGTTGCTTTTTGCGCAGTGTGGCATAGTGCTCATATTGCTGACTCGTCTTGCTAGTTTGCTGCCAGTCATTGATAGTCATGTTAAGGAAAAGTACATGCCACCAGTATGTGCGGAATTCAACACTGGTTTTACACTTTCGTGAGCCGTGGCCGCTACCAGATGCGCACATCGCGCAGCTCCCAAAGCTGCCGCTGCCGGCACCTCATCCTGCTCAACTCAAGGCCATTCAGAGGGAGATGATCGAAGCCTGCAAAGAGCTTCTGATTGCGTCTGGAAGGGGAGCGCAGTCCCCTCATGGGCTGTCATGAAAGAGAGAGTTACTGTTCCTCTTGTAATCATTGTAATCGTCAGAGGAACCGGTGCCCTAGGCTCCAGCAGTCGAACCGCCCTGGAACAGCATCATTACACTGTGAAAAAGAAGCGGTGCTTAGCTGAACATGCCTGCCGGGGCGTGGGTGCACGTGTATACTCAATCATCCATTCTAGATGATGCCAGGATGCTCTGCCGGAGGACTTTCCGAGCTGCCGTTGCCGCTCGGATGACATGCTCAAGTATCTGCATTGAGAACCAATGACAAGATGGCACTGCAACCCTGCCCTTCATCTCGGCTCGTTAATGTCAATTTGGTTGCTGCAGATGGTTGGCGGCCAGGCAAACTTGCTGTGTCAGGAGCAGGAGCAGGAGGAGGAGGCGAACGTTGATGCCAATCAGACTATGGGCAAGAGCATTACGATATAATTTTTTTGATACCAATGCTTCCCTCGTCGCTGGCCGCTCAGGCCTCGAGGACAAGCGGACTCCAGGCCGATCCGGGAAGTTGGGTTCGCAGCCTGGGGTGTCGAGAGGCTCCGGCGAAGCGCGGGTGGAGACCTTGCTCTTGCATAAAGTCCTGAATCCGAAGCTGAGCAGAAGAATAAGACGATATCAGAAGAGCAAGACAGAATGGTCATAACAAAATAGCAAACAGAATGAAGTTTACTAGCAAGAAGAAGCACAAAGCAAATGAGAATCATTGTAATTCATAACAGTTATAAGCCTAATAATGATAACAATGATCCCTACATGCAGCTTATGGTCACGTCGCCGGCTAGGAGCTACTTGGAGTTGCTGCAGAGACCAGACTTCTAAACAAAAATCCGGAGTCCCCTTCAGGGGTGCTTAAAGGCAGGACCCCAATCGGTCTTTGATTTCTGAAACGCCCAATACTCGAAGGACCCTTAATGAAGACCCTTATGTAAAAAATATCCTTAATATACCCATTATAGGGTAGGGATCCCCACTAAGGCCATACTCAGCCCCTCGAGGCTCCAACTTCAGAAGAGCCAGCGAAGGGTCTCCTCCTGTGCCAGGTTTCCTGCAGCCGAAGAATCCTTGAGGCTGCCGGGGGAGTGTCTGCTCCTGCATGCCCCCGTGGTACCATCACTGATTCGGCGATGCCCCCCCTGTGCTGCTCTCATCCAACATGAGGCCTCCGCAACAACTCGCCCCATTGGGTCAGGGGGGAAAGAACACCTACCACCTGAGAGATTCGCAGCGCTAGCTGTCGCAGGTGGGCAGCCCCACGCGTCTGAGGACTTTGAGGTCAAGATGAAGTGGGGCTGTGCCTCTCCGGGTCTCACAAAACTCAAGTTAGCGAGCATGAACAGGCGACCGGACCTGCAATTTGGAGACCCTGCTATTAATTCGTTCGCTAGGCAGATGCTTAGAACTGTGACGATTTTGTCAATGATTTGGTTTTGTAGACTCTCTGGTTCCCAGTGGCTACTGCCCAGTGGCCCACATCCCAACGGCCCAGACAGTCTGTATAGGAGGTGGTTGTAAGTGCCGGCTACGAGCGCCGGCATGCCACAGCCTCTTATTTTGAGCAGCCCTCGAGGCTCCACCCACTGCACGCTGCAACAGCACAGTGCGGAGCATAATTCTGCTAATCTGCTTTAAGGGACGCTGCTTTAGAAACTACAGCAGTGCCTGAATTCAATGTCCGAATTCGAATTGCAAATTCTGCAATTCCTTCGGTCTTGCCATGTTCCAGTCGGACACACTGTTTCGCCAGTGGTTTGGGGACAAGATGATGCCCGCACTGCCAGCACGGAAGTTTGTCCAAGCAAGTGCCCCCTTCTCCCTTCGTCAGAGGATGAGGGAAGTTCTCGGAATTTGGCGGCAGGTGCTGCAGGTTTGTGACGAGCTTGGCATCGAGACCGCACCCGCTGAGGCGAGAATGAGAGCGATCGGTCTGCGTCGATCTGCTTCCTAACATGTCAGGTTGCCGCGGGCATGTTCATCGTACCGATGCAGTCCTGGTGCCCCGCTGCTAGAGGGCGAAGAGACGTGTGAACACGGTGCACTCTACAGCTGTGAATGGGGCCGGCTGCGGCAAGCAGTCGAAGCGCCAGTACTGCTAGCTCCGGAGACCCTGCAGGTAGACCTACCAGGTGGCTGCAAGTCAAGCTAGAGGGAAGTTATGCCTCAGAAGCAGAAGGCAGTCCGTGGCGTTTTCATGGCGGTACTATCAGCACTTTACTGTACTACCATACCTCTACAATCCATGGGCAAGCCTAGTGTTGCACGCATTTTGGAGAAGTTCTTGTGCACGGATTTGCAGTCAGCAGCTTTTCAGAGCTGAACATCTACACATCTATGTTTGTGCCTCACGGCTTTCTGATGGTGAGGAGCATGTGATGGCACAAACGGATGTCATTCGTCATTCATTGCGGTTTCCAGGTACTCCAGAGATTTCATCTCCAAAGCATTGCGCCAGCAGCATGCGTCAGCGACGGACGCGGATGCCAAGGCTCAGCATCATGCATTTGTCGAATCTGTGTCACTTGCAGAGAAGTGCGTGATTGGACGGCGCAGGTGACCATCGATCAGTGGATCCAGTGGCCTTTTCCTTGTGGCTCTGATGACGCGTGGAAGTTCTTCATGAGGACAGTGCTGTGGGATGGCTTGCGCATGCGGCCGGTGGGGGCCTCCTGTCACGTCTCTTTGGGCATCCACATCATTATTCTTATTCTTTCTCTTAGTATTGTCGGTATTTCATCAATTTTCTTCTTATTGTTATTGTTACTAATATTACGATTATTGTCATTGCTAGTGTTATTCTTGCTACCACTATTGCTGTTATTTTTATGACACTCACTAGTCTTACGTATCATTAGAGTCCTGGAGGATGAACGAGGCGGCTCTCAGGGCCACCCTTGTGGCGAAGACGGCCTTCGAGCGCCGAGACCTCAGATCGGGTCATGGCTGGGGAGCTCAGGGCTCACTCATACTACAAAAACCTATGTTGTTATGTGTTATCACCTATGATAATTTGCAATTACGTGTTATCACATGATGCTTTCATACACTGCCATATATGATAATGTATGACCAAATACTGAATACATAACTATCTGCAGCTAGTTGTTATTACTAGTGCAGCCGATTGACAGAGCCATGTGACGTCCGGTGTGGTTCGAAGACAGTTCAACCTACCACAAGATGAGAACTGGAATTGAGAAATATTCCTTTGCGAGAAGTAGCTCGTTCTAGCTGCAGGTAGGGGTTTCCCCACAAAACAGCGGGCAAGGCTTTGCGAGAAGGCCGAAAGACGCCGCATAATATTCACATCGTCATTGCATCAGAGATGCTATCCTCAATCAAAGGAGTCAACCTGCTCTGCCGTGCCGCTGCTGGCCTGTGTTTCCCTCCAGGATTCTGCGATCAGCCGGCCCAGGTGATGACTATGTCCGCCTCCTACTGCATTGAGGGTTTACATGCCGAAACCGCAAACCTCGGGGAGAAGTATGCACGGTCTCAGGACGCACTTCCTCACCAGACCAGAACTGTCTTTTGCCCGGGCCTGTGATGTCAGGGAGCTGCGGATCGTAAACAACTTAAAGGTGCTGACATAGGTTGGTGAAAAATCTGGCATAGAGCATCGCCATCTCGTCACGCAGAGCTCCACGAAGTGTTTCTTCTTGACTAGCGCTCCCTTGACAATACTGGCAGTTGAACACGGACGGCTTCAAGGGAGCCTGTGATTTTACAGCTTCATGCGAGGATTGGACAATCCCTGGCATTTGGGACCACATCGGCTGTGAAGGACTGGACGAGCAGGTGGGACGTTTATTGAGCTCCCAAGTGAGCTTGTGGGGCGCTCCCTCGTGTGCGTGCCAGATTCGAACCATCGGATCGGATGTCCACGTCTACGGCCTGGGCCTCAGCGCCAAGACTTGAGTCTGCTGTGCAACTGGTTGCGCAAAATCTAAAGCAAATCAAGCCTAAGCTGTTTTCCCCTTGCGTTGTCTTCAGTACCCTAAGTTCTGGCAGGCCGTGCCTGCACGGGCCCGCAGGCCTGTGGATGCCTGCAGTTCTGTTTGACGGACGGACATAATTATGAAACTACACGCGTACGCTTTTCACGCATGTATTCGCATGTGGCTGTTTGATCTCGTCTGAGCGCTCTTCTGGAGCAGGTCCAGGAGATCGATGGTCGGGAACCTGGAGTAATTTCCTCCGCGCTTCTGGGGCTCCTGAGTTAAAAAGAGGCTTGAGCTACGTCCACAACTACATTGGCTCAACCGACAAGCCGATGCCTCAGTCGAGCCAAAGTGGTTCACTGGATACTTTCGTCGCGGGGGTCGTAGAGGCACCGTCCTGGAATGGCACCCTTTTGCATCTTCGACCGGGGGGAGGTGCCGATTCTTATATACATCTGCCCCCGCATGTGCGAGGGACGCTTTTCAGTCGCAAAGTTCGTTGCACAAGTTTGGGTTGAAGCACCATGGCTGTCAGATCCTTCCCACCACGCAGCCGTCGCAAGCCAACGGCTTCAACTTCCAGCCCAGCGCGCGCCCGCAGGACACCGTGAAGAAATCCTCATCTAGGGCCTAGGGCCCAACACAGCAACAGTTCTCAGCTTCAGATCTGCTTTTCCGCGCTCTGCTTTTTCGCCTGCCTCAGCACACTCCACATCACAAGAGACTCCACATACCCGACCTCGCAAGAAGCCGAAGCATCCTCTGACAGCGAACGGGGACAAGAACTGTCAAATGAAACCATCCCATCTTCCGGTAGTTCTTTGTCTTGCCTTCGCGGTCATCTGTCAAACCATCTATCTTAAGTACCTGGAAGTTCGTGGATTTACAGCTGGCTCCGGGTTGCTTTGGGTCATAAGTAATGGATGCTCCTGCTATGTGAGGATCCTGCGCCGCGAAGAGCATTCGGCGGAGGCTGAGGATAAGCACAGGCCCGGCGGTATTGGTGGCGCTCTCTTTGTTTCGATGTTTGCGGCACGCTTGTCTTATCATGGGCTCTCTCTAGCCTAGCACGCAGCGGTGTACTTCTTCTAAACCAGACTTCCAGCTGTCCGAGCTACTTCACTTTTGCTCATTCGGTGGTCGTAATGACGTAATGACTACGGTTGTTGCGGTAGGTTGGGGTGGGGTGGTGGCGAGGCCGTCGGTGAGTGGGTGTCCCAGAATTATCGCCTTTGCACAATCATCAGGCGAGGACCCCTGGCGCTCAAATTAGTTTTGTGCAGCAAAGCTTCGAACAGGTTTCATCGTCGTTTTTGTGTCCATGATTTCCGCAAGACTTCCTTCTTACCAAAGGCTGGTCAAGAACATGTAGGCAGTGTTTCGGCTTGAAGTGAACATCACATCTTGACACATCATTTCTCGCATTACGCACCGTAGTGGGATTTGACCGGGGTTTTGATTTTTCCCAGACTGAACACGATAAAAACTGTGGAAGTGTCGCATACGCTGTCGTCGTCGTCATCATGCCATTGTTATTGTTGGTTAGCAGTAAGCGTTGTCCCTCGTAGTCCTAGTCATTATTAGTAGTGTGTGTGAGCATGGAACTATCAGTATGCCGTTGTCTTGTCCCGCAATCTAGGACTGGCATAGTCGTTGTCGTGGTAGTAACAGGCAGGCTCTGGTTGAGATCTGCCAGGCCGCTGATCATCCGCTGGCTGCAGTTGCGGGACTTGTGACGAAGCGAAGAGGCTACCAACATCGCATCTAGCAGACAGTGGACACCTACCGTTCGCACGACATCAGCATGTTGATGAACTTGTCGAAACCATGTGCCGAAGCGCCCTCAAACCAAAGAACGACCGGCGAGACGCCTGCAACAGGATCTTTATCTTCAGCTTCTGAGAATTCGCAGCTGAGCCAGCCACACTGTGACACATGGACATGTCGGAAGCTATGAGCCGCTTTCCGTTTGAGTTTGGCATCAAGAAGCTCGTTGACTGAACTTGTATGCATCTGTCAGCGCATTTGTGATTTACTGTTCTGCAAGCTGGTATCTAGCTTCCGTGTGTTCAGGCAAGTGCGCATCTGCGAAAGGCAGTGATCGTAGGTCTAGTCTAGCTGACGGGAAGCATGGCAAGAACCAGAGAGCCGCGCTCTCCCGAACGCTGTGGCTAGTGCATTGGCATGCTGGTGCGACGCGAACCTGCCGCACATTGCACCTTTTTCTAGGCCGGCTGTAAGCCGGCTGCGGTGCGGCCGTGCCGAAGCCTGCCGACGCATCTGTTTGCTAAAAGGAAAGTCATGTGGATTCCATTGGCATTCTGGCTTGATGCTTGAGTGAGCCATGCAATGAATGCTCTTTGTTCCTTCCTCGAAGCTTCGGTGAAGACGTTAGCTGCAAGACGAAGGGACTGCACATGCCATGAGCTGCAGATTTGGCATAGGCTCACCCAGCGAGCGAATGATTTTTATGGCAAGTGCGGTTGGTTAGCAGTTAGCAGTGCCGCAGCTGCAATCAGCTGCAGCTTGTCGTGCCAAAAGTCGTACTTGTTAGTCCCTTCATACACTTGTAGGTCTAATCGCATTTCGCGCGACGCCTGCAAAGGTGCTTGGGATGACGGTAGTCAACATGAGCTGTGCCGCTACAAGCATCGTGGAGAGCAGTCATACCCGTCGACAGATCTAAAAGCAGGTCAGAATTACGAGCACACAGACACCAACAGCTGTAGCTGCGTGTCTCTTGCGCCTGCTGCCGTGCCCATGGCGCTTAGATACGCAGCTCCGGTCTCAGAAGCAACCCTGCCAGCTGCTCATAGGCGTTCCAGGCTTTTTGCAGAGTTCTTGGATTCTGTGTCAGGCTGTTGGCCTCGGCCAGGCCCTGGCCCTGGCGGGAAGTGCGATCCGGATGGCGGATTTCGACGCAGGCGGCTCTTAGCCTGGCCGCGTGCTCGGGGACTGCGCAGATCCCACGAGAGACTTGGAAGGCCGTGGGCGCCTGGGGTTTCGATGTTCCTGCCGGGGCGTCTGAGCTTGGAGTCTGGCTTGCAGGCTGCGCTTTCGCTGTCGAGGAGCGCGGAGCAGTTGCAGCCCAGATCCCAGCTGAGCAAGCAGCGGTTTCCAAAGAGCATGTGGCCTTCCAAGTCGATCTATCCATCGATCTATCTATCGATGTATCTGTCGTCTCCATCGGTTTGATATTGCATTGTTAGGCGTGCTTTCAAAGCTCGGGCTTTGAGGTTCAGTGCCGGCACCTGGTCCGAGTGGAGCAAGGCTTGGCGACCCCTGGCCATGGAGGCCCCGAGAAGGGGAAGCCTGGCAGCACCACTTTTCTTGGTTCTTGTGCTCCTATAGTCTCCTTAGCCTTAGGAATTATTTTTTCCCATATAAACCCAAGAGAAAGTTACCATAATAGTGATCTACGGTAACTTAAATTAAGTCCCTTAACAAGAACACACTGTGGTGATTCGCGATGTGTTTTGAGATCCTCCGGAATCTCTCTGATGCGGTGAGCAGGAAGGCGAAGCAAATGATCGAAAGGAACTAGGGCACCGTACGGTGCACCCTGATTGAGTCTTCTGGAACCAGAAGAGCCACACAGGCTGGAACGATCGGTAGCCTTCATGCAACTTGGGGGCAAACGATATTTTGCTTCTTAGGAACTTGTTTCTGATCGCAATGGGATCTTCTGCAAGCCGCACAAACAAATGGCACTTGGAACGGTTCACATCCATGTAGCATCTTGGCAGCACAGCATGCAGTTAAAGCTGTCTTTCGTGACAGAAAACCCAGAGAAAATCAATCGTGAGAAGAAGTCTCATGTGCTACCTGTGCCAGGTGGTAAGCGACTTTGATGGTAGTATGGCAGATTGCCCGGAGGCCGGAAGCCTGGCCGCAGATCTTTGACGATCTTGGCATTTGTACATCTCAGGGCTCGGTGGCGGCTTTAGCGCACGGGCTCCTTGCGGTGGACGAGGCAGGACCCGAGAAACGCTAAAACTTCGCCTTCGTCTCTTGTGGATGTCAGGTCGATGGCCATTTCTCTGTGCTCGAGCTTGGCCCTCAAGGGACTCATGTGTTGACAGGGCAGGGCGGAGCCTTGGTAGCGTGACGCCGCTACTGACAGAAGTGGGCAGCTCGAGAGACAGGATCATCAAGATGATGCATCACAAGCTCAGTGACCTCCAGCCTCCGCCTCAGCATGTACAGAGGAGTAGATCTCTTGCAACAAACTGCCAAAGCCTGGCGAATTGGCTGCAGTTTTTCAGGCTTCCAGCATTTCCCCTAGAGCCCAGCGCTCGGTTTCTAGTTCTATTCCTCAGATTGCCAGTGGTATCGGCTTGCGCCAGGCCCGCCGAATGGCAGCAGCACTGGCTGATGGTGGTGTCTTCCATGTCCTCCTCGCATGGCGTGTCAACGAGGGATGGTCCTGTTTGTGTTCAGATCCCGCCTCTTTGCAAAGTGCCGAAGCATGGCAGGTTGCGGTTCATGTATCTCAAGCTCCAGCCTGAGCCGTGAAATGGAGCGGACTCAGGCTGTGCAGGGTCAGATTGTGAGGTGGGTGAACATGCCCCACGACAATGACTTCGCAGACGGGAACCAGGCTGCACCTCCCTCGAGCTTTGCCTGTGCGAAGCCTGGACGTCCAGGAAGACTCCTTGAGTCCCGCAGTCCTCCGGCCGTGAGCTGCTTAGTGGAAGGTTTGATTCAGAAGACAACATAGCTACTGAATGTGAAGTCTTGCTGGTCAGATCCGGCCGGGTGCAGCCTTTCTGTGCCTTTAACCCTGTGCAATTACGGGTTGCGTGCCTGAGGCATCACGACTTCCTGTTCAGGACCCGTGCACTGGGACTACCAGCTAGCTAGATTTATGCAGCCCTCAAGCCGTGAGAGCAACAGTACCCTGATGATTGACGTAGCTTCAATCAAGATTTCTGCCTTTCCAATCAGTAAAGCCCAAGGGCTGTGCGATCGCCTCTGGAGCTTGAGATCCAACGTCATGCAGATGTCATTCACCTGGCTGAGCAACAAAGTATCGGGAATCGCATCTCCTTGCAGGAACTTCGTGGACAAGTTCGTGGCCAGTGGCGTGCGCGCAAACCTTCGTTTCTTCACTCGTGGGTCGGAGTTCAGAGAGTCCAGGACATGCTGAGTGCAGAAAGACATCCCTTGAAGACTTGCCTGGCTCTTTCCAGTTTGCTGTTGGGCAGCACGATGGACACTGCATCCAGAAGGCGTCACAACGCACAAATCTCGTATTGGTGCGAAGGACAGCGTAGAATTGTCTCACGCTTAGTGGCTTAGTAAGTGGATTTAGCAGCACTTGACCCAGAAGTTGCCAACAGCAACTTCTTCATTTTAATTACCTGCCATCCTTTGCGTGGACCGTGGTGCTACGCGATGGCATCGAAGTCTGCTGCCGTCGTCGGGATCGTCGGCGGTGGCATGGCCGGAGTCGCTGCTGCGCGGGTCTTAAGCAGTACAGGACGAACTTTCAAACAGTCCCAAAATCTTCGGTTCGCGGCTCCTTGTTTCCCCCTTTCTTGGAGGAGTCTCGGTGCGTCTCTACGAGCGCGAGGCTGCTTTGGGTGGGCGCCTGGGTGCCGCACGTTTGGGCGAGCACTGGGTTGGCCTCGGTGCGACCTACGTCAAGGCCAAGGACCCACTCTTCAAGGCCAGAGGAGTGCCAGGGGGGCCCCAGGGCCAGACCAAAGTACGCGGAGCTCCGAGTGCCAGGCAGAGATGGCAAAGTGGGAAGAGCTGGGTCTGGCTTCTGAGTGGATGGTAGGCACGCCGCACTTCATTGCCACTTGAATGAACTCACACAGGCACCCCTAAGATATCCTAAGATCCTTCTGGCATTTCCCCCCTTTCCATGACTTCTCAGGTCTATCGGATATCGCTTCTCTCTTGATCTAAGAGTTGCCGAAAATAGGGGGTACATTGCTTTGGGGGATCCTACTAGTTAGGCTACAAAATTCGGGTCCCACGGCCGAGGAAGCTCCCGGAGGCTTCAGCGAGAAGCCGGAGCTGAAAGCCCCTACGGACCGATGGCACGTGGGTCGGCCCAGCATGGAAAGCCTGGTGGAGCTCTCTCCCGAGGACGCCCCTTTTGGGTTCACCGGGCATGGGGGGCTCCTCCATACAAAGTTTGAGGTTCATGGTGGAGGATGCTAGAGGTCTCCACAACCACCCATCTTGACACATAAGTCGTACAGCCGTAGAGTAGTCGGAACTGGCGCTCTCGGGCAGCTCAGGAGCTGAAGCACATCACTCGCTGTGGCGAAGTAGCTTCCGTCAGCTGGGAGGAGGAGCTCGAGCTCTGGCCCGAATAGTTCTTGGACTTGCATGCAAGGCGAAGGGGAGACAGGGCACACTAGTTAGACATTTCGATAAGGAAGCGTGGTTGCTGAACGGAAGCGATTCCGTTTCGGCGCTGATCCTGGCCCTGCCGTTGGCCCCGCTGCGATCCCTACTGCCGGTGGGACTGGAACCGAAACTATTTCACTTCTCCCTTGCATGATGCATGATGCATTCTTGACACAGGTGGGGACGATCGAAGGGCTGGTGCCGGCAGACCTACTGGAGAAGGACTTCGAAAAGGCCCAGGGGCCTAGCGAGTATCAACCTTACCAGTCATGACCCCTGACAATCATCACGCCCCATCATGCAGAACAACTAGCGGCGGGCTTTGGTGTTTGTGAGTGTGCAGTGTAATTGACATCAGCAGGCGCGGGTCGCTGCCGATGCTGGGCTGCAGATGGGTTTCCTCCTGGGAGGGACACTGCCAGCGATGCGCGAGACATCAAGGGAGTCTGGTGGCAAGTTGGTCCCCCGTTGCTGAGGCATGGGTCTTCGCAGCACCATTGGAGCTTCCGTTCAGGATAGCTTTCGTTCCTCGGTCCACATGGCCATCCGGGGGCGTACGATCGTGAATTGATGCAGCGGTGCAATGATGATGGTGGAACAGGAACATGTGAACGAGCTTCGTAATCGTGTCTTTGCACACGAATCACAACGAGGTCAAAGACTCTCCCATCTCGCTCGTCCTCAATGACTCCTCACGCCTTGAACAAGGCAGTGAGAAGGCCGGGTTTGAGCTAACCTCCGAAGTAGCACTGCAGCAGGTTGCACTCGAACCGGAATCCCACTCTCGCACAGAGGCCGAGGTGTGGGTGGTGCAGACCACGACAGAGTGGGCAGCTCAATACATCAAGGATGCGATGCCCGAGGCAGAGGCACGCTCCCAGCTGTCATTGCTAGCCTTTTCGAAGGCTACCGCACTTCATCATGATGCTTGGATCTGACTTTCCCAGTGGAGGTTTGTGCGGTGTTGCTCCGTGAATTTTCTCGAGTTCTTGGGAAAGATCTACCTGCAGTGCAGCAGCAAAAGGTCGGATCCTGAGCTTGCTCGGTTCGCCGGTGACAGCCAGCTTCCAGCTCCACAGACTCGTTCTGCACATTGATAGGCATGATCGACATGGCATCTGCTAGTTCCCTTCCATTATGGGGAAAGTGATGGTGGTCCTTGACGACGCTATCTCAATCGTTGTTGCGGTTTCTTGAGCAGCAACCCTCGCACCGCTCTACACCTGTACTCACGAAGCAGGGCAGTGAGAAAAAGGAACCTCAACCTCTACGCCGAAACCCACATCCGGGAAGAAGAACACGATAGAGTCTCCGATAGAGTACCGGTTCTGATCTAATGTTGCCCCCCTGACCCTAAACCCTAAACGCTCTATAGACTCTAATTAATGATCCAATGCCCTCCAGCAGTTGGGAGGCCTTGACCTGGGTCTACGGTGACATGGACTACAAGCTTCTCGAGGGCCATGCATGGGATGCGAAGAGGCGCCTGGCCTTGGCCGGGGACTGGTGCTACAACGGACGCGTCGAGGGAGCCTGGCTGAGCGGACACCATGCGGCGAACAAAGTGTTGCAGGCCCTTGAGATGTAAACTCTACGAGTAGGGGGGACAGCTGATCCTGGTGGGTCCACAAGAGTTCCACCCAGCTGCCGACGGACAAAGCTCCATCGCGGAATTGATTAAGCAGGCAGGGCGGTACCTTGGCAATGCACGGGTTGCCCGTGAGCTGCGAGAAAGGCGACATCGGCCTTGGAAGATGGGTCTTGTTTTGGATGCAGTGCACTCTTCCTGGAAGTACTGTTAGTTCCAGGTATATGACCTGAGCATCACAGAGAACACCGTTCTCTATTCCGAGGCCGGTCTGCTGTTGTTGTTCTTCATACCCGGGATGGGGATGGGCTCGCTGGGATCCCGTGTATCGGACACAGTGGGTTTGAAGTTTCAAGGGCCTTTCCTCTGGTTAGATTGCCTGATCCCCCATCGGTCAGATCATCTCTGGTAGGCTTAAGGACTTGAGGACCTCGCTTGCAGAGTGCCGCAGCCATGCCTTTGCAGAAGAGGTCATGTTCACTTCATGTTCAGAAACCACGCCCCTCCATGAGGATGCAGGCCGCCTATCCCGGAACTGTCGCCGGCCCCCCCAAATGGACACACGGCTACTGCTAGCGGAGACCCCTGAAGATTCCTGCTGTGGTCTGATGCTCGAAAACCTGTAGACCACGGCCATGATTCTGCATCCACTTGACCGCCTGCGATTTTGCAATTACCCGTGGGGCGGCTTCTAACCATGTTCTCCGATTTGGATTTTGCAATGGTGCGAACGATTCTAAACATAAGGTCGACCTTAGGGGAACGGCAAGAGCCAGATCAACAAGAGACAGCAATCTTGATGGTGACATGATATTGGGCATCGCCGTGGCCACCTTCCAAGCACTGCATTAAGCAGGTACACTAGTATTATCGTCCAAACTGGAAGCACCTTCAGCCAAGACTTTTGCCGGAGTCGCCAGAAAGGTCATGCGGCATTGCCGTGACTGACACCACTGTTTTTCCCTGCTTCTTCCTCGGCCAATTAGATGCTAGGTCTAGCACCCAACAACTTCACCGGCGCATGGTTGGTTGAGGCTGATCGGCAGAAATTTTGAAACGCAGGCCTTTGCCTTCCTGGCGTTCTGCCACCTGCATCAGGCGCCGGCATCTGCTGATTTCACATCCTGGCCTGTTTCTTCTGTTCGTAGATCTGCGGGCTGTCAGGTCGATTTCATTGCAGAGTCCGGAGTTTACAAGGGCGTGCTGGACTTAGCCACGACAAGCACCTGCAGCCGACATGGCTTTTCGGTCAGTCAATGCACTGCTCCGGAGGTTTCCACAGAGATCTGGAGCCTTTTCGCCAAGGCGCCATGCTTCCTTCAGGGGCACCCGACAAGACAGTTCAAACTTGATCTCGTTGCACCGATCAGGAGGTGGCGGCTGTTGATATCTTCTTGACGCCAGAGGTGGGAGCTTCACGTTTGATTATGAGGTGATACAGTTCTTGAGGGCTTCGTATGTAGCCCAGCTCTTGCTGGGATGCGCTGCAAACCTGGGGTTCCCAATATGACTATGAGGCAGGGGTGAGGCGAGGTGCAGCCGAAATGATGTCCAAGTCAGGCTGAAGAGCGACTTCAGCGACGAAGCAACGTGGAGCTCCACACAGGAAGTCGGGGGTTCAACATGTGAATGTAGATGCAAGACCTTTTGAAGCCCACTTATCCATGCATACATATATATGTATACACACATACATATTGTAGACAAGTGTTTGTATAATATATGTATACATATTTCTGCACATATATATATGTATATATATATATATATACATACTTGTAGCCTGGACTTCCACTTTGCTGCCACGAGCCTCGAGGGCCTGAAGCGCCCGGGTCTGCCTTCCGAGTAGCTGGGACTCAATCGGGGCTCTTGCTCTTGATGGGCGCGGTCTTCGCGTGTGACTCCTGTTTTGTGAGGGCAAAGGCGGCTGACCATCTGTGCAATGACATGGCCTTGAGAGACAATTGCGAGCTCTCACCGGTCAAGAAGAACATTGACGCGAACCAACTGCAGCTTTTGCCAAAATTTACCAGAGTTGCCATCATACTGACCCGATCCAGCTTCTTCTCAAGTGGGCAATAGGCAGACACCCTGGCACATATCGCTGGTGATTTTTGTGGACTGTCGCCTTGCAGCGTGTAGATTCTTGCGCATTGCCGTATTCTTCCGTTGCGCGGAGTCTGCCAATGCGCAGAGCAGTTCTCCTCAGCTGGCCTCCAAGCCGACACCAGCTATGTAGCCGAAAGCCAAGGGAAAGGCTGACAAATCTCTTGAGCAAGATTTTGATCTGGGTGGCAGGAGCACCCTATCATGTTTGACAGATCACGTCAAAAGCAGGTGATTTTTGTAAACGTGCCACCGACATTGTAGAGCGTCGAGAATCCTCTCCGAAGCGAGGTTCGGCTCAGTGCGCGAGCACTGCTAGACTTGTGCGTGCAAAGAAGTTGCCGAAGAGCAAAACGAGAATAGATTGCCAGCAGATCTTTCGCAGCCGGACCCTTGCCAGTGTGCCTCACTTGGTGTGTGTCTCCCCTGATGTTAGGAGATGGCCGGAAGCTGCTGTTCCCATCTCAGCGTCGCAGATCCATGTCGGGAGAGTCTAAACTAGGCGAGTGAGGCAGAGAAAGGAACCGAAGAGGACGACATCCGGCCGAGTGTTTTGCCTGCATGCCACGTAGACATGACTTGCAGTCATTGCATTGCTCATCCAGGCTCTGAATCTTGGCTTGCTGTCTATGGAAAGGAGTAGGTAAACATATCAAGCTTGCCGCTGCTTCGTACAGCCAGTGTACAGCCCAACTGCTGATTTCCGAGGTCACTACGGCTCAATCCTACCCTGGCATTAGTGCGCAATTTGAGGGGTTAGTCAGGTACGGTTCCGCACATGAACTCGTGCTTTGCACCCCGGGTTCTGAAGCATTCACCCCGCGGTCCCGAGCCCTCGACCCTCTCAACCCCAAACCCTTGTTTCGCAAAAGGCCCGAGCTCCTCAGCAGACCAGGCCGCAGGGCGGCAGCCGGGGCCAAAGCTCGCAGTTGTTGTACAGGGGGGGGTGCCGGGCCATGGGAAGCATGTTCAATTTTGGTTTGCCATTAAGCCCAAGGGTTTTTGTTCTTGTCGGGCTTGGGGCTTACAGGTACTACAGGATCAGTCCGCGATGGTCCTTGGCGCAGAAGCTGCTCAGTGGTTTAACGTTGCACCCTAAACCCCAAACCCTCATTCAACCAACCTAAACTTAGGCAGGGAGAAAAGAGGGAGGGTTCAAAAACAAAAAACCTTAAACCCTTTCGTACTTGTAGCTTCAGGTCTTCATTGATGGGCCCAAAGGGGAGCTTGCCATCCACCTGGCGCTGAGTTTGATCAAGCTACCACAGGCGGGGGTCAGGAATGAGTGGCATCTTTTCATGATGCTACCTTAATTTGGGGTCCTTTTAGTGGGGATCCTGCTATTCAGTGTACTATATCAGGGTCCCCTATATGATTTGCAAGGAAACTCTTGGGTCGAAGGTTGTCGGAGGCCCAAAGATGGGTCCAGTTCAAAGCCACGTAGCTTTGGCTTGAGTCGCAGAGACTCACGTAACACACATAAGTCCACATTCTAATGCTATCTTCTGGATTCTAGATGATGAGAACTCAAATGTCTGTCAGGTTGCCTTCGTGGCCATGCATGACATGGAGCCGTACAAGCGTGCACCGGCCGCGGCTTTTGGAGCTGTGCTGTGTCCCCGCAAATCTTTCACATGTTAACCCTGTGGGACAGGCAGCTCGACCTGGATCAGCCGTGCAAGACACCATGTAATTGAGCCCAAGCTTTCGGACATTCCAAACATCTCCAACCTCTCTCAAACCCTCACAGAATCCTTTACAGAATCCCAAACCCCCGAACCCTAAAGCCGCGAAGACGTCGAAAGTCCTGCCAGGGCGCCTCCGCGAGCTGGGGGCTTTCTTCTTCTCAGATGAACCCTGGTTCAAGGCTGCTCGGGAGGGAGGTGGGTTTCCGGGGAGATATTCAGGCGATTCAGGCAGTCCCTGAAATGTAGCTAGGTTCCTGAGCATCAAGAGTCTGTTCAGTCGGAGCAAGCCACAAGATGGAGCCCGGGTTTGGACAGAATGAGGAAAGGAGCTCAAACTTCTGCATGCACATCTCACATTCATCGACCTGCTTGTGCAATGCTAATTCAGGGGTTCGGGATTCAGATGCGAACTCCCGATGATCCTCACCGCCCAATCCTCCCAGCTCCCACCAAATTCTGGAATCAGGAGGCGTATGGGCACCTCGACGAACCCTTCCGGAGACGTCCGGACCTGCTTGCTGGTGGTCGGGCACTCAAGATTCATATATTCGGAAGAGGTTCTGTGCCGTTCCCTGGAACAACATCCAAGGCACCATGGCTTTCATCACAACTGACGCGAAGAAATAAAAATATTTTAGATCGCCTATCTGCAAATTTAATAGATCCAACAAACTTGATTGACCATCAGAATTACGTTAATAATTCTCCTAGGAAAAAAGTACAATACTACCTCAAACATTTTATAGAAATATTTCGATAGAGGAAGAAACAAATGAATTAATATTAATAATTGAAAAAATAGGACTGAGATTTGGCATATCTTATATATATATATATATTATACTATTTGTTTAATTATAAAATATTCAGATAAGATATGAGAAATTCTCTAATAAAGTGGTACGATATTATTGAAATCTGGGATTCTAGAAAAAATTGTGCCTCTTTATAAATTGGTGATTCACTATATTTAATCATGATGGTTTATAGAATGATTATTTCTTATAATAATGTTAGAAATAATTATTTAGGTCAATAGAAATTTCGACGATCATAAAATTCGCGTATTTTTCATATGAATATAAAATTATATGACTTTCTTATTGGTATTATAATGAAATATTTTGATGATAATTATTGCTTGAATTTGATAATCTTAATATGGTAGGGGTTCAAAATTTTCTGATTTATAGTAGGGTCGGGATATTCTTCGCATAATAAAAAATTTATAATAAAGCAATTCTTTTATGAAGAGATTTATATGATAGATTCTCTTATAGAGTCGTGAGCTATTGAATCTAGATGGGGTTTGGGTCTCGCGAAAATACGGGATATTGAGTCGTCTTTATATCATAGATAGTTGTCAAAATTAGTATATAATTGATAAATTTATATTAGGTTTATATAAGGATTTGGAAATAATATAATCTCTGGAAATTAAGAAATAATTTAATCGGCGTTCGTATTGTTAAAGATTCGTATCTAGATTAATATTTGGTTATGTGAGTGGTTTCGTATTAGGTTCGTATCTATGGGTTGGCTCGTATTTGGATTCGTCTCTGATCTGATAATTTAGTATCTGGAATTTTATTTTTGATTATATTCATTTCGCATTTGATTCATATTTGGGGATCTAGAATTACGTTTGGGATCGTCTCTGATTCTTATCTGCTTCGTAACTGGTCCGTTAAAACGACAATAACAAGGCTCATTTTATCGAGTCGACTTTAGTAGGACTTCTATTATTTTGAATATTTAATTTTTATGGAAATTGGATAATTTATATATTTATAGTTTAAATTTCAAGTATTTTTCGGTGCTAAATCGGTCAAAATAAGGTAGATAATAAGATTCAAGAGACTGGTGAAACTATGGGATATCCGTCAAAATCTATCATTTTGCTCGAAAGAATATCTAGATAATGGGTGCTGCGCATTTGCGAAATAGATAATTTATTTGAAGAATATATTTCCAGAACGGAGGCGTATCTCTCCTACGTATTTTCTTCTAATACTCGTTATAGTGGTCTCTTCTTTCTTAAATTTTTTCTGATTTCTGAAATTTATAATCTTATCGTAATCTCCGCATTCTTCTGGTCTTGTAGTTCCTGTGACTTGTATAATTCCTGATTTGGATCTATTCGTATTTTCATGAAAGCTAATATAATTAGTCTCTCGTTGCTAATATAATAATGGATTCCCCGGTCGCGCACCAAACCGCGGGTTCAATATGATATAGGTAATATCGGTCTCACGAATACTTTCGATTCCCTCGACTATAGGATGCACCATAAAAATCAATATAAACGATAGGTCGGTCTTCGCATATTCACGTCAAATATCAAGGATATATTTCAATAATATCAATATAAATAGCATATCATTCTTCGTGCGTTCATACCAAGTAACCAAGATCTGGTATAAAAATCAATTTTAATCGCTCATCATATAAAAGTATCGGTCATACCGACGCTTTCGGTACTTCCAGTGCAGGATGAATTATAAAAATCAATAAAAGCGATATGACGGTCTTATCACGAATATATCAATGTCGGAATCAATAACAGAAAGAATAATATCAATATCAATATCAATAGCAGTCAGGGAAGCACCAATAAGACCGGCAACGAAATAGACAATGACAATATCAAGAATATCAATAATATCAGCAACAAGCAAACAACCGCAATAGCATCAATCACTATTATAACAGCGACTGCACCACCACCCATAACAATAGCAACCGCAACAGCGTCGTCACTACAACGAACCGACGAACCGATGTTGCAAACACTGCGAATAAGGGAAATATCATAAGGACGTTTATATCATCTCGGAAGTATCAATAACAATCTCAGCAGCAACAATAATAGCAATAGCAGCAAGGACATCAACAACGACAATAATAACATCAACGACAACATCAACAACAATAATAATATCAAGAACAACAATATCGATAAGAACCCGTCGCAAATATACCTATTAAAATAGTACAACAGCGACTGCACCACCACCAACAGCAACAGCCACAACCGCAGCAGCAGCAACAGCGGCAGCATCACCATAACGACGACACCGCGACGAAAGAAATTTCGAACCCAGGAAACGTTATGAAAATCGTTGCAAAACTCACCGCAGACGCACGAAATATCGGCTATACGAATGCGAAAATACTTGGAATGCGGGAAATCGGATTTCTCGCGGAGTCGATAAAATACGAGCAACCTGGCGATCTCC